>JAJTUV010000370.1:0-445000 GCA_021653895.1 Mastomys natalensis
AAAATCCCCACACTGAAAAGTTCAAATGACATTGCAGTTCCAAGTAGCCAAAGTTAGGAGAAGAATCAAATCAGTTAAAAATCCATAATACCAACAAAGTATAATCATAGTAATTATTTATGAGGACCATGTTTCCTTTCTCCTAAATGTTATAAGGAAAATGCCACTTTGTTTTCAAACCAGAAGTAGATTATGTTATATCAAGCAGAAAAATGAGCTTTTCAGATTACCTCAATGCTTTAATCTCATAAATATAAACAGGTATACAATTTCTCTTTAAGCTTGTTTTATAAACAAAAAATTTCACTTGTCTTTCATGTCCCTCTTTGGCAGTATTCCTGGATTCATCTTAAATTTTGTTTAATGTTTTTTGAGAAATTCATGATTAGCACTAGATCTACAGCACACCAAAACTTTCTCTTTCCTTTCTAACGCCTGTGATTTCTTCCTTGTTTATTATTGTTAGAAGTGTACACATGTGGCTATCTACAACCATTAGTTGTTGTGTATGTGTGTATAATGCAAATATATATATATATATGCATACATATAAACATATATGCACACGTACACATACATGTACTCACACACGTACATGTACACATACATATACATAAACAGCACTTACTGAGTTTATTTAGCTTTCTTCATATATAATCATGTCCAGGGGTGAGCACTTGGGATTGGACAGGCTATGTGAATTCTTTACCCTGCAGGAGACTGATTCTTTCCCTCTCATCAACCACTAATCACCTGTAGCTCTTCATCTGGTGGTGGAACTATATAGTATTTCCTCTGACCCCATGGGTATGTAACCTGGTGCCATCATTATACTGGCTAGCTCTACGTCTTTTTATGTAAATATAGCTTTTCCTCATCAAAAAAGCATTCTCTTTCCTTTAAAACCAATGTGGAGGACTGCAGAGATAAACAGCTGGTCAAAATGTGGTGAATAAGTTCATGGAATGGAGTAATGTTGACATTGGCATCTATACATTTGCTAACAGAAGCAGCAGAAGCCATTTTGATGGTAACCATAGGTGGAGGAGGAGAAGTGGCTTCCACATTGTGATAGAGTGACTGACAATGGTGGTTACTTGGGTAGTTAGGAGCAGAGGGGGCAAAAGAGAAAAGTAGGGCTGCAGGATATCTAAGCCAAGACCCTAAGAGTGAAAGACAATGGTTTGTGTTTCCAAGAGAACAGGAAGCAGATTGTGGCTTAGACTAAATAGTTAGAGTGTTCAGAGGTCCCAGACCCTATTAGGTTCTTTTGTTTCCCCATAGCTGCAAGTTTTTCATGAGGTGTGGATTTAGAAAGTTTAATTTTCTCCTCAGAAATGTGAATAGTCTTCAGAAAAAGAGTACAAAAACAAAAAAGTGAATTACATTCTAATAAATGCCCTTCTCATTTTGATTTTCATGGAATCTGCTTTTTCTTTAGACTTAAAAGTTCATATGAAAGTTTGTTATAAGCACAATAGTCCCTTGGCCATTTCTAGAGTATCTGTGTGTGCTATGCATTGTACATATTCAATCACTGGATTTAAAATGCTGTTCAATTTCTTTTAACTTCTGTAGGTTCTTACATTAAACACACTTTGGATTGTTGATATTTGCCATGATAATATGAATGCCTTATAATATAGCTGCCATGGATTATTGAAGGAATCATGGTAGAGTAGAACATGCTCAGTATACATGCAATATATTTTTTGATTCTTTTTTATGCCAAGTTGGTTGAATCCATGAATGTGGAATCCTCCTTGCGTTAAATATAATGATGACACCTTATTCATTAATTTTTAACAATGTTTTGTGGATATATATCACCATATTCTGTAATAAGTAATTATGTAATCGGTGACACTCAAGGGGACATCTTATTGTCCCTTCATCTGTTTTCATGATTGTACATTACAGTTGTATTTTCTCAATGACAGTTTTACTGTATGGAAGAAGGTTAGGTTTCTGGAAGGATAAATTTTATGCAAATAACACAGTGGATGGTCATGGTTGTCAAAATGATGACAAGAGTAGCTGCTTTATAATGCTGCTCTGCTCTTTACTTTCATTTTGTGTCAAGTTTGGATGAAAGTTGTTTCTTAAGTTTTTAAAGATTATTTCTCTCAAAATTCCACAGTGCTTTGATTTATTTTATTCTGGCACCAAAAGTTCATTTAGTGTTTTTCTCAGCTCCAAAAAGTAACTGGGAAATTTGGGAGAGGTGCTTCAGATATTACGGAATACCAGGCAGCTGGTATTGGTTTTTCTTTTAACTTGGGAGGAGTTCAAGGAGGAGAATTGCTTGGAGATGGAGGATGTGCAGAATCTTCATATAAGGATAATGAAAATCAAAGGAAGGAAGAGGAGGTAGTTGATGTAATCCTGGACCAAAGGGTGGAGGGGGTGGTTGACCAAATTCTTGAGCATAAAGAGATGGATGAAGATGAGGAGGAGGAAAGGGAAAGGAAGAGGGAAAGGGGAGGAGGAAGAGGAGTAGGAAGGAGAGGAGGAAGAGTAAGATAAAAGGAAGATGAAGAGGAAGAGGAAGGAAGAGGAAGAGGAGGAGTTGAAGCAGCTTGTGGTCCTCTAGGATCCTGTTGTCCACTGGGGCCTCTGAGATACTCACCACACTGTGGGAGAAAGAAAATACACAATTTAAATGTGATATTTCACAGAGAATTATTAGCATATGCATTTTCTGAGCAAGGTGTAATTTTAGATAGCTTCTAAATGTTCTACCCTTCCAAGACACGTCCTGGCCTGAGTTTATCAGCTCTGTTCTTTTAAAAACTTTTTAATACTGGAGGCAGAAGAAGTTAGAGATTTCATATTGTAGATAATGGTCTTCTGATTTATAGTAAAGGTTCTTGTACTGGAAAGAAGCATCTAACAATAAGGTATATGGGTTCAGAGTAGATTTTGGCTCATGAGCTGCAAAATGCAGGGACTCTTCTTATGTCCCTTTCATTGCCTTGGCCTTTACCCATATTTACGCTGACCTTGATTCACTGATTGGGATTACAGTCTAGGAAGTTAGAGAAATTACATGATATTTGTCTTCTGAACGTGAGTTACTGTGCTCACTACATTTTCTAGTTCTACCGTGTTTCTGAAATTTTCATGTTTCTTTTAAAATCAAAAAATAAACTTTGTAGGGGAAATTGGTAAGGATTCAGTGGAAACAAAAGTGAATGACTGAGTACAAATAGTCTAGTGTGGGTAAGGGGATTATGTATTAGGTTGGGGGAGACTGGTGTGAGGTCTAGGAAAATCCATCCAATTGGAATATGAAAATCCCACAGAGAAGCTTGTTATTTCTTGTTAATTAAATATTAATAAATCAAATTGGGGCCACTCAGTACTGTGATACAAGATGGAATTTTATGCAGTGTGAAAGGCTGTCCTTGGCATGAGGAGGGAACTGCCTTCCAGGTTCCTCTTCTGCCTCTTGAGTCACTTGAGAAAAGAACATGTCTAAGCCAAGTGTAGACTGTGCTATGACAAACAGGCTTCTTACTGTCCTAATTTGTGGTAATTTATTTTGTAGCAACAGAAATCTGTTTCATGTTTTTCTGTAAATGTCCTCAAAGACACTCAGGGAAAATATTTCCCCTTTTGTTCTGAGCATACAAGTTCTCAGTTAGAGCTTAGATGACACAGAATGGAAAGCAAATATTATGAACTATTATCTTAACCTGGCTCTTAGTAGACATGGTCTCTCAAAGAAACCCCAAATGTAAGTAGTTGCCATACATCTTGGGAAATGTGTCTGTTACTCAAGAGTTTAGAATTATTCCTGGTTTTAATTCCAATACATTTGAAAACATGTTCCAGAATTTGTACTTTAAGAAATATGTTTAGCCTAGCATTGGGGAGCTCCAGATAGATGTGTTTCATGTGCCTATGTAGAATGTGCAGTTTTCAATCTTTAAAGCTTACTTTGAAAAAAAAAATGCTTCATATAAAAAAAATTCAAGGAATTTGTGGCCAGTCTTCTCATCCACAGAGTTAAGACTATTAAGATAATGGATGCAGAGTCACAGCCATAGCATTGTCCATTGTTGGGTCCATGATCAATAAACAGAAGCTACTATTTATAACTACTATTTGATTCCCCTCTGATATGTCCACCATTATCAGACCTAACATTATGTATCTCTCCTCACTGCAGAAATCCTTGTTCCTACCAACCCATCTAATAAATGACAACACTACAAAATGATATGCAGATCAGGACTCCTGTTGGGAAATAGCTCCTTAGAGGTAATAATTGGGTTTCAAAGGAAGTATGCTTTCATCTTGACTAAGAGAAGAATGCTGCAGCAGCGGTAGAGTTACTATTAGATAAGGCACATCCAAAGAAGAGGAGGACTCAGTCACTCTACTCTGCATAGGAAAGCACTGGAGCATGATTCTACCACTTCTCTTGCTTCCTGTTTCTCTGTTCCACTCTTGGGACATCCATCCTATGTGCAGTCACCAAAGGTAGAGGTTGATGTGGATGTCAGGATGTACATGCTGACATGAGCCTGATATAGCTGTCTCCTTAGAGGTCTGCAAGAGTCTGACATACACAGAGACAGATGCTCACAGCTAACCTTTAAACTGAGAATGGGGTTCCCAATCGAGAAGATAGAGTGAAGGCTGAAGGAGTTGAGAGGATTCGAGACACCATGAGGAAAGCAACAATCCCAACCAACCAGAGCCCCCAGGGTCTAAACCACCAACCACACTGGGAATGTGCTCTGAGCAGGAGAAAGTCTGGTTACTATCTAAGGGCTGTTAACTGATAACACTTGGGAGACTGGCAGAGTTCTCATAGCAGTATTGATTATCAGAAAGGGACTTAATACCAGTCCCACTATAAAAGAGCTAAATAATCATTGATATAATTTTAGGAATTCTTATAGGATCATCATTAAGACATAAGAAGTCATCTATTTGTCTATAATACATCACTATGAGACAGTACATCTTCGTGGGTCTGCAGAGATCTGCTCCAAAGGGGTGTGCTATTGCTTAGTTATTGTTACATATGTTTAATAATAATAATAATAGGAAAAGCATGTTAATAGCAGGGATTTTTCCTAAAATACATCCACCACAGCCTTGCTGAATGGGAAACACTTGTCGCAGATTATAATCCAAGGCAAGCATTTCAGGATGATCACTGCTAATTAGAAGCTTGTCCCATTATGGCTCCTGACAAGTAAGAAGATAGGCTGTTTTGAGAGTTGTCAGTGCACAAAATATAAAATTAATTACAGCACAAATAATAAATGCTTAACCTGTCCTAGTTCACCTGTTTTGTCTTCTGTTGTGCCATTATCAAGAGAACATATATATATATATATATATTTTTTTTTATTGGAAATATTATTTACATTTCAGATGTTCTTCCCTTACCCCATTTCCCCCCTCCTCCCTGGAACTCCCTATCCCATTCCCCTCCTCCTGCTTCTATGAGGGTGTATCACCCCCCCTCCCCCTACCTCACCTCCCCACCCTCAAATACCCCCCCCCACGATGTCCAGCCTTCATGGGACCAAGGATCTCTTCTCTCACCTATAACTCCCTTGCATATAGAGCTGGAGCCATGGGTCCCTCCCTAAGTGCTCCCAGGCTGGTGATTTAGACCCTGGAGTTCTGATTGGTTGGTATTGTTGCTTCCTCATGGGTGGCGAACCCTTTCAACTCCTTCAGTCTTCACTCTAACTCCTCAGTTGGGAACCCCCTGATCAGTTTAATGGTTAGGTGTGAGCATCTGCCTCTGAATATGTCAGACTCTTGTAGACCTCTAAGGAGACAGCTATGTCAGGCTCCTGTCACCATGCCCTCCTGACATCCACATCAGCATCTACCTTTGGTGACTGTACATGGGATGGATACCCAGGTGGAATGGTCTGGAGACAGCCCCTCCTTCAGTTTCTGTCCTCGCACTTTGTATCCGTATTTGCTCCCTTGAGTATTTTGTTACTCTCTACGAAGGACTGAAGCCCCCCCCCCCACTTGTCTTCATTTCTTCATGAGCTTTATGTGATCTGTGAGTTGAATGTTGGGTATTTCAAGCTTCTGAGCTAATATCCAATTATCAGTGAGTGAATACCATGTGTGTTTTTTGTGATTGGTTACTTCACTCAGGATGTATTTTCTAGTTCCATCCATTTACATAAGAATTTCTCAAATTCATTGTTTTTAATAGCTGAGTAATATTCCATTGTGTAAATATACCACATTTTTTGTATCTATTCCTCTGTTGAAGGACATCTGCGTTCTCTGCAGATTCTGGCTATTATAAATAAAGCTGCTATGAACATAGTGGAGCATATGTCCTTGTTATATGTTAGAGCATCTTCTGGGTATATGCCAGAAGTGGTATAGTGGGTCCTCAGGTAATGATATGCCAATTTTCTGAGGAACCGCCAGACTGTTTTCCATAGTGGTTGCACCATCTTGTAATCCCTCCAACAATGGAGGAGTGTTCTTCTTTCTCCACATCCTTGCCAGCATCTACTATCACCTGCGTTTTTGATCTTAGCCATTCTGACTGGTGTGAGGTGGAATCTCAGGGTTGTTTTGATTTCATTTCCCTGATGACTAAGGATGCTGAACATTTCTTTAGGTGCTTCTCGCCATTCCATTTCCTCAGTTGAAATTCTTTGTTTAGCTCGGTACCCATTTTTTAATAGGGTTATTTGGTTGCTAGAGTCTAATTTCTTGAGTTCTTTGTATATATTGGATATTAGTCCTCTATCGGATGTGGGATTGGTAAAGATCTTTTCCAATCTGTTGGTTGCCATTTTGTCCTATTGATATTGTCCTTTGCCTTACAGAAACTTTGCAATTTTATGAAGTCCCATTTGTCAATTCTTGATCTTAGAGCATAAGCCATTGATGTTCTGTTCAGGAACTTTCTCCTATGCCTAGGTATTTTAGGGTCTTCCCCACCTTCTCTTTATTAGTTTCAGTGTGTCTGGTTTTATGGGAAGGTCCTTTATTCACTTGGAGTTGAGCTTTGTACAAGGAATAAGAATGGATCGATTTTGACATGTTGTCCTCCAGTTGAACGAGCACCATTTGATGAAAATGCTGTCTTGTTCCATGGATGGTTTTAAGCTCCTTTGTCAAAGATCAAATGACCTAGGTGTGTGAGTTCATTTCTGGGTCTTCAACTCTATTGCACTGATCTTCCTGCCTGTCTCTGTACCAATAACATGCAGTTTGTATCACTATTGCTCAGTAGTACAGTTGAGGTCAGGGACGGTGATTCCTCCAGAAGTTCTTTTATTGTTGAGAATAGTTTTCATATTCTGTGTTTTTTGTTATTCCAATAAATTTGAGAATTTTCTTTCTAGCTCTGTAAAGAATTGAGTTGGTATATTAATGGGGAATGCATTGAATCTTTAGATTGCTTTTGGTAAGATGGCCATTTTTACTGTGTTAAACCTGCTGATCCATGAAGCATGGGAGATCTTTCCATTTCCTGAGATCTTCTTCAATTTCTTTCTTCAGAGACTTGAAGTTCTTGTCATACAGATCTTTCACTTGCTTGGTTAGATTCACCAATGGTATTTTATATTATTTGTGACTATTGTGAATGCTGTCATTTCCCTATTTCTTTTTCAGCCTGTTTATCATTCATGTAGAGGAAGGCTACTGATTTGTTTGAGTTGATTTTATATCCAGTCACTTTGCTGAAGTGTTTATCAGGTTTAGGAGTTCTCTGGTGTAAGTTCTGGGGTCACTTAAGTATACTATCATATCATCTGCAAATAGTGATATTTTGACTTCTTCCTTTCTATTTGTATTCCTTTGACTTCTTTTTGTTTTCTAATTGTCTGACTAGGACTTCCAGTACTATATTGAATAGGTAGGGAGAGAGTGGGCAGCCTTGTCTAGTTCCTGATCTTAGTGGGAATGCTTCAAGTTTCTCTCCATTTAGTTTGATGTTGGCTACTGGTTTGCTGTATATTGCTTTTACTATGTTTAGGTATGGGCCTTGAATTCCTGATTCTTCCAAGACTTTTACCATGAAGGGATGTTGTATTTTGACAAACGGTTGGTTTTCAACATCTAGTTAGATGATCATGTGGTTTTTTCCTTGAGTTTGTTTATATAATGGATTATATTGATGGATTTCCGAATATTGAGCATGCGTGCATTCCTGGGATAAAGCCGACTTGATCATGAAGATGATTGTTTTGATGTGTTCTTGGATTCGGTTTGCTAGAATTTTATTGAGTATTTTTCATCAATATTCATAAGGGAGATTGGTCTGAAGTTCTCTTTCTTTGTGGGTCATGTGAGGTTTAGGTATGAGTGTGATTGTAGCTTCATAGAAAAATGGGTAGTGTTCCTTCTGTTTCTATTTTGTGGAATAGTTTGAAGAGAATTGGTTTAGGTCTTCCTGGAAGGTCTGATAGAATTCTACACTAAAACCATCTTGTCCTGTGCTTTTATTGGTGGGGAGTACTTTTAATATCTGCTGCTATTTCTTTAGGGTTTTGGGACTGTTAAATCGTTTATTGCTCCTATTTAACTTTGGTACCTGTATCTGTCTAGAAAATTGTCCATTTCATCCAGATTTTCCAGTTTTGTTGAGTATAGCCTTTGTAGTAGGATCTGATGATTTTTTGAATTTCCTCAATTTCTGTTGTTATGTCTCCCTTTTCAGTTTTGATTTTATTAATTTGGATACTGTCTCTGTGCCCTCTGGTTAATCTGGCTAAGGGTTTATCTATCTTGTTGATTTTCTCAAAGAACCAACTCCTGGTTTTGTTGATATTTTGTATAGTTCTTTCTGTTTCTACTTGGGTGATTCAGCCCTGAGTTTGATTATTTCCTGACACCTACTCCTCTTTGGTGTATTTGCTTCTTTTTGTTCTAGAGCTTTCAGGTGTGCTGTCAAGTTGTTAATGTATGCTCTCTCCAGTTTCTTTTTTAGCACTTAGAGCTATGAGTTTTCCTCTTAGCACTGCTTTCATGGAGTCCCACAAGTTTTGGTATGATGTTTCCTCATTTTCATTAAATTCTAAAAAGTCTTTAATTTCTTGTTTATTTCTTCCTTGACTAAGTCATCATTGATAAGCATTGTTCAGTTTCCACTGATGTGGGTTTTCCATTGGTTTTGTATTATTAAAGAGCAGTTTTGTCCGTGGTGATCTGATAGGATGCAAGGGATTATTTCAATCTTTTGTATTGTTGAGGCCTGTATTGTGACCAATTATATGGTCTATTTTGGAGAAGGTACCATGAGTTGCTGAGAAAAGGATATTCTTTTGCTTTAGGATGAAATGTTCTATAGATATCTGTTAAATCCATTTGGTTCATAACTTCTTTAATTTCAATGTGTCTTTGTTTAGTTTCAGTTTCCATGATCTGTCCATGCAGAGAGCTGGTGTTAAAATCCCCCACTATTATTGTGTTAGGTACAATTTGTACTTTGAGCTTTAGTAAAGTTTCTTTTATGTATGTGGTTGCCCTTGCATTTGGAGCATAGATGTTCAGCATTGAGAGTTCATCTTGTAGATTTTTTCCTTTGATGATATGAGTGTTCTTGCTCATCTTTTTTTGATTACTTTTGGTTGAAATTTGATTTTATTTGATATTAGAATGGCTACTCCAGTTTTTCTTGGAATCCATTTGCTTGGAAAATTGTTTTCCAGCCTTTTACTCTGAGGTAATGTCTGTCTTTGTCACTGAGGTGGTTTCTTGTATGCAGGAAAATTCTGGGTCCTGTTTATGTATCCAGTCTTATAGTCTTGTCTTTTTACTGGAGAATGAGTCCATTGATTTTGAGGATATTAAGGAAAAATGATTGTGTTCCTATTATTTTTGTTATTAGAAGTGGAATTATGTTTGTGTAGCTATCTTCTTTTGGGTTGTTGAAGATTACTTCCTTGCTTTTTCTAGGTTGTAGTTTCTTCCTTGTGTTGGTGTTTTCCATCAATTATCCTTTGAAGTGCTGGTTTGTGGGAAGATATTGTGCAAATTTGGTTTTGGCATGGAATATCTTGGTTTCTCCATTTATAGTGATTGAGAATTTTGCTGGGTCTAGCAGTCTGGGCTGGCATTTGTGTTCCCTTAGGATCTTTAAGATATCTGACCTGGATCTTCTGGTTTTTATAGTCTCTGATGAGAAATCTGGTGTAATTCTTATAGATCTGCCTTTAATGTTACTTACCTTTTTCCCTTACTGCCTTTAGTATTTTTTTGTTTGTTTTGAACATTTGATGTTTTGCATTTCTGGATATTCTGGGTTAGGATATTTTTGCATTTTCTTTGACTGTTGTGTCAATGTTTTTCATGGTATCTTCTGCACATGAGATTCTCTCTTCTATCTCTTGTATTCTGTTGGTGATGCTTGCGTCTATGACTCCTGATCTCTTTCCTACATTTTCTATCTCCAGGGTAGTCTCCCTTTGAGATTTCATTATTGTCTCTATTTCCATTTTTAGATCCTGGATGGTTTTGTTTAATTCCTTCCCCTGTTTGGTTGTGTTTTTCTTGCAATTCTTTAATGGATTTTTGTGTTTCCTCTTTAAGGGCTTCTACCTGTTTACCTGTGTTCTCCTGTATTTCTTGAAGGGAGTTACTTATGTCCTTCTTAAAATCCTCTGTCATCATCTTGAGAAGTGATTTTAATTCTGAATCCAGTTTTTCCTGTGTGATGGGGTATCCAGGGCTTGCTATGGTGGGAGAACTGGGTGCTGATGATATCCAGTAACTTTGGCTTCTCTTGCTTATGTTCATGTGCTTGCCTTTTGCCATCGGTTGACTCTAGTGTTACCTGTGCTCACTGTGTCTGACTGGAGTCTGTCTTTCCAGTTATCTTGCTTGTGTCATAACTTCTCAGAGTCCAGATATCTCTGTGTTCCTGTGATCCTAAGCTCCTAGGTGGAAGAACTCCTGGGACTCAGGCTGCCTTGTGGATCCTGAAATCCTGCTGCTCTGAGAGCAGCCGCTCCTATAGGATAGCTCAGGATAAGGTATCTCCACAGGAGCAGACCAGCTTGGTGTCTGCCCCAGCTAAAAGGACCAGGCTCTGGGAAGAAGGGCTTTATTTATTTTTAATAGGTAAATATTGAGTCCACCCATGGGTTACTAAAAAAAATACCCACATCCCTGTATTTATTGTGTCACTGTTTACAGTAATCAAATTTTAGAATCAGTCTTGGTATTCTTCAACAGATGAATCGATTAAGACAGTGTGGTACATATGCCCAATGGAATTTCATTCTGCCACACTGAAAGATGAAATTATGTTGTTTGCAAGAAATCCATGGATCTAGAGATCATCATGCCAAGTCCCTTGAGTCCTCCAAGTATAGGATTGAATCATCCACCCAGAAATGTTCCTGTCCTAAGGAAAGACAGGGAGAAAAATTCGAACAGAGACTGAAGAAAAGGCATCCAGAGACTGCCCCATCTTGGAATCCATCTCATCTGCAGACACTAAACCCCCACACTATTGTTGATGCCAAGAAGCTGTTGCTGACAGGAACCTGGTATGACTGTTCCCTGAGAGGTTCTATCAGCATCTGACCAATAGTGCTGCAGATACTCACAGCCAGCCATCAGACTGAACCCAGGGACCCCAGTAGAAGATCTGGGGAAGGACTAAAAGACCTGAAGGGGATTGCAACCCCATAGGAAGAACAATATCAACCAACCAGACTGCCCCCTCCCCAGAGGTCCCAGGGACTAAATCACTAACCAAAGAGTATACATGGAGGGATCCATGGCTCCAGATACATATATAGCAGAGGATTGCCTTATCTGACATTAATGGGAGGGGAGGCCCTTATTCCTGTGGAGGATTGATGGCCCAGTGTAGGGGAGTGCTAGAGCAGTGAAGTAGGAGTAGGTGAGTAGGTGGAGGAGCACCCTCATAGAGGCAAATGGAAGGTGGGATAGGGAGTTAGGATGGAGCGTTTGTGAAGGGGTAACCAAGAAGATGGAATATCATTGGAAATGCAAATGAATGAAATGATTAATAAAAATAAAACAAAAAACATGAACTGAGCATTCTATTTTTGATTCTCTCTTAACTATAGTGCATAGAGAATAAAGATAGAAGGTCCCTGTTTTCTTGGATTCAGCCATCTCCTCTGGATCTTACAATCTTTCTGCATGGGTATGATGGGAGAGTTTTGTTGAAGACACCACACTTAGTACTGAGTGCTCCAAAGTCTTTCATTCTTTGCACATTGTCCATTTGTGGGCCTTTGTTTTATTTCAAATCTACTGTAAGAGGAAGCCTTTTTAATGAGAACTGAGTGAGGTAATGATCTATATCAGTATGTCATTATGAGTTTGTTTTTTGCTATGTTCTCTTGTTAGAATATTAGTATTAGATTTTCCCTTAGGATCATGAACCATGTAATCACAGACTCTTGACCACTTTAGAAAGGTCAGTTACGGGTTCTATCTAATATAGTGTGCATTAAATCCAGTCATATAGTGGTTGGCTCCTCCCATAACTTTTGTGCTATAATGACACCAATTTTTTTTGCAGGAAAATCTCTCTTATAGGTGAATGAACAAAATAGAGAGAAGTCCATGTTGACAAAGAGAAATGCTCATGACTTTCAAGGTTTAGATCTAATATTCTCTGGAGAATATTTTCATAGAGCTGATGTCCGTTATGACAGGAAATCCAAAGAGCAGTAGAATTACGCTATTGCTTTCATGTAAACTTACATAATAGGTGATAATATTTTCCTAATGTAGTTAGATTAGCACACTTACACACAGCAACATAGTGACATCTGATATTTCATGTCTTTGCCCTTGGTCAGATACTTATTTCTGTTGATATGTAGAAGCAAAACTATCATTTTCAATTGGAGATTTATATAAATCATGATTATTTTGCATTTTTTATTCATATTAATTAGTTTCTAGATTAGTGCTTTTGTAAATATTTATCATGCTTTAGAACATATAAAATGCTTAAAAATATTTTGTGGAAGGCTGAAAGATCCCAATGCCTAGATTGTACAGGTCTGGCCTTGTAAGTTGTGGTTAGTGGTAGAACTGACAATCAGGGACAAACTACAAATCTGATGTGTTCTGCAGAGTTGGTGCAAAGTCCCCACACTGAAAAGTTCAAATGGCGTTTCAATTTTCAAGCACCTAAAGTTAGCAGAACAGTGAATTCAGGTATAAATCTATACTATCAACTAAGTGTAATCGTAGTAACTATTTATGAGGACCATCTTTCCTTCCTGCTAAAAGTTATAAGGAAAGTCCCCTGTACTGTTCAGACCAGAAGTAGATTACTTTATATCAAGTAGGAAAGTGGTCTTTTGTTATTACCTGAATGTCTTAATTTCATGAATAGAAACAAGCATACAATTTCTCTTTTAACCTGCTGTATAAACCAAAAGATTTCATTTCTCTCAATGTCTCTTTGGCCGCATTCCTGGATTTATTTTAATTTCTGTTTATTTACTTATTTATTTGAGGATTTCATGATAGAGCCACAGCACACCAACCCTCTCTCTCCACTTTTGGTTTCCTCTGTTTCCCCGTAAGTTTTAGAGTTTCATGAGGTGTGGATTTTAGTAGTTTAGCTTTCTCTTCAAAAACAAGCATAGTCTTCAAAGAGAGAATTCAAACGGAACCAAACAAAATATATTCAATTATATTCCAATAAAAAACCCCAATGGATTCTTTAAGGAATCATGGTAGGAAAGATCATGCTCAGTAAACATCCAATATATTTTTTGAGTCTTTTTCATCAAAGTTCATTGAAGTCATGGATGTAGAAACCTCACTGGGATAAATGTAATGATGACACTTTACTCATTTATTTTTCTAGAGATGCCGTGTGGATCTATACCACCATGTTCTGTGATTAGTAATTATTTGACTGGTGAAACTCAGGGTGACAACTTATTTTCTTTTCATCTATTTTCATGATTGTACATTACAGTTGTATTTCCCCTAATGACCACTTTGCCTTCTGGAACAGGTTAGGTTTATGGAAGGATTAATTTTATGCAAATAGCATGATAGGTGGTATGGTCATCACAGTAAGGACAACTGTAGATGCTCTATAATGCTGCTCTGCTCTTTATTTTTATTTTGTATAATGCTTGGATAAAGGTTGTTTCTTTAGCTTTTATAGATTATTTCTCTGAAATGTCATAATACCTTGGTTTATTTTATTCTGACTGCAAATAAGAGTTTATTAATTGCCACAACCTTCAAAGAGGATCAGTGGAATTTGGAGCAGTAGCAGTGGTTATGGAGATATTGGCAGCTGGTATCGTATTTTCTTGTACTGTGGGAGGAGGTTGAGTAGGAGGATTGCTTGGAGGTCTAGGGTGGGAGAACCTGGAATATAAGGAGCATAAAGATAGGAGGAAGGGCTAGTTGAGCAAATCCTGGACCAAAGGGAGGAGGAAGGTGTGGTTGACCAAATCCTGGACCATAGGGAGGCGAGGGAGGAGGAGGAGGAGGTGGTCCTCTAGGATCATGTCTTCTGGGGCCTTGTGACATTCACTGGACTGTGGGAGAGAGAAAATACACAATTTTCAATGAGATACTTCATAGAATTATTAGCATATAGACTTTCAGAGCAAAGTGTAACTTAAGATGACTTCCAATTCTCCCAAGACATGTGCTGTCTTGCGTTTATGATCTATGTAATTTTAAAAAAATTCTGTAATTCTGGAAACAGAAGATGATAGAGATTTATGTTACAGGGAGTGGTCTACTGACTTATAGTAAAGGTTCTTTGTCCTGGAGAGAAGCTGTAACAATTATGCTATGTGAGATCAGAGTGGCTTCTGGCTATGACCTGCAAAACCAGGGACTCTTCTCATGGCCCTTTTCACTGTCTTGGTCTTTACCCACATTATCCTGACTTTATACACTCATGACATTACAGTCTGGAATAAGAGAGAACACATAGTATTGTCTTTTGAGCATGGGATACTGTGCTTGCTACATTTTGTAGTTCCACCTGTGTTTCTGAAATATTCTTTTAAAATCAACAATTAAACTTAAAGGGAAACTGGTGGGGATTGACTAGAAAGAAAAAGGAGTGACACTGAGTACAAATAGTCCAGTGTGGATAAGGGGATTATGGATACTGTGTTGGGAGAGGCTAGTGTGAGGTCAAGGAAAATCCACCCAGTAGGAATATGGAAATCCCACAGAGAAGCTTGTTACTTCTTGTTAATTAAATATTAATAAATCAAATTGGGGCCACTCAGTACAGTGATACAAGATGGAATTTTATGCAGTGTGAAAAGCTGTCCTTGGCATGAGGATGGAACTGCCTTCCAGGTTCCTCTTCTGCCTCTTGAGTCACTTGAGAAAGGCATGTCTAAGCCAAGTGTAGACTGTGCTATGACAAACAGGCTTCTTACAGTCCTAATTTGTGATCATTCATTTTGTAGCAACTGAAACTTGTTTCATGTTTTTAAGTAAAGGTCAGCAAAGACACTCAGGAAAAATGTTTCCCCTTTTGTTCTGAGCATCCATGTTCTCAGTGAGAGCTTAGATGACATTATAATTGTCATAAATATAAATACCTCCTATGTTTATATAAGCCTTAATTTTGTGTGCACATACTATTCTTTACTAAAAAGTTAGTAAAGAATAAGTGGCCATGAATTTTAAAGACTAGAGTTTGTCAAATAGAAAGGTACGAAGAGCTCCTCACTTAGATAATGTGCCTAAGTACTGTCTTTTTTCTTCTCATTGATTGTGCCAAGTAATCTGTTATCACAGAAGCACACATGAGCACATATACTTCACACATATACTGTGTATGTTTGCACAAATCTATTTAGAAAATACGTTGGATTTTTTTTTAAACTACAATTTGCTCTGTCATCTTGGACATTGATATGTACATTGTACTTTTTAGATTGCAGGGAATCTGGCTGTCTGTAGTGCTTCCAGCACAGAAGAGTGATGAAATATTACCTGTTTCCTAGAGCATTGTAGGAGGTGATTTGTATAGCACTTGAGTATTATTCTTGTGGCAGTTGGAGTACTTTCTGTAGGAGTTGGAGTGATGTTATCTGAAGATCTGGGGCATTGTCATCCTGCCTCAGTTGGAGCAGTGTATTCTTTGGTAGTTGAGAGTGTCCCAGCTGCCACACCATTTGTGGAAGTATCAGGCTAGAGGCTGCTAAGAGGAGTGATGGTATTGGCATCTATATATTTGCTGACAGAAGCAGCAGGCTGCTAAGAGGAGTGATGGCATTGGCATTATACATTTGCTAAAGAAGGACAGAAGTGGTTGGATGGCAACCATAGTTGTAGGTACAGAAGTGGCTTCCACATTGTCAGAGGGTGCTTTCAGTGCTGGTTGCTTGGCTGGTAAGGATGAGGGGAGGAAAGATGAGAAGGAGGGCTGTAGGTATCTAAGATAAGAGCCTAAGTGTGAAGGACAAGGGTCTCATGTTTCTAAGAGAAAAGGAACAGAAGTTGCCTAGGCCAAGTAGTTAGAATGGTTAGGTTCCCAGACTCTTTCGGTTCATTTCCTTGCCTGTAGCTGTTAGATTTTTATGAGCTTTGGATTTAGATAGTTTAATTTTCTCTTCAGATATGTGAATAGTCTTCAGTGAGAGAATACAAACAGAATAAAAGAAAAGTCAACTATATTCCAATATAATCCCCATCTCTTTGATTTTCTTGGAATATGCTTCTTCTTTATAATTAAAATTCATATGAACTCCATGATCACTGTTTCTATGTTCTTTGACTATTTGTGTTTATTGTCTTGCTTGTTCCTCGACTATTTGCATCTATTATATTGCTAGTCCCTCAACATAGAACTGATCTGAATACTTGCATGTAATTCAAATGGTATAAAAGCAAAAAGGAGTGTGGGCGTAGGTGGTTCTAGGGAGCGGACATGGGAAAAGGGAGTGACATCTGAAATGTAAATAAATAAAATGTGCAATAAAAATAAATAAAAAATAAAATAGAGTTCAGAATTAAAAAATGGTTCTTTCAGATCTATTGGGCACAATCTACAAATGGACAGTGACTTAAGTGGCTACTCTTTTACAGTTAAGTGTGTATCCATGATAAAAATAAATAAATAAAAATTCATAGGAAAGTTTGGCATCAGCACAATAGTCCCTTCTTTACTTTGGGCACCTGTTTATAATGTCTGTGTGTGCTATGAATTGTACATATTCAAATACTTGATTTAAAATAACGTACAATTTTCTTTTAATTTCAGTAGGTTCTTATACACATTAAACAAACATTGGATTGTTTATAATTCCCACAATAATATGAATGCTGTGTAATAGATCTGCTATGGATTATTGAAGTCTTCATGGTAGAATAGAACATGCTCAGAACACATGCAATAAAAATATTTGAGTCTTTTCATGCATGGTTGTTTTTATACAAGAATGTAGAATCCTCATTGCGTTAAATATAATGATGACATCTTACCCATTAATTTTCAGGTTATTGTGTGTATATATACCACCATTTCTGTGATTAGAAATTATTTGATAGGTGACTCTCGAGGGGACATTTTATTATCTTTTTATGATTGTACATTACAGTTTTATTTCCCCTAATGAGCACTTTGCCTTCAGAACAAGGTTAAGTTTCTGGTAGGATTAATTTTATGCACATAACACAGTAGATGATATGGTCTTACAATGAGGGCAACAGTAGAGGCTTTATAATGCTGCTCAGATCTTTATTTATTTTTTTTATTTTATAATGCTTGGGTAAAGGTTGTTTTTAAGATTTTAATGATTATTTCTCCCAAAATTCTATAGTGCTTTGGTTTATTTTGTTCTGACTTCAAAAGTTCTTCTATTACTCCTCAACCGTCTCCAAAGAGTAGCATTGAAACCTACTATGATATTAGGAATAGGTACTATCACTTCGGGAGGTGGCACTGTTAACCAAACAGTGTTGGGAAGGCTTCTCGAGCTCTAGAATCTGAAGGAAAAAGAAGATCATAGATAGGAAGACGA
Source organism: Mastomys natalensis (assembly GCA_021653895.1). Lineage (NCBI taxonomy): Eukaryota > Metazoa > Chordata > Mammalia > Rodentia > Muridae > Mastomys > Mastomys natalensis. The sequence goes on from JAJTUV010000370.1 coordinate 17,979, forward strand.
GAAACTTGAATAAATCCTGGAACATAGAGTCGACCATATTTTCGATGAAATTCTGGATCACAGGAAGGAATATGACGACGAAGAAGACCCGGAGAAGGTGGTGGTCTTATAGGATCAGGTTGTCCTAGACACTCACCAGACTTTGAGGGGAAGAAAATAAATAATGTTAATTAGAATTTTCACAGAGAATTATTAGCATATACACTTTCTGAGCAAAGTTAAATTTAGATGGTTTCAAAAAGATGGTACTTTCCAAAGACATGTACTGGTCTGAGTTTATCAGCTCTGTTCCTTTAAAAACTCTGTAACACTGGAAGCAGAAGAAGTTAAGGATTTCATACTGCACAAAGTGTTATTTTGACTTGTAATAAAAGTTCTTTGTATTGGAGAGAAACATATGGTAGTTCCCTATGTAAGATGACAATGGCTTCTGGATCATGACCTGCAAAATCCAGGGAATCTTCCTGTGGCCCCTTTCTACTGTCTTGGCCTTTACCCATATTTACCCTGACTTTGGTCCATTCATTGAGTTTACAGTCTAGGAAGTGAGGGAAAATAAATGTTATTTGTCTTCTGAGCATCGGTTACTGTGCCTTACTACATTTTCTAGTTCCATTTGTATTTCTGTAATTTTAATATCATATTCCTTTTAAAATAAAAAATTAAACTTAAAGGAACAATGTTGGGGATCAAATAGAAAAAAAAGGAATGGCACTGAGTACAAATAGTCCAGTGTGGGTAAGGGGATGATGGATCTGTGTTGAGGGAGACTAGTGTGAGGGCAAGGAAAATCAACCCTATACGAATATGGAAATCCCACAGAGAAGCTTGATACTCTTGATAATTAAATATTAACAAATCAAATTGGGGCCACTCAGTACAGTGATACCAGATGGAATTTTATGCAGTGTGAAAGGCTGTCCTTAGGATGAGGAGGGAACTGCCTTCTAGGTTCCTCTTCTGCCTCTTGAGTAACTTGAGAAAAGGCCATGTCTATGCTAAGAGTTGACTATGCTATGACAAACAGGCTTCTTACAGTCCTAATTTGTGATAATTTATTTTGCAGAAACAGAAACCGGTTACATGTTTTTAAATAAATGTCCTCAAAGACACTCAGGGAAAATGTTTCCTGTTTGTTCTGAGCATACATGTTCTCAGTGAGAGCTTAGAAGACATCCAATGGAAAGAAAATATTATGCACTAACTATTAAGCTGGCTCTTAATAGACAAGGTCACTGAAGTCAAATCCAAATAGAAGTAGTGGCATACATATTGGAAACGTCTCTGATATTCAAGAGCTTAGAATTATTGCTCATTTTAATTCCAATAAATTTCAAAATGTGTTCTAGAGTTTGTTCTTTGAGGAATAAGTTGATGCTAGCTTGGGGGAGTTCCAGATGTGTTTCATGTGCCTATACAGACTGAGTAGTTACAATGCAAGATGCTCCAAATATAGGCCAAAGAGAGGAGACAAGTTGTTTCTGTAGTGTAAATGCTGTGGTTCTATCATGTACCACTCGCATGACTAACTAAAACTCCATGTATTTTATTTTTTATTTTTGTCCTTAAGAAAACAATCACATTTTTCCACATTCTGGAGTCATAAGCTTATTTGTGTGATAATGATATTCATGCCTGAGTCCTATTCAGAGCTCATTTGCTCTCAGTTATTTACTATTGTCCTGATGTCTAGGCAGTGCTTGCCTCGGTATAGCATTTGGTGAAACTCAGTGTCTCCCTTGCTATGCTAACCCCAGTTTAGTGATTTTTCCTAAGGTTCAACATTAAAGAGAAATACAGCTGAAATGTGTTGAAGGAAAGAAATGTGTTAGGAAGTTGGCGTGCTTTGGAGAGATGAAAGGTTAAGAGCTGCTTCGGTGGCAGGGAAAGTCTTTGAAATGAGGTTGGAAGACTCAAGAACACAAAGGGCCCTGTCACCTAGTGGACAGTGTGTGCTCTTGTTCCTGTGCTGCTGATCCTAGTGAAGCTTGTCTGCAGCTGATGGTTTGGAGACATCATTCATTCTTTGTTGAGTTCTTTCTCTAATTTGTTATTTAACATATTGCCTTTACCAGTTCCAAAGTTTAGGTAACCATATAAACGTGTCCCTTTAATGTTAATTTCATGATTCCTGGTAGAAGATGCCATGGGCAGTTTATGCCCAGACTTTTGTGTCCTTAGGCACTGAGTTTCTAATCCTCTCAAGTTTCTTTGGTCTGCCCTCTCTAGTTTGTAGTGGCTTTTTACATTCTAGGTTGACACATCTTCTTTCTATGGATTTTCTACCTCATGCTGAGCCCCCATGTTTATCTACAGTTGGCTCCCTTCTTACTTCACTAACAGGTTGCAGTAGGTAGGAATAAACTCCCTTGTCTAGGCCATGCAGCCTGTAAAGTCACTTATGAGTTAAGAGAACGACTTCTCCCTTGTTTCCTCGGAACTTGATGGTGTATTCTGTAACTGTATGTCACTTTATTTAAGTAGCAAACCTCATTTAGAAAATGATCACAGTTATGTCCAATCATCCAACAGCATTTCAGGGCTTTGCATCTGCTCCTCAATTCTGTTTTGCCTGCTCTCGGCATCTCTCATATTTTCTGATTTTTATTTATATCATTACAATGACTTTTTTAGAAAGCTAAATTGAGCCTTCTGTTTTTGCATTACTCTTAACTAAAGTGCATAGAGAATAGAGACATTCCTCAGAAAATGGACATCAATTAACATTATACCTACCTCAATGATCTTTCTTCCCAAGATCTTCCTACTGCCTGCTTTTACTCTGACCTTGTTGTTTCTTTGCAATCTGTAGCTAAAGGTCAGGCATGTAAGCCCTGCTCACTTCCTCATGGCCCCTCACAGTCCTGTTTGTCTCTTTCCTCCTCCATGCCATATGACTTTTGTTCATATTACTAATGAACCATGTTATTTCAAGACACATCTATGTTACCAGTGTTCTCTCTGTTATTAGTTATTGATCAGGGCAGACATTACATACAAGGTGTTCCATTTTAAATGTTGATCAGTGTATGCAAGGTCATTCAGAATTTTATTTTTAATTACCTAGTCATAAACTGTGGGAAAAATAATTCACATTATTTTTATTTTTGATGCTACAAAGAATTCCTGAATATTTTTGTGTTTCCTTTTGGACATCTGATATTGATCTGGATATTACACAGTAGTAAACTTCTTTAAGTATATCTGTCATAATCCTAATGCTTTATTACCTTCTCTGTGTCTATTAAACTCAAACAGATTTTCAAAGTAGAAAATGAAGCACTTGATTGGCATTTCGTCAGTAATTTGCAGCTTTTATATATTTGGAAGTGCAGAAAAATAAAGTTCAAAATTCTGATGCAAATGTTAATTAGAGAACTGAGATTTGTAAGAATTTACTCACCAGGAAGCATCCTGTAAGAACCCAGAGGCCAAAGACCAAACACAGTGTCTTCATCTTTTGGTAGCCTCTGAAAGTTAGCACAGTGACTGGTTAGCATCAGTTTTTAAATAAATGCAACTTTGGGACTGTGTCCTAATGCATGGTGTATATATAGTGCATATATAACGCATAGTGCAATGCATCTTAAAATAATTTTCTAATTCTTATTTTGGCTGGGTATTAGTGGTATAATATTGTCAGCTCATAACATTTGACTCCCCAAATATAGGGCTAGTTTACCTTTTTGAGTTGTGAACTGATGAGGGAAAATATGCCACATATAAATCCTTGAAAAGTCTGAGCAACAGAGAATTTTAACAAGAAAGCTTTAAGCTTAACACTAATTATTTTGAGATGACTTTTTTTATTTGTGTTTCTTTTCATTTTAAAATTGCAGTTCTATATAATCAAGTGTCTGTAAAATCATATTTGAGATGCTACCACTCAGTATAACTTGATCATATTTAATTTCTTAGGACAATTAATAGATAAGGATGAAGTCTTCCTATTAAATACAGTAAAAGATCAAAGCATGACATAATACGTAGACTAGTTTTAACAGTATACTGAGTCATTTTGTGTCCAGTGAATTTCTAAATCTGCTTTCTATTACGCAACTGTGTTCCATCGTAACTAGGAAAGAACCAAACAGAATTATTTAGTTCTATTTTCTTCTCATTTTTCTCAAGGTTTGTGATAATTTTCTGTAGCCAGACAGCCTGAATTCTTTCTTCACAGCACTGCACACTGTGACCAGTGAGCTCCTGTTGTCATGCCTATTGAGTGCTTCAATGTGGAAGCTGAACAATGCAAACCTGGAAAGAGTCTTAGGAGCAGTTTTTCACAAGGTATTATGAGCAAATGCACACATCGTTTTTCCTAAGCTATTTTTTTATAGGATGCTTAAAACCAAGCAAAATAAGTTGTAAATATATGCCTTAGAATAATTTTCTTTTAGAATACATCTGCGAGTATCCCGTCATTAAGTATCTTAAAGAACCATAAGGTACAGTAAGGATAAAAGAGAATTGCAGACTTTGGTGAAATCACTATCCTAAGTGATCAACATGAATACTTTTCCATTGCTTGTATAAATTTTCATAATGGAATACATTTTTGATTCACGGCTTGGTGTAGTTACTTATTCTCCCAGTAATGAAACAAGAATATATCATAAGCATCCCATTAAAATGCTACCTCTTTAGGATGGACTTCATTTAATAGGAATGCAAAGAAAGGTCCTCATATTTCCAGGTACCTACCTTGGAGACACTTCTTAGCCAGTGAATGTGCTGGTTAGAAGCACTCGTTCAGTTAGTTTGAGTGGTGGAATACGGAAGACCAGTCCTCTCAGCTCTTATATATTTTGTAGTATCATTTCATTAACAATAAAGAATCACAGCAACTTCAGCTGGTGATTTACAGACAGGAAGCATTCTTGCCAACTTGGCAGTGTGTTCCTCAATTTTTTTCATTTTTGAATATTCCCAGTCACTAAGCGTTGAGGCTTCCTTAAGAAGCTGGACAGTGAGTCAAATCATTATTTGTTTCAGATAATTACAGGGGACCTGAGGTACACATTATTTTAAGAAAAAGAGATGAATTGTTTGTTCTGTTTATTTTAGGACATCTTTTCTTATGTGTTCATTTCATGTTATTTTCTGTGTTATCTTAAAAATAATGTTAGGTAGAATGTATAAACATTCATAAAATTGAATTTTCTTGTGATTGTAAGAGAGTATTTAGTAAGCAAAATGAAAAAAGCATCAAAATCACTATTGAATACATGTTGCTCTATTGCTAAATAACACACCTTTCTTCTCTCTCCTGCTCTCTCTCTTCTCTCGTCTCTCTCTCTCCTCTCTCTCTTCTCTCTCTCTTCAGGGTACCATGCTAATAACATGCATAGTTTCTAAAATAAATGAGTCATCTGCTTAGATAATCTGGATTTCTGTTTTAAGATTTAATCTGAAAGGATGAAGTAGTATGATACTTTTGAACTTGGAGGTTTCTACACATCGGTCTCAGGCACTCATATACTTCCTCATTTGTGGTGACCCCTAAACATGTTATGTTTTCATACCTCATAACTGATATAAATCATAATGTAAATATCTAATATGCAGAATATCTCATATGTGACCCCAAGTGATCTTGACTCACAGCTTGACAACCAGTTTGGTCTAGGTAGTCTTGGATCTAACAGTGTCTTCTCAGTGGCCATGATTGCAGATTTGCACCATGAAATCAAGCTGAACAAATGATTTTAAAGACTCCATACACACACAAACCACACTCAAACTTACACAGACAATCAGGTGTTTGGTTTGAGATTTTTCACTTCCATACTGGGAAAATCAGCATGTAACATACATGGGCATACCAAAACCAAAACCAAACCAAACCAAACCAACCAAACCAAACCAAACCAAACCAAACCAAACCAAACCAAACCAAACCAAACCAAACCACCAAACCAAACCAAACCCAAACCAAACCAAACCAAACCAAACCAAACAAACAAACAACAAACCAAACCAAACCAAACCAAACCAAACCAAACCAAACCAAACCAAACCAAACCAAACCAAACCAAACCAAACCAAACCAAACCAAAGAAAACAAATCCAAACCAAACTAAATGAGACAAAAAGTTTACAAAATACCTTTGAGTTTTGTTTGTGTTGTCAAACTACTTCTGGGAATGGAGCCTGCCCTGAAATATGGCTCATACACACAGTGAGACACGTTTGGGAAAATAACAATGTATCAATTACAAATCTCTTCCTGGTAGTGATGGAAGCTTATGCTCACTCCTTATCTCAGTGCAAGGAGTCCATTCGGCTGAACCGTGTAGGCATTGCACATGCTGCCTTGAGTTCATATGTGTGTGAGTTCTGATGTGTATGGAAGACCCTGTTTTCTTGGAGTCACCAATCTCCTCTGGATCTTACAATCCTTCTGTATGGGTATGATGGGAGGGACAGCTTTGATGAAGACACCCCACTTAGGACTGAGTGCTCCAAAGTCTTTCATTCATTGTACATTTTCCTGTTGTGGGTCTATGTATTAGTTCAAGTCTACCGTAAGAGGATGCCTTTTTAATGAGGACTGAGTGAGGTAATGATCGGTTGCTATATCAGTATGTCGTTATGAGTTTGTTTATTGCTGTGTTCTTGTGTATTAGATTTTCCCTTATGACCATGACCCGTGCAATCACAGATCCTTGGTCACTTTAGCAGTGTCAAGTATGGGTTCTCTCTGATACAGTGGGCCTTATACCCAGTCAAAGAGTGGTCGGTTACTCCCAGAGCATGTGTGCCACAACCAATATTTGTGGAAGACAAATTTCTCTTATAGGTCAACAAACATAAAAGATAGAAGTACATGTCAATACAGAGAGAAATGATCAGTAATTCATGGCTTTGAAAATTTGGACCTAATACTCTCTAGAAGAATGTTTCATAGACCTGATGTCTCTCATCACAGGAAATCTAACAACAGTAGAATCATGCTATTGCTTTAATAGGGACTTCTATAGTAACGGGAAATATTTTTCTAATCTATTTACATTAGTACACTTACAAACAGCAATACAGTGAAATTTGATATTTGATGTCTATTTCCCTGTGGTCAGACACTATTTCTGTTGATATGTAGAAGCAAAGCCTTATTTTGATTGGAGATTTATACAAATGTGATTATTTTGCATTATTCATTCATATTAATTAGTTTCTAGATTAATGATTTCCTAAGTACTTATCATGCTTTAGAAGTTTTAGAATACTTTAAATAATTGTGTAGTAGGATGGAAAAATCCCATTTCTTGGATTATAAAGCTGTGGCCTTGTAAGATATGGTTAAGGGTAGAGCTGCCAGATCAGAGACAGCCCCTACCTCTGACTCCTTCTGCAGAGTCGGTACAAAATCCCCACACTGAAAAGTTCAAATGACATTGCAGTTTCCAAGTAGCCAAAGTTAGGAGAAGAATCAAATCAGTTAAAAATCCATAATACCAACAAAGTATAATCATAGTAATTATTTATGAGGACCATGTTTCCTTTCTCCTAAATGTTATAAGGAAAATGCCACTTTGTTTTCAAACCAGAAGTAGATTATGTTATATCAAGCAGAAAAATGAATCAATAATGTGCTCTATTTTTGTTGGTTTGGTTTATATTTTTGTCCTTTGGAAAATGATAATCATACATTTTCCCACATCTTTGAGTCATGTGATTATTGGAGTGATATTGATATTCATGCCTGAGTCCTATTCAGATCTCATTTTCTGTTTAATGTTGCTTAGATGTGTAGACAGTGCTTGCCTTGGTACAGTGCTTGGGGAACACTCACTGTCTCCCTTGCTATGCTAATCCCCAGTTTAGTGATTCTTTTTTCCTAAGGTTCAACATTAAAAGAAAAAATACAGCTGAAAAGTGTTTAGGGAAATAAATGCATTAGGAACTCAGAGTGCTTTGGATAGATGAAACGTTAAGAATTAAGTATTTCTTCTTCAGTGGCAGGGAAGTCTTTAAAATAATGTTGGAAGACGCTGGAACACAAAGGGCCATGTCAACTAGAGGGACAGCATGTGCTCTTGTTCCTGTGCTGCTGATCCTAAGTCAAGCTGGTCTAGACCAATTCATTGACTTATCTGTTGAGCTCTTTCTCTATTTGTCCAGCTGACACATTGCCTTCACCAATTCCAAAGTTTAGGCTAACCCTAAACACTTGTCTTTTCAAGGGCAACATCATGAGCAGTGGTAAAGTCCTCCATGGCCAGTTTATGGAACCAATTTTGTGTCCTTAGGCACTGCCTTGTAATCCTCTCAAGTTTCTTTGTTCTGACCTCTCCAGTTTTCTAGAGGCTTATTCCATGTTGATACCTGCTTTCTTTCTCTAGGTTTTGTACCTCATCCTGAGCCCCCATTTTTACCTGCAGCTGGCTCCCCTCTTACTTCACCAAAAGGCTGCCACAGGTAGAAATGAACTCCCCTGTCTATGCCATGCTACCTGTAAAGTCACTGATGAGTTAAGAGAAACACTTCTCCCTTGTTTCCTGGGACTTGACTGTTTATTTTTCTTTTACTCTGTAACTGTATGTCACTTCATTTAAGTGGCACACCTTAGAAAAGGACCACACCTATGCCCAATCACCCAACACCATCCCAGAACTTTGCACCTGCTCCTCAATTCTGTTTTGCCTGGTCTCAGCATCTCTCATCTTTTCTGATTTTTAGTTGTATCATCATAATGACTTTTTTTTTTTTTTTTTTTTTACAAAACCTGAACTGATGGATAAGATAAAAAAAAAACCTGAGGAGCCAGCACATATTGGCAAGGATGTGGAGAAAGAGACACATTCCTCCATTACTGGTGGGATTATAAACTAGTACAATCCCTCTGAAAATCAATCTGGAGACTCCGCAAAATTTTACAAATAGATCTACCTGAAAATCCAGCTATCCCACTCTTGGACATATACCCCAAAGATGCCCCACCCAGCCACAGGGGCACATGATCCACTATGTTCATAGCGGCCTTCTTTTTTTTTTTTTTTTTTTAATTGGAACTTTTATTTACATTTCAGATGGTTTTCCCTTACCCCCTTTCCCCCCCACCTCCCTCCCAGGAACTCCCTATCCCTTTCCCCCTCCTCCTGCCTCTATGATGGCGTACCCACACCCACTCTCCCCAGTACCTCCCCTCCCCACCCTCGAATACCACCCCCACGATGTCCAGCCTTCATGGGACCAAGGATCTCTTCTCCCACTTATATATAGTTCCCTTGCATATATAGCTGGAGCCATGGGTCCCTCCCTAAGCGCTCCCAGGCTGGTGGTTTAGACCCTGGGGGCTCTGGTTGGTTGGTATTGTTGCTCTCCTCATAGGGTCCCGTACCCTTTTGACTCCTTCAGTCTTCACTCTATCTTCTCTGTTGGGAACCCATGATCAGTTTAATGGTTAGCTGTGAGCATCTGCCTCTGAATATGTCAGACTCTTGCGGACCTCTAAGGAGACAGTTATGTTAGGCTCCTGTCAGCATGCACCTCTTGACACCCATGTCAGCATCTACCTTTGGTGACTGCACATGGGATGGATACGCAGGTGGAATGGTCTGTAGACAGCCCCTCCTTCAGTTTCTGTGCTGTACTTTGCATCCATTTTTGCTCCTTGAGTATTTTGTTACTTCTTCTAAGAGGGACTGTAGCCCCCCACCCCACACACACTTGGTCTTCATTCTTCATGAGCTTTATGTGGTCTGTGAGTTGAATATTGGGTGTTTCAGGCTTCTGGGCTAAAGTCCAATAATCAGTGAGTGAATACCATGTATGTTCTTTTGTGATTGGGTTACCTCACTCAGGATGATATTTTCTAGTTCCATTCATTTATATAAGAATTTACCAAATTCATTGTTTTTAATAGCTGAGTAATATTCCATTGTGTAAATGTACCACATTTTTTGTATCCATTCCTCTGTTGAAGGGCATCTGGGTTCTTTCCAGTTTCCGGCTATTATAAATAAAGCTGCTATGAACATAGTGGAGCATATGTCCTTGTTATGTGTTAGAGCATCTTCTGGGTATATGCCCAGGAGTGGTATAGCTGGGTCCTCAGGTAATGATATGTCCAATGTTCTGAGGAACCGCCAATTGTTTTCCATAGTGGTTGCACCATCTTGCAATCCCACCAACAATGGAGGAGTGTTCCTCTTTCTCCACATCCTTGCCAGCATCTACTATCACCTGAGTTTTTGATCTTAGCCATTCTGACTGGTGTGAGGTGGAATCTCAGGGTTGTTTTGATTTGCATTTCCCTGATGACTAGGGATGCTGAACATTTCTTTAGAAGCTTCTCGGCCATTCGCACTTCCTCAGTTGAGAATTCTTTGTTTAGCTCCAAACCCCCTATTTTAATAGGGTTATTTGGTTGTCTAGAGCCTAATTTCTTGAGTTCTTTGTATATATTGGATATTAGTCCTCTATCGGATGTGGGATTGGTAAAGATCTTTTCCCAATCTGTTGGTTGCCATTTTGTCCTATTAATATTGTCCTTTGCCTTACAGAAACTTTGCAATTTTATGAAGTCCCATTTGTCAATTCTTGATCTTAGAGCATAGGCCATTGGTGTTCTGTTCAGGAACTTTTCCCCTGTGCCTCGGTATTCGAGGGTCTTCCCACCTTCTCTTCTATTAGTTTCAGTGTGTCTGGTTTTATGTGAAGGTCCTTTATCCACTTGGACTTGAGCTTTGTACATGGAGATAAGAATGGATCGATTTGCATTCTTCTGCATGCTGTCCTCCAGTTGAACCAGCACCATTGTTTGAAAATGCTGTCCTTGTTCCACTGGATGGTTTTAGCTCCTTTGTCAAAGATCAAATGACCATAGTTGTGTGGGTTCATTTCTGGGTCTTCAACTCTATTCCACTGATCTTCCTGTCTGTCTCTGTACCAATACCAGGCAGTTTTTATCACTATTGCTCTGTAGTAAGCTTGAGGTCAGGGATGGTGATTCCTCAAGAAGTTCTTTTATTGTTGAGAATATTTTTGCTATTCTGGGTTTTTTGTTATTCCAAATAAATTTGAGAATTTATCTTTCTAGTTCTGTAAAGAATTGAGTTGAGATTTTAATGGGGATTGCATTGAATCTGTAGGTTGCTTTTGGCAAAATGGCAATTTTTACTATATTAATCCTGCTGATCCATGAGCATGGGAGTTCTTTCCATTTCCTGAGATCTTCTTCAATTTGTTTCTTCAGAGACTTGAAGTTCTTGTCATACAGATCTTTCACTTGCTTGGTTAGATTCACCCCGAGGTATTTTATATTATTTGTGACTATTGTGAAGGGTGTCATTTCCCTAATTTCTTTTTCAGCCTGTTTATCTTTCACGTAGAAGAAGGCTACTGATTTGTTTGAGTTGATTTTATAACCTGCCACCTTGCTGAAGTTGTCTATCAGGTTTAGGAGTTCTCTGGTGGAGGTTCTGTGTTCACTTAAGTATACTATCATATCATCTGCAAATAGTCATATTTTGACTTCTTCCTTTCCTATTTTTATTCCTTTGACTTCCTTTTGTTGTCTAATTGCTCTGGCTAGGACTTCCAGTACTATATTGAATATGTAGGGATAGAGTGGCTAGCCTTGTCTAGTTCCTGATCTTAGTGGGAATGCTTCAAGTTTCTCTCCATTTAGTTTGATGTTGGCTACTGGTTTGCTGTATATTGCTTTTACTATGTTTAGGTATGGGCCTTGAAATCCTGGTCTTTCCACGACTTTTACCATGAAGGGATGTTGAATTTTGTCAAATGATTTCTCAGCATCTAGTGAGATGAGCATGAGATTTTTTCCTTTGAGTTTGTTTATATAGTGGATTACATTGATGGATTTCCGAATATTGAATCATGGGTGCATTCCTGGGGTAAAGCCCACTTGATCATGATGGATGATTGTTTTGATGGGTTCTTGGATTCGGTTTGCTAGAATTTTATTGAGTATTTTTGTATCGATATTCATAAGAGAGATTGGTCTGAAGTTCTCTTTCTTTATTGGGTCTTTATGAGGTTCAGGTATGAGTGTGATTGTAGCGTCATAGAATGAATTGAATAGTGTTCTGTTTCTATTTTGTGGAATAGTTTGAAGAGAATTGGTATTAGGTCTTCCTTGAAGGTCTGAGAGAATTCTGCATTAAAACCATCTGGTCCTGGGCTTTTTTTTTTTGGTGGGGAGACTTTTAATGAATGCTGCTATTTCTTTAGGGGTTATAGGACTGTTTAGATGGTTTATTTGCTCCTCATTTAACTTTGGTACTGGGTAACTGTCTAGAAAATTGTCCATTTCATCCAGATTTTCCAGTTTTGTTGAGTATAGGCCTTTTTAGTAGGATCTGATGATTTTTTGAATTTCCTCAATTTCTGTTCTTATGTCTCCCTTTTCAGATCTGATTTTATTAATTTGGATACTGTCTCTGTGCCCTCTGGTTAATCTGGCTAAGGGTTTATCTATCTTGTTGATTTTCTCAAAGAACCAACTCCTGGTTTTGTTGATATTTTGTATAGTTCTTTCTGTTTCTACTTGGGTGATTTCAGCCCTGAGTTTGATTATTTCCTGATGCCTACTCCTCTTGGTTGTATTTGCTTCTTTTTGTTCTAGAGCTTTCAGGTGTGCTGTCAAGTTATTAATGTGTGCTCTCTCAAATTTCTTTATGTGGGCACTTAGAGCTATGAGTTTTCCTCTTAGCACTGCTTTCATGGAGTCCCACAAGTTCTGGTATGATGTTTCATCATTTTTGTTAAATTCTAAAATGTCTTTAATTTATTTCTGTATTTCTTCCTTGGCAAAGTCATCATTGAGTAGAGCATTGTTCAGTTTCCACATGCATGTGGGTTTTCCCTTGGTTCTGTCCTTATCAAAGACCAGCGTTAATCTGTGGTGATCTGATAGAATGCAAGGGATTATTTCAATCTTTTTTATCTGTTGAGGCCTGTTTTGTGACCAATTATATGATCTATTTTGGAGAAGGTACCATGAGGTGCTGAGAAAAAGGTATATTCTTTTACTTTAGGATGAAATGTTCTATAGATATCTGTTAAATCCATTTGGTTCATAACCTCTGTTAATTTCAATGTGTCTTTATTTAGTTTCTGTTTCCATGATCTGTCCATTGGAGAGAGTGGGGTGTTAAAATCCCCCCACTATTATTGTGTGAAGTACAATGTGTACTTTGAGCTTTAGTAAAGTTTCTTTTATGTATGTGGGTGCCCTTGCATTTGGAGCGTAGATGTTCAGCATTGAGAGTTCATCTTGGTAGATTTTTCCTTTGATGAGTAGGAAGTGTCCTTCCTTATCTTTTTTGATTACTTTTGGTTGAAAGTCGATTTTATTTGATATTAGAATGGCTACTCCAGCTTGTTTCTTGGAACCATTTGCTTGGAAAATTGTTTTCCAGCCTTTTACTCTGAGGTAGTGTCTGTCTTTGTCACTGAGGTGTGTTTCTTGTATGCAGCAAAATTCTGGGTCTTGTTTATGTATCCAGTCTGATAGTCTATGTCTTTTTATTGGAGAGTTGAGTCTATTGATGTTAAGTGATATTAAGGAAAAATGATTGTTGTTTCCTATTATTTTTGTTATTAGAGGTGGAATTATGTTTGTGTAGTTACCTTTTTATGGGGTTGTTGGAAGATTACTTCCTTGCTTTTCCTAGGTTGTAGTTTCCTTCCTTGTGTTGGTGTTTTCCATCAATTATCCTTTGAAGTGCTGGTTTCTGGGAAGATATTGTGCAAATTTGGTTTTGTCATTTGGAATATCTTGGTTTCTCCATCTATAGTGATTGAGAGTTTTGCTGGGTATAGCAGGCTGGGCTGGCATTTGTGTTCCCTTAGGGTCTGTATGATATCAGACCAGGATCTTTTGGCTTTTATAGTCTCTGGTGAAAAGTCTGGTGTAATTCTTATAGGTCTACCTTTACATGTTACTTGACCTTTTTCCCTTACTGCCTTTAGTATTTTTTTGTGTTGTTTTGAACATTTGATGTTTTGATTATTATGTGACGGGAGGTATTTCTTTTCTGGTCTTGTCTGTTGTGTATTCTGTAGGCTTCTTTATGTTTATGGGCATCTGGTTCTTTAGGTTATGGAAATTTTCCTCTATGATTTTGTTGATGATATTTACTGGCCCTTTAATTTGGGAATCTTCACTCTCATCTATACCTATAATCCTTAGGTTTGGTCTTCTCATTGTGTCTTGCATTTCCTGGATATTCTGGGTTAGGAGCTTTTTGCATTTTGCATTTTCTTTGACAGTTGTGTCAATGTTTTTCATGGTATCATCTGCACGTGAGATTCTCTCTTCTATCTCTTGAATTCTGTTGGTGATGGTTGCATCTATGTCCTGATCTCTTTCCTACATTTTCTATCTCCAGGGTAGTCTCCCTTTGAGATTTCATTATTGTTTCTATTTCCATTTTTAGATCCTGTATGGTTTTGTTCAATTCCTTCACCTGTTCGGTTCTGTTTTCTTGCAATTCTTTAAGGGATTTTTGTGTTTCCTCTTTAAGGGCTTCTACCTGTTTACCTGTGTTCTCCTGTATTTCTTGAAGGGAGTTACTTACGTCCTTCTTAAAATCCCCTATCATCATTTTGAGAAGTGATTTTAATTCTGAATCCTGTTTTACCTGTGAGATGGGGTATCCAGGGCTTGCTATGGTGGGAGAACTGGGTTCTGATGATGTCAAGTAACTTTGGTTTCTGTTGCTTATGTTCTTGTGCTTGCCTTTTGCCATCCGGTTGACTCTAGTGTTACCTGTGCTCACTGTGTCTGACTGGAGTCTGTCTTTCCAGTTATCTTGCTCGTGTCAGAACTCCTCAGAGTCCAGATATCTCTGTGTTCCTGTGATCCTAAGCTCCTAGGTGGAAGAACTCCTGGGTCTCAGGCTGCCTGGGGGGATCCTGAAATCCTGCTGCTCTGAGTGCAGCCGCTCCTATAGGATGGCTCAGGATAAGGTGTCTCCACAGGAGCAGACCAGCTTGGTGTCTGCCCCAGCTAAAAGGACCAGACTCGGGGCAGAACGGCTTTTTATATTTTTAATAGGTAAATATTGAGTCCACCCATGGGTTACTAAAAAAAAATACCCACATCCCTGTATTATTGTGCCACTGTTCACAGTAATCAAATTTTAGAATCAGTCTTGGTATTCTTCAACAGATGAATTGATTAAGACAGTGTGGTACATATGCCCAATGGAATTTCATTCTGCCACACTGAAAGATGAAATTATGTGGTTTGCAAGAAATCCATGGACCTAGAAATCGTCATGCCAAGTCCCTTGAGTCCCCCAAGTAAGGATTGAATCATCCACCCAGAAATGTTCCTGTCCTAAGGAAAGACAGGGAGAAAAATTCAAACAGAGACTGAAGAAAAGGCATCCAGAGACCGCCCCACCTTGGAATACATCTCATCTGCAGACACTAACCCCCCACACTATTGTTGATGCCAAGAAGCTGTTGCTGACAGGAACCTGGTATGACTGTTCCCTGAGAGGTTCTATCAGCATCTGACCAATACAGCTGCAGATACTCACAGCCAGCCATCAGACTGAACCCAGGGACCCCAGTCGAAGATCTGGGGAAGGACAAAGACCTGAAGGGGATTGCAACACCATAGGAAGTATAATATCAACCAACCAGACTGCCCCTCCCCCAGAGGTCCCAGGGACTAAATCACTAACCAAAGAGTATACATGGAGGGATCCATGACTCCAGATACATATGTAGCAGAGGATTGCCTTATCTGACATTAATGGGAGGGGAGGCCCTTAGTCCTGTGGAGGATTGATGGCCCAGTGTAGGGGAGTGCTAGAACAGTGAATCAGGAGTAGGTGAGTAGGTGGAGGAGCACCCTCATAGAGGCAAAGGGGAGGAGGCAGAGGGGAGATAGGATGGGGCGTTTGTGAAGGGGTAACCAAGAAGTGGAATATCATTGGAAATGCAAATGAATGAAATGATTAATAAAAAAAAAACAAAAACAAAAAACGTGAAGTGAGCATTCTATTTTTGATTCTTTCTTAACTATAGTGCATAGAGAATAAAGATAGAAGACCCTGTTTTCTTGGATTCACTCATCTCCTCTGGATCTTACAATCTTTCTGCATGGGTATGATGGGAGAGTTTTGTTGAAGACACCACACTTAGTACTGAGTGCTCCAAAGTCTTTCATTCTTTGCACATTGTCCATTTGTGGGCCTTTGTTTTATTTCAAATCTACTGTAAGAGGAAGCCTTTTTAATGAAAACTGAGTGAGGTATTGATCTATATCAGTATGTCATTATGAGTTTGTTTATTGTTATGTTCTTTTGTTAGAATATTAGTATTAGATTTTCCCTTAGGACCATGAACCATGTAATCACAGACTCTTGACCACTTTAGAAAGGTCAGGTATGGGTTCTATCTAATATAGTGTGCATTAAATCCAGTCAAATAGTGGTTGGCTCCTCCCATAACTTTTGTGCTACAATGACACCAATTTTATTTTGCAGAAAAATCTCTCTTATAGGTGAATGAGCTAAAAACAGAGAAGTCCATGTTGACAAAGAGAAATGCTCATGACTTTCAAGGTTTAGATCTAATATTCTCTGGAGAATATTTTCATAGAGCTGATGTCCCTTATGACAGGAAATCCAAAGAGCAGTAGAATTACGCTATTGCTTTCATGTAAACTTACATAATAGGTGATAATATTTTCCTAATAAGTTAGATTAGCACACTTACACACAGCAACATAGTGACATCTGATATTTCATGTCTTTTGCCCTGTGGTCAGATACTTATTTCTGTTGATATGTAGAAGCAAAACTATCATTTTCAATTGGAGAATTATACAAATGTGATTATTTTGCATTATTTATTCATATTAATTAGTTTCTAGATTAGTGCTTTTCTAAATATTTATCATGCTTTAGAACTTATAGAATGCTTAAAAATATTTTGTGGAAGGATGAAAGATTCCAATGCCTAGATTGTAAAGGTCTGGCCTTGTAAGTTGTGGTTAGTGGTAGAGCTGACAGACCATGGACAAACTACAAATCTGATGTGTTCTGCAGAGTTGGTGCAAAGTCCCCACACTGAAAAGTTCAAATGGCGTTTCAATTTTCAAGCACCTAAAGTTAGCAGGACAATGAAATCAGGTATAAATCTATACTATCAACTAAGTGTAATCGTAGTAACTATTTATGAGGACCATCTTTCCTTCCTGCTAAAAGTTATAAGGAAAATCCCCCTGTATGTTCAGACCAGAAGTAGATTACTTTATATCAAGTAGGAAAGTGGTCTTTTGTTATTACCTGAATGTCTTAATTTCATGAATAGAAACAAGCATACAATTTCTCTTTTAACCTGCTGTATAAATCAAAAGATTTCATTTCTCTCAATGTCTCTCTTTGGCCGTATTCCTGGATTTATTTAATTTTTGTTTATTTACTTATTTGAGGATTTCATGATAGAGCTACAGCACACCAACCCTCTCTCTCCACTTTTGGTTTCCTCTGTTTCCCCATAAGTTTTAGAGTTTCATGAGGTGTGGATTTTAGTAGTTTAGCTTTCTGTTCAAAAACAAGCATAGTCTTCAAAGAGAGAATACAAACAGAACCAAACAAAATATATTCAATTATATTCCAATAAAACCCTAATGGATTCTTTAAGGAATCATCGTAGGAAAGATCACGCTCAGTAAACATCCAATATATTTTTTGAGTCTTTTTCATTCAAAGTTCATTGAAGTCATGGATGTAGAAACCTCATTGGGATAAATATAAAGATGAAACCTTACTCATTAATTTTTCTGGAAATGCCGTGTGGATCTATACCACCATGTTCTGTGATTAGTAATTATTTGACTGGTGAAACTCAATGTGACAACTTATTTTCTTTTCATCTATTTTCATGATTGTACATTACAGTTGTATTTCCCCTAATGACCACTTTGCCTTCTGGAAGAGGTTAGGTTTATGGAAGGATTAATTTTATGCAAATAGCATGATAGGTGGTATGGTCATCACAATGAGGACAACAGTAGATGCTTTATAATGCTGCTCTGCTCTTTATTTTTATTTTGTATAATACTTGTATAAAGGTTGTTTCTTTAGCGTTTATAGATTATTTCTCTTGAAATTTCATAATACCTTGGTTTATTTTATTCTGACTGCAAATAAGAGTTTATTAATTGCCACAACCTCCAAAGAGGATCAGTGGAATTTGGAGCAGTAGCAGTGGTTATGGAGATATTGGCAGCTGGTATTGTATTTGTTTGTACTGTGGGAGGAGGTTGAGTAGGAGGATTGCTTGGAGGTCTAGGGTGTGGAGAAACTGGAATATAAGGAGGATAAAAGGGAGGAGGAGGAAGGGGTGGTCGACCAAATCCTGGACCAAAGGGAGGAGGAGGGGGTGGTTGACCAAATCCTGGACCAATGGGAGGTGAAAGAGGAGGAGGAGGAGGAGGAGGAGGGGGAGGAGGAGGAGGAGGTGGTCCTCTAGGATCATGTCTTCTGGGGCCTCTGTGACATTCACTGGACTGTGGGAGAGAGAAAATAAACAATTTTCAATGAGATACTTCACAGAATTATTAGCATATTCACTTTCTGAGCAAAGGTGTAACTTAAGATGACTCCCAATTCTCCCAAGACATGTGCTGTCTTGAGTTTATTATCTATGTAATTTAAAAGAAATTCTGTAATTCTGGAAACAGAAGATGATAGAGATTTGATGTTGCAGGAGTGGTCTACTGACTTATAGTAAAGGTTCTATGTACTGGAGAGAAGCATGTAACAATTATGCTATGTGAGATCAGAGTGGCTTCTGGCTCATGACCTGCAAAAACCAGGGACTCTTCTCATGGCTCCTTTTCAATGTCTTGGTCTTTACCCACATTATCCTGACCTTTATACACTCATTGACATTATAGTCTAGGATATAGGAGAGAACACATAGTATTTGTCTTTTGAGCATGGGATACTCTGCTTGCTACATTTTGTAGTTCCACCTGTGTTTCTGAAATTTTCTTTTAAAATCAAAAATTAAACTTGAAGGGAAACTGGTGGGGATTGACTAGAAATAAAAAGGAGTGAAACTGAGTACAAATTGTCCAGTGTGGATAAGGGGATTATGGATCTGTGTTGGGGGAGACTAGTGTGAGGTCAAGGAAAATCCAGCCAATAGGAATATCGGAATCCCACAGAGAAGTTTGATACTTTATGTTCATTAAATATTAATAAACAAAATTGTGGCCATTCAGAACTGTGATACAGGATGCGCTTATATGCACTGTGAAAAGGCTGGCTAGGGATGTGGATGGAACTGCCATCCAGGTTCCTCTTCTGGTATGTCACTTGAGAAAAGGACATGTCTATGCTAAGTGTAGACTATGCCAGGACAAACAGGCTTTTTATAGTCCTAATTTGTGGCAATTTATTTTGAAGCAATAGAAAATGGCTACATGATTCTAAGTAAAAAATCCTCCCACTACTTTGAGAATATATATTTTTCCCTTTGGTCTAAGCATACCAGTTACCAATGAAAGCTTTGATGTCATTAAATAGAAAGAAAATAACATGGGAAAAAAATCTTAAATCCAGTTTTAGTAGACTTGGTCAATGAAATCAATCCCAAATATAAGTAGGTGTTATATACAGGATTGGGAGATGTCTCTGTAACTCAAGAGCTTAGTGTTGTTGTAGGTTGTAATTCCAATAAATTTCAAAATATGTTATAGATTTGTACTTGAAGGAAGAACTTATCCCCAGCAGTGGTGGGAGGTACAGAGTGCTTCATGTGAGTCTATAGACAGAGTAGTTACTGTACAAGGTATTATTAATGTAGGCTAAAGGGAGGCAGAATATTAGTCTCTGTAGTGTAAATGCTGTGGTTGTAGTTCTGTCGCTATCATGTACCAACTGCATGACTAATGAATATTCTGGTTTTTGTCCTTTGAAAATGACAGTCTTACATGTTTCCACATTGTGGAGTCATAAGATTATTTCTGTGATAATGATATTCACGCCTGAGTCCTATTCAGAGCTCATTTTCTGTCAGTTAATTAATGTTGCCTAGACATCTATGCAGTACTTGCCTTGGTATAGCACTTGGTGAACACTCACTGTCTCATTTGCTATGCCAACCCCCAGTTTAGTGATTTTTACTAAGGTTCAACACAACATTACAAAAAACACAGCTGAAAAATGTTGAAGGAAACAAATGTGTTAGGAAGTTTGCATGCTTTGGAGAGATGAAAGGTTAAGAATTGCTTCAGTGGCAGGGAAGTCTTTGAAATGAGGTTGGAAGACTCTAGAACACAAGGGCCATGTCTACCAGAGACACAGTATGTGCTCTTGTTCCTGTGCTGCTGATCCGAAGTTAGGCTGTTCTGGAGTTATTCACTGACTTATTTGTTGATTTCTTTCACTAGTTTGTTCAGCAGATACAACGCCTTCACCAACTCCAAAGTTTAGGTTAACCCTAAGAACTTGTCCCTTCATCAAGGTCAATTTTGTGAGCAGTGGTAGAAGATGCCATGCGCAGTTCATAGGCAGACTTTTGTGTCCTTAGGCACTGTCTTGTAATCCTCTCAAGTTTCTTTGCTCTGCCCTCTCCAGTTTTGCAGAGCCTTTTTCATTACACTTTGACACCAACTTTCTTTTTGTGGATTTTCTACCTCATACTGAGCCCCCATATTTACCTGCAGATGACTCTTCCCTTCACCAAGAGGTTACAGTAGGTAGGAATGAACTCCCTTTTCTAAGCCATGCAGCAGGTAAAGTCACTTATGAGTTATGAGAACGACTTCTCCATTGTTTCTTCTTGACTATGATTTTCTTCTACTCTGTAACTGTATGTCACTTCATTTAACTAGCACACCTCATTACAAAGATGACCACACCTTTGTCCAATCACCCATCACCATCCCAGAGCCTTGTACATGCTCCTTAATTCTGTTTGGCCTGATTTCTGCATCTCTCAACTTTTCTGATTTTTATTTGTATCATTATAATGACGTTTTTTAAAACCTGAAGTCAGCATGCTACTTTTGCATCTCTCTTAACTTTAGATATTCCTCAGAAAATGAACATCAATTAACATCATACCTACTTTAAAGGTCTTGCTCCCCAGTATCATCGTACTGCATGCTTTTTCTCTGACCTTGTTCTTGCTTTGCAAGTCTGTAGTAAAGGTCAGGCATGTAAGCCCTGCTCACTCCTCATGGCCCCTCACAGTTCTGCTTCTCTCTTTCCTCCTCCATGACATATGACTTTTATTCATATTATTGTTGAACTATGTTATTTCAAGACACATCTATATTACTAATGCTTTCTCTATCTTATTAGTTCATTGACTCAGGGCAGACATTAGATACAAGGTGTTCCATTTTAAATATTGATCATTGCATGCAAGGTCATTCAAAAATTTATTGTCAATTATCTATGGATAATTTCTATTATTTTCCTAATGATTTATTACAATCTCTATAACTATTAAATTAAAACAGATTTTCAAGGTGGAAATTCAAGCACTTGATTGGCATTTCATCAGTAATTTGCAGTTTGTATACATTACGAAATGCATATAAATAAAGTTAAAATGTCTGACATAAAAGTTAATTAGAGAACATGAAGGTTTGTGACAGGGACAATTGATATTCACCAGGAAGCATCCTATAAGAACCCAGAGGTCAAAGACTAAACACAGTGGCTTCATCTTTTGGTAGCCCTGAAAGTTAGCACAATGACTGGTTAGCATAATTTTTAAATTGAAATTGCATTAGTTGGAACATGGTATATATGTAGTGCAGTATGCTTTAGAATAACTTTCTGAATTTTATCTTGGACTTAGTATTAATGGCATAATATTATCAGCTCAAAATATTTGCTTCTCAATCAATGAGGCTAATTTTCATTTTTGACTTCTGAACTGATGCATGTAAAATACAACATATTTGTCCTTGAAGAGTCTGAGTTACAGAAGATTTGAAAAGAAAGCTTTGGCTTAACAGTGACTATTTTGAAATGGACATTTTTCATTTTTGTAACTTTAAAGTTACAGTTCTATAGCATCAAGTTTCTGTAAACTCATATTTGAGATGCTACCCACTTTAACTTGAACATATTTAATTACTCATAATAAGTAATAGATAAGGAAGAAGTCTTCCTATTAAATACAGCAAAAGATCAAAGCATGACTTTATATATAGACTAGTTTTAACAGTATACTGAGTCATTTTGTGTAGAATGAATGTTCTCAAATCTGCTTTCTATTATGCCACCAAGTTCCATCAGTAACGCTTAATTATTTAGGTCTATTTTCTTCTCTGTGGTCTCATGGGTTGTGATAAATTTCTGGAGCCAGACTGCCTGAGTTCTTCCTTCACAGAATTGCACATAGTGGCCTGTCAGCTCCTCTGTTCAACCCTGTTGATAGTGTAAATGTGGGAGCTAAACAATGCAAACCCAGAAAGAATCTAAGAACAGTTTTTCACTAGGTATTATGGGCAAATGTCACATATCTGTTTTTCCTAAGCTATTCTCCAATATGACACTTAAAAACAAGTGAAATAAGTTGTAAATATATCCTTTGGAATAATTCTCTTTCAGAATACATCTGAGAGTAGCCCATCATTAAGAATGTTAAAGAACCATGAGGTACAGGAAGAAGAAAAGGGGATTGCTGACTTTGGTGCACTCACTATTCTAAGTGATCAACATGAATACTTTTCTGTTGCTTGCTTAAGTTTTCAAATGTAATAAATTTTATGATTCAAAGTTTCATGTGGGTACTTATTCTCACAATAATGACAAAAGAATATCTTATAAGCAGCCCATTAAAATTCTACCTCTGATGGATGGGCAACATTTAACATCAAGTTAAAGGGCTTCATACTCTCAGGTACCTACCTTGGAGAAACTTCTTAGTCAGTGAATGTGCTCGTCAGAAGTATTCTGGTCAGTTAATTTTGAGTGGTGGAAGACTGGGGATCAGAGCTCTCAGTTCTTATATATGATGCAATGTAATTTCATTGGCAATAACAAAACAAAAGTTGGAAGATAAGGCAACTCCAGCTGGTGCTTTACAGGCAGGAAGCATCCTTGCCAATTTGGCAGTGTGTTCTTGCATTTTTTTCATTTCCAAATATTCTCAGTTACTAAGTGGTTGAGCCTTCCTTATGTACAGTGAGTCAAAATGTGATTTTCTTTAAGATAAATACAGGGTGACCTGTGTTGCACATTTTTAATTTTATCAAAGAAGAGATGAATTGTTGATTCTGATTGTTCTTATAGGACATCTTTTCTTATGTGTTAATCTTGTGGTATTTCCTAAGTCATCTTAAAATAAATGTTATGTGGGAAGTACAAATATTTAAAAAAATTTAATTGTCTTTGGACTGTGAGAGGGAATTTAATAAGAAAAATGGGACTGAAAATTAAAATTCACTATTGAATACATGTTGCTATATTACTAAAAACACACACACACACACACCACAAATACCCACCATGCTAATAATATCCATAGTTTCTAAAATAAATGAAAGAAATAAAAAGTTGAATTTTCTTGTTTTTAAGAGTATTTAGTAAGAAAAACAAGAACATTAAAATCTCTATTGAATTGATGTTGCTTTATTGCTAAATAACACATTCTCACATACATTCTTCTCTCTCTCTCTCTCTCTCTCTCTCTCTCTCTCTCTCTCTCTCTCTCCACACACACACACACACACACACACACACACACACACACATGCACACACCAGAGTACCATGCTAATAACTCCCATAGTTTCCAAATAAATAAATGATTCATCTGCTTAGGTAATGTAGATTTCAGTTTTAAGTTTTACTCTGAAATAATGAAGGAGTATTTTAAGTGTGAACTTGCAAATTTCTACACATCTGGCCTCCTGCATTATTCTCACATTTAAACAAAGTTGACTTAGCAGAGCCATTTGTATTTAGTGATGACAGTGAACCCAGTGGGTTGTATTTCTAGTGGACTTAACATTTTTGTTTTTTTATGATCATTTTTTCTTTTTTAAACTTGGAGCAATGTGGTATTAAGTTGCTCAGGCTGAACCGCTATAGTCTAGGTCAGTGGTCCTCAATTTTCCTAATGCTCTGACCCTTTCATATACTTCCTTATGTTTTGGTGACCCCTCAACCATAAGTTGATTTTGTTTGTTAATTCTGTTCATAACTGTTATAAATCATAATGTAAATATCTAATATGCAGGATATCTGATTTGTGACCCCATGTGATCCTGCCCACTGGTTAAGAACCACTGGGTCTAGGTGGTCTTGGAACTAACAATGTCTTCTATGTGGCCATGATTGCAGATTTGTGCTATAAACCAAGCTGAAAAATTGATTTTAAAAAGTACACACACACACACACACACACACACACACACACACACACACACAGACACACACACATATTCTGGTGCTTGGTTTTAGATTTTTGTCTTAAATACTTGAAATATCAGGAACTAAAATTTTACTCATTCAGAGACTGGTTAGAAATGTTATGTAGTTTCTTAAATTTTATATTTTATCTCTCTTTTGTATGATTATTCTAAGTTATCTAAATTCTTTCCTATTTTTGCCTCCTTCTGTTCCTTTTAGATCCTCCCTCCCTCCCTACCCACTCAGCTTTATGCTGTTTCTCTCTCTCTCTTTAAAGCAAAAAACTCCAAAATATCAACAACAATGAGACCACACCCATACGCACACACAAATAAAAACACACAACAGAATCAAATAAGCAGTGAAAAGACATGGCAGACAAAACAATACAAAAACAAAACAAATGAACCCAAACAAAGATAAGTGAGACAAAAAGTTTACAAATTACCACTGAGTTGGTTTTGTGTTGTTAAACTATTTCTGGGGATGGAGCCTGCCCTGAAGTGTGGCTCATACACACAGTGAGACACCTTTGGAGAAAAATACCAATCATGTGTTAATTACAAATAGCTTCCTGGTAGTGGTGGAAGCCGATGCACACTCCAGGTCTCAGTGCAAGGAGTCCATTCGGCTTGAACCTGTGTAGGCATTGCACGTGTTGCCTTGAGTTCATATGTGTGTGAGTTCTGATGTGTATGGAAGACCCTGTTTTCTTGGAGTCACCAATCTCCTCTGGATCTTACAATCCTTCTGTATGGGTATGATGGGAGGGACAGCTTTGATGAAGACACCCCACTTAGGACTGATTTCTCCAAATTCTTTCATTCTTTTCACATTGTCCCATTGTGTGTCTATGTTTTAGTTCAAATATTCTGTAAGGGAAAACCTTTTTAATGAGGACTGAGTGAGGTACTTATATATTGGTATATCAGTATGTTATTACAAGCTTGTTCATTGCTATGTTGTCTTGTTAGAATAATAGAATTAAGTTTTCCCTTAGAACCATGATCCATGAAATCAGAGATTCTTGACCACTTTAGCATTGTCAGGTATGGGTTCTATCTAACACAGTGGGTCTTAAATGGAGTCATGTAGTGTTTGGTTACTCCCATAACATTTGTGCCACAATGACACCAATATTTCTTGCAGGGAAATCTCTCTTATAGGTCCCAGTGTTTGTAGCTAGAAGACATCAATGTTTACATTTCTTCTCTAGCATCATACAAAGTATCTTCCGATATCTGGAATGCTGGTCAACAGGGGTAGAAGTTCTATTTAAGTATGAGCTCGGCTTCTCTATTTTTGATGGCATACTGAAATGTTGTCTTTAGCAATAGGACCTTAACATCGGGTTGTGGAGAGTCTTGAAATTAACCATTGATGTTTGGATTTTTCCATTGGGCCCTTTGGTCAACAATCCATCAAGATGTAACCTAAATATTGGCACTTTAGATTTTATTAATGGCATCATATCTCCATTTGGGCATTGTCTTCCCTATTGTTTGGTGACTTCATTTGTATTACTTTTTTATGTGTCTGTATTTTAGGAAGCCTCTACACTGGTAGGTTTCCTTATGGGTTTAAATGGCCTTGGGCGTTAGTCTTTCCATCTCACATTCCCCCCTTTCTCCTCCTCCATCCCCTTCCTGTTTAACTCTTCTATTCCAGGTTTTTTCCTTTGTCTCACCACTATAATACACTCTATTTCCTCTTCCTTGGGAGATCCACTGATTTTCCTTGTTATAATCCTTAAAAGACCCTTATTTTAAAAATGGTAAAGGAAGAGCTATAACAAGTTGTGTTCCAAATTTTGTGTAATACTTTACATTATTAACTTGAGAAATTTACATGACAATTTGGTGACATGTACCTTTTAGTTATGGAAGAAATTTGCTGAAGTATTTTTACTTAAAAACTGAATGAAAAGTACAATTTTGAAGTTTTGATTAATCCAGAGGATAAGTCTGTTCACTTCATGTTTGGAACCCTTTCCCATGCTCTATGTCTCTTTTCAGAAAGAAGTAAGTTCTATCTATTTAATAGCATTGATCCTTGCAAGATGGAGTAAATTAACAGTCAGGGAAGAATCATTTTGTTTTAAGACTGAAGCTAACACATATCATTAACTGGGATGTATGGATCTTATGTGGCACATTTTTTCTTTTTTTTCCTTTTTTAAAAAAATTTATTTAATTATTTAAATCACATCATAATTTACTTATTCACACA
The DNA here is from genome assembly GCA_021653895.1 of Mastomys natalensis. Classification (NCBI taxonomy): domain Eukaryota; kingdom Metazoa; phylum Chordata; class Mammalia; order Rodentia; family Muridae; genus Mastomys; species Mastomys natalensis. The sequence goes on from JAJTUV010000370.1 coordinate 44,584, forward strand.
GGGGTTATAAACACAAAAAGGCAGGATGTGGGGAAGAGAATGACACCGGAGCATAGGGTAACATATTTTTTCTATCTCACTGTGTCTCAGTCTCTTCTTTTGAAAAATATGTCATTGTGGTTATCTCCTTTTCTTTATAGTCCTCATTTTCATCTTCATTCTGTGTGCTATCTAGTAGATGTAAGATACAGACTAGCTGTAGTTACATCCAATTGTGAATGCTTAGAGATGAAAAATCATTTGGAAATCCCAGATTTTGTATGAATAAACACAAGTTGACATTAGTTATAAATTACTGCTTTTAATGTTTGTGTTGTTGGAGGGTCAGTGCCTTTCAAAATATTTTAGCAATATAAGGAAGTATAAAAACTCCAATTGTTGGTTGGCAAACCTTCATTCTTATCTGTTACTGGGAAGCCACAGGCCTAAACATCACTGAGGATGGTTCTGTGTCAGAGTTAACACTGAAAGCAACTTTTCTCTGACAGTTCAGTCTGGGGAAGGATCAATATCTCTTTCTCTTTTGAGGCTAATGGAGTTATCAGCCAAGGGTTTCAAGTCCGGTGTGATGTACATTGTAATGGATCATTGCATCTGAAAACAGGAGGATTAGCTCTGTCAAGACAGATAGTTTCTAATAGGGATGTGAGAAGAAAAGCATTAGAGCAGCACCAAAAAAACAAAAGCTCATGTCAGCAAGAGAGAAATTATTGCTCACGCCAATCCATGGCTTTCCAAGATTGGACCTAATATTCTCTGGAGGAATATTTTCATAGAGCTGGTGTCCTTCATCACAGGAAATCCACAGAACAGTAGAATCATGCTATTGCTTTGATAGAAACATATGCAGTAGATGGAAATATTTTCCTAATATTGTTAGATTAGCATACTTACACACAGCAATACATTGACATTTATTTGATATTTGATATCTTTTGCCCTGTGGTATGACTCTTATTTTTGTTGAAATATAAGCAAAAACTATTATTTTTCATTGGAAAGTTATATAAATGTGATTATTTTATATCATTCATAAATATTAATTAGTTTCTAGATTAATGCTTTCCAAAATATTTATTGAACTTTAGAAGTTATATAATGGTTTAAAGAACTCCATGGAAAGATGGAAAGATCCCAGTCCCTGGATTGTAAAGGTCTGGCCTTGTAAGATGTGGTTAGTGAAGAGCTGGTAAATCAAGGACAACCTACACCTCTGCCTTCTGCTGAGGAAATGCTGCAAGATCTCCACACTGAAAAGTTTAAACCACTTTGCAATTTGCAAGCACCTAAAGTTAAGAGGTCAATGAAATCAGATAAAAATCTATATTATCAACAAAGCATAATCATAGTAATTATTTATGAGGACCATCTTCTGTCCTACTAAAAGTTATAAGAAAAATTCCCCTTTATGTTCAGTCAGAAAGCAGATTACTTTATTTCAAGCAGGAAACTGGTCTTTGAGTATAATCTAAATGTTCAAAACTTACGAATATAAACAACTATACAATTTTACCTTAAATCTGCTCTATAAACCAAAAAAATTCACTTATCTTTCAGTATCTCTCTTTTGTAGTATTCCTAAATTTATCTTAATTTTTGCTTAGCATTTTTTTGAGAAATTCATAATTAGTACTACAGCTAAAGCACACGTACCCTTCTCTCTACCCTTTCTAATGACTGTAAGCCTGCTTTCACATTCATGATTTCTTCTTTGTTTATTATTAGTGTTAGAAATATATACATATGTCTATGTATATCCATTTATGTATATATTTATATATATAAATAGCCTACTGAATTTATTTGGCTTTTTTATATATAAACATGTGTCCAGCGCTGAATACTTGGGATTGGACAGCTTACGTGAGTGCTTGCCAGTGGAGGAGACTGATTCTTTCCCTCTTAGTAGCCATTAATCACTGTAGCTCTTCATCTGATAGTAGAACTATGTAAGATTTCCCCAGTCACGTGGGTATGTAACCTGGTGCTGTCATTATGCTGGCCAGCTATAAATCTTTATATATAAATATAGATCTCAATCAATAAAGATTTCTCTTTCCTTTAAATCCAATATGTTCTATTACAGATACATAGCTGGTCAAAATGTGGTGAAGAAGTTCATGGAGTGCCCAACATGAGCAGATACATCTTTAATGGAACACCAACTCACCTGCACATTCCCTCTTCTACTCTAACCTGCTCTGTCCATATCAGACTTAGAACTAACAAAAGTAGTTAACATGCCTAGATCACATTGCAAAAATACAAACACTTGTAGCTGCTTGTGTTTTAATTCTAATTGGACCCCCAAAACTGTTTACAGGGGAGTATCTCCACTTAGCTTCTGGGAACCTGTCCCTAGTTAATTCTGATTGGTAAACAAAGATGCTAGCAGTCAACAGCTTGGGAGGAGAAACATAGGTGAGGTTTATAGTTACTGGGGAAGAAAGGAGGAGACATAGAAGCTGCCATGGAATAACATGTTGTAGGGAGATGCAGAGCCAACATGTAAAGGTGTCAAGAGAACACAGCCCAGAGGGCTTCTCAATTGGGTCAAGAACAGCTAGAATGGAATATAGAAATTAGTAAGTGGTAATTTGGAGTTGTCAGTGTAAGGTAGATTCTAACAGTGTGGAGGTTAGGCCATTGCCCAGCTATTCTGCTGCTTAAGGTGTATTAACAAATAAAGTCTCTGTGTGTATCTTTCATTCAGGAACACAAACCATTTTAGGCAGATAGTAACCTTGTGTCAGGATTTATTAAAAACATTCATACTACAAAATCTATGAAAGAGCAAACCAGCATCTCCTTTCTAAAACCTACCAGTCTTGTAGAAGTATTTGTCAATGATAATTACCTAGATGATCTCCAGAACACAGACTTTAAATGGACAATCATAAGCATCAATAAAGGATTCAAAGTATTTAAGAAGACATTAAGAATCAGCTCAGTGAAATCAAGGAGAAAGAACTTAAGGAGAATAAAAGTGATGCCCAAGAAAAAAACAAAAATAAGGCTAATGAAAATGACAAAGACAGTTCAGTACTCGAGAGCAGAATTCAATTAGGAGAACTCAAACTGAAATGAAAATTGAGTTGCAAAACCCAATACTCTAATGGAAGACCTGAAAGGACAGCCTTACAAATAGAATGTGTCAAGCAGGATAAAAGAGTGTCAGGAGTCAAATATAAATAAAAGTAACACACACACACACACACACACAAGGAACATACAGGAGACACTATGCAAAGCCCAAACCTCAAAATTATAGGCGATGAGGGAGAAGAACCCCATGTCACTGCCATAAACTAGATCTTTACAAGATAATTGAAGAAAACTTTCCCAAACAAAGGAAAGTCACATCTATAGAGATGCATGAAACAAACAAAACACCAAATAGACAAGAGCAGAAATAAAATCTCAATGGCATATTATAGCTAAAACTAAGTATACATAACAAGCAAAGTTATGAAAGGTGCAAGAGAAAAAATTACGACTCACATACAAAAAAAATTCAGACTAATATATGCTTTCCAATGGAAATTCTGAAATCCAGAAGAACTGTTAGCAAGTCTTTCCAAATCCCAAGAGACTATATGTCCAACCTACACTAATATACCCAGTAGAAGGGAGGGACCTTAGATGCAATGCGCAACAGTGGGGAGAGGAAACTCTTAGAGTCCACCTCCAATAGAAAGATAGAGCACCAAGAGGAGGGATGGGTTTGCAGTCTCTGACTCAGAATTGTTCTGGTTTAAAACAACTGCAAGGACAAAAATGGAGAAGAGACTGAGAGAATGGAGGTTTAATGAGTGGCCCAAATTGGAATCCATCTCAAGGGGAGGCTCCATGTCAAGGGGAGGCTCCATGGTCTGACACAATTACTGATGCTATGGTGTTCTTACAGACGGGAGCCTAGCACGACTGTCCGCTGAGAGGCCCAACAAGCAGCTGATTGAGACAGTCACAGATATTTATACTTAACCAGTAGTCTGAAGTTGGGGACCTCTGTGGTTGAATTAGGGAAAGGCTGGAAGAAGTTGAGAAGAAGGGTGACCCCATATGAAAACCAGCAGTCTCAACTAACCAGACCCTCGAAATCTTTCAGACACTGATCCACCTGCTGGGGACAGAATACCATGACAGCGACTGTCAGCAGTAGGCCAGGGTGGCTACAGCTCCTTGTAAAAAAAGATGGCGTCTGGGACCCTGAAAAGCAGGAGACACATCCCTCTTGTGGATCCGCCATCTGAAATAAGGGACTACCTGTAGTAGGCAGGGATGGAGACATCTCAGTAGCCCATGGCAGCTCTTTGTAAAAAACAGTTGTTCCCATTTCTCCTAACCTTAGCCCTACACAATGGCTACATAGATTTTATTTATGCATGACTGTTTTTCAGTTGGCTTTGGTATGCACAATTACTTTATTATATCTAAAATAAATTATTTATTTCTTTTTTCTGTTCTGATATATTCTGTGAAACTAGATGTTCCTTAGTGTAATGTTTCTTAAACAATTAAAAATTGAGGCATTAGGGCTCAGCACATCACAATCCTAATGGCCCAGGTGCGTGCTGTGTTTTCTCATTTTGGAAACAATGCAATGACTGTACAGTGGTAGTTCCAGATTAATGTTTGACTTGCAAAGAAAGTTTGAAGAAATTATTAGAAAATGAAGTAGAGCCAACATTGGGACCCCAAGAAACGAAAAAGCTATTGAAGTTATGAAGTAAGTTTTGCACAACATTTAAGAATGGTTCCTAGATAAGAAAGTATAGAATACATAAAACTATACACTAGTAAAACTAAGTTAAAACACTGGAACTCTTAGGAGAGTCATTGTGTGCAATGTACAGAAGCAGAAAGGTAGCAGAACTACTGAGTTAAGAGTTAACTTGACTCTTCTGGGGATGATGCTCAGAGGCATTCAAGATGGTCCAGCGTTTGACATACCATCATAGGCTTTCCTACAACACAGCCTCTAACAAAACTAGGCTGTCTCGAACCCCTGGCAACAGGATTGTTTACCTTTACACCAAGAAGGTTGGGAAAGCACCTAAATCCGCATGTGGCATGTGCCTGGGCAGACTTCGAGGGGTTCGTGCTGTGAGACCCAAAGTCCTTATGAGATTGTCTAAGACAATGAAGCATGTCAGCAGGGCCTACGGTCGGTCCATGTGTGCCAAGTGTGTCCGCGACACGATCAAGCGGGCTTTCCTTATTGAGGAGCAGAAAATCGTTGTGAAAGTGTTGAAGGCACAAGCACAGAGTCAGAAAGCAAAATAAATATGCAATTTATTTTTTTATTTTTTATTTTTTTAAGTAATAAAAATCAAGGCTTCGTCTAAAACAAAAAAAGAGTTAACGATTCTTTCTGGTCACTTCCTGGCAGCTTTGTCCATGTCATTTATCATTAGAGCTTCACAAGAAAATACAAGTAGCTAACCTTGGAGCTCAGGGCTCTGAAGTATAATAAGTCAAAATTTAAGTTTAAATAATGATAAGTTTGCAATTATTATTATTTTGGCCACAGGCCTAGGAATAGGGGAAGCTTGAAACTTTGGGAAACAATTGTAATTTTTGATTTTTGTGGGATGTGGTTATTCTTTTGAACTTGATTTGGCAATGATTATACAATTTTTTTCTACCTGCTTTTGAAGTATCAATAAAAGACTGGGACAAGAGAAAGCTGAGAGAACAAGTGAGAGGATGAGTGGAGAGAGCATGAGAAGAGCATGTGAAGAGAGAATGTGAAGAGTGAGTGAAAAGAGAATGTGAGGTGTGTATGGAGAGTGTGTGTGAGTGAAAGGAGAGTGCATGTAGTGTGTGTGAGACGTGTGTAAAGAGTGTGTGTGAAAATGAAAGGGGAACACACAGGTATATAGGAGTGTGGGAGTTCGAAAAAAAAAAAAAAAACCACAGGAGAAAAGCAGAGTGTGTAGGAGAATACCGGGTGTGCACAGCCTCATGCTGTGAGGAAATGCAAGAGAAAGAGAAAAGAGAGAAGAGAGAAGAGAGAGTAACTTTGTCTTAAAAAATTGTCTGTCAGCTTATACCCAAAAAGTAGTCTGTGTATATTTATTATGAGCCTTACAGATATCATATCCCTGCTTCCAGGTGAGAACTCCAATCCTGTGTTGAGGCTGGACCCTGACAGCCACTAACAAGGCAGCATACACAAGCTGGTCTGAGGCTCTTGACACATATATAACAGAGGACTGCTTGGTCTGGCTTCAGTGAGAGAAGATTCACCATCATACCCAGGTTTTGAAAAGTCTTTAGCATTACTACTCCCTAAATTCTCTCCTCTATTTTGTCCTATCATCCCCGTTCCAATTCAACCCTTCTTGTTCTACAATTTCTCTTGAAGCCTTTATATTAGTGAGTTCTGTTTTTCCTCCCTGGAAAGCCCCTTTCCATGGCCTCTTGCTAATTCTCTCACTTCTGTAGGTATCCCAACACAACACATATCTGAAGATTCAAAACTACTATCCACAAATGACAGAAGACATGCAACACTTGTCTTTCTCAGAAAGACTTTTATCTAGCTCTTTTTGCCTGTGAATCCTATCATAAATTTATTTTTATTAATTTGTACAAACCACATTTTAATTATCCATCCATGAGTTGATGGACATATAAATTGCTTATATTTCAAACTCTTGTGAATAGAGCAAGAGTGAACATTATTGAGTGTGTTCTTCCATCAAAAGGTAATAGGGTTCTTTGGGCATATGTACAAGAGTGGTATAGTTGAATCATGTGGTAGATTGAAGAATACAGTTATGGCATAGTTTAGATCAGAGTTCTAAACCTCAATACTTTTGAACTTTCAGATTAGATAATTCATTGTGTGGATTTTATTTTGAATCTCTGTCCAGGCTCTACCTTCTTGATGGCAAATAAGTGATGAGTCTGTTCAGATAACAAGAAATATTTCAGATATTAATAAACATTCCCACTGGAGGAACACAGATTCTGAGTTAATAAATTAGGCTTTTAATGAAGGAACAATGCCTGATTTTAGAACCGAATTAAATTGGATTTATTACTCTAGACACACCCCCTTCTGCATTAGAATATTATGGTGTATGTGGTGTATCAGTAGTGTAATTGAAGGAGAATGACATTTAAGAGCCCTTAATGCTGTCCAAATAGACACTAGTAATAGTTAAAAAATTAGAATCAAGATTTCAAAGGATGCAATCTATGAGCATTGATGGAGTGGATAAGGAGAATGATGTTCACAACTAAAGAGTTCAAGAAGGAACAGATGGTAATTGAGCTATCAGAGTGAAACTGGACTGAAGTTTGTGGATATGCTTAGACAATCATTTCAGAATAAAATGGGCAAAAGCCATAAAGTAGAAAATGGGATGTGAGACTGCTATCCTGAAGATAGGGTTCACACAGTAGTGATATGAATGAACTTCACAGATGGGTACTCTAAGGAAAATGGAATAGGGTCAGATGTCAACAGTTGGAAGTTATGCTATAACAATAGATAGGAATCATCACCAGTGCCTCAAGATCACATGGATGAGTTGAATCTAGACCTATGTTACATGGAGAATATCTGCATGAATAAAATTTAAGAAATTAGAGGAGCACATTGCTAACGAGAGGAGAAAACTGTTGAACTTGTGGGAGTTTGAATTTCGTGGATGTTCTAAAGTTGTATGCTGTTTTCAGACACATTAGGCAGTTTTTTTTTTTAAAGAAACAACCCATTTCTGGCAATAATTACAATTTTACCAGTTGGATAGAATGTATGTATAAAAATAAAAAATTGAAAATGTTGGCAAACTAGTATTTGAATTGACAAAATATAAAATTCATGATAGACAGTGGGGGAAGTTGTGTGAGTGTTGGCAGATAGTGCTTAAGGGATTATGCATCTACTGATTGAAGAATTGCTCTATGAAAATACTTAGACGTCATATTTCTGTAAATATAAGAATGCTGGATATGTATTGCCTTATGGGTTTATAAATGAGTGATGAGTTTATATCTTTGTGATGACAGAGCATACAAGATGTTAGAAAACTTGAGGGAAGTGAAGTTCATTGGAGATAAAGAGATGAAGGAAAGGAAATAAGTAGTTTTTTTTTTTTTTTTTTAGGCCATGATGTCTAGAGTAGTGGTAGCACTTAAGACAGTGAAGAGTGTCAATAAGATTTTTTTCATAGATGGTAATCAAACACCGATGTTAATAAACTACAGGAGAAGACATAACTATATGGCAATGGGTTCACTTTAGTGAGAGGTCTTTTAGTGAGAGTAGAAGAGTAATGGCCTCTGTTTAATTGTCTTTGACACAGTAGCAATACCACAATGTCTTCAGTGGCTAACAAAAACAAATAATTATTGTTGTCTCGATTCGTGTCTCACTGTTCCTGAGGAGTCATGAATAAATGTTTACATGGCCCAGATAGGAAACTCTTAATAGACCAAAGTAAAAATATCACCAAAGCATAACTTGGTTTACCAATGGGTATTATTTGGGTTACTTACAGGAATGTTGGTGAAGTGTTAGTTACAGGAGCAGAAATGACTTAAAGATAGCTGTATCACCAAAGCCCACACCAGCATGGGTGGCAGCTCATAAAAGCTGGAAACCTGGAGTGCATTCCATAATCTACAGGCAGCTCAACATGTTAGGAAATGTTCTTTACAGGTCGATCAGTTTGTCTGAACTTCTAGCCAGCTCAGCTTGTCTATATGTCTCTCTTTAAACCTCTCTTCTTATATATGAGGGGACAGAGGGATCTAGTGAATTTGTTCATTATTTTGAATTTCCTGAAGGTTTTGGGTTGTTTGCTCCTGAACTTAAAAAAGATTTTCTGCAGAATGTAATGTTTCATATTTCGTTAGTAAAACCAGTGAGTTCTCCTCCTTTCTAGCATCTTGGAGCTTAAGAAACTCCTTTGTAAGATAGAAGATTTTAATATTGAAAGAAACTGCTACAAAACACTTATTTTCATAGTATGATCAACTAATCATTAGAATGTTTTAGCTACCCGAGGGTGTCATTTCCTCCCAGGGCCTAATGGGATGTGCAACTCTGAGGGCATAAAGGACAATAAAGGCATAAATTATGGAATACCTACTTCAATTTGTCTACTGTTGACTTCACACTTCATGTTATACTTCACCAGTCAAGTGATCAATACAGTCATATCTCCAAGGCTGACAATGATGTGGCGAAAGACACCTTTTCCAGAGCTAGAGAGGTTATATAAGTTATACAGGAAGGAGTGATATGATATGGCAGAGAATATGTAAAATGTGTGCTTTATAATGGGGGGTGAAAGTGTGCAATAGATTCTCTATTGCAGGCAGGCCATGACAAGCCAAGATGACATCTACCACATCCTCTTTGACTTGAAGAGAATACAAATTAATAGTGTCCACTTGAGAAAAACCTACTTTTATTTCTTATGAAGAAACTATTGTGTTTGAAACAACCTCTGATGAGGTTTTTATTTATTATATCACCTTTATAAAATGTAGTTATTTGCCCCACTCCCAGCTGAGGAACTCTGGATAATTGATGGTTTTAGGGGATGCAAGGTCAGTTTTCTTTAAGAGTGTAGCCTCTTGTAGACTGATGATGCTCCAGCGGATGACGCCACATTTGGGAGTATCTAGACAGTACCAGTAAGACTTAGATATTTAATAAAGGAAAAGAGAACATGAAGATGGGTGGTGGAAAAGTGGAGGAAGACCCTGGAAAAAATCCTGGGGGTAGTAGGTGATAAATATGATTGAAAGAATCAATAAAATATATTTTTAAAAAGAAAGAAAATTTCTTAAAATATAATCATAAAAATTCTATTTTTAGCTGGATATAATTCTTCGTTCATTTGGTCTACTAAAATTTGTACTTTGATTTGATTAACTTATTAAACCATCAGTCTGTCTCTGTTGGTCTCTCCAGTATGTAAACCTGCATGACTATTTACTTTTCACCCTTGATTGCTATAGTTTTCTTCTCTCTCCTTTAATAATTAAAGTACCTTAAACCATTTTTCCATAATCTTATAGAAGTTTCTAAATTACCCATGACTATTTTCCTGTTGTTTTAGAGTTGAATTAGGGATGCTTATAGGAGCATGGGGGACATGGGCAACTTGCCAATGGTTATATCATTGAAGGAAATAGTTATCCATCTCCTTTAATCCTTAAATTCCTATAGATCTTAAGGAAGGGTAGCACATACTAAGCTCCTCCCTTCTGTGTGACAGAATGTTGCTAAGCCCAATTATTTTTTACAGATTTTTGCAGGTAGATTCTCAAATAGTTGTTGAGAATGACACAGCTATGTAATTAAAAACTAAATGATTGGAAATGACTCTCAATAACTCATTAGTATCAAAATATTGTGATTATGTACCTCCTAGGGTGGTCAAAAACAGTTTCCAGATAAGCATTTGTTCTCCTAATGAAAACATTTTTCAAAATTTGAAAAAAAATTGCTTTTCCTGATTGATATTGCCTGGACTTTTATGTAAATTTACCCATAATTTCTTCTTTAAAAATTACTTATGGTTATTTCCAGGTGAATGTCTTATTTCTGTCTTTGTTAAAAACCTTTGAAGAATAGTGAATGAACAATGTATTCCTATGTTCTTAGCTCTTGGAACTGAAGGAACGTTGTTAAATCATTTGAGTAAATTGTTTCAGAAGTACTGTATGAGATTCGAACTTAAGGCCATGCACAGGCTTAGAGAGTGCTTTACCATTACATATATATACACAATCCTATCAAATGCACATAAATTACTCTAAAATACCTTTAAATAAAATAAAACATGGAACAAGCAGTATGAATTTTTATTTAAGTAATTCTTTAAAATATTGCATTAGATGAAAAAATAGTGTTTGTCATAGTCATAAAGAGAATCTATGTACACCTGTAGGATGTTAACATTTTCTTCCTAAGATTTTAAAATAATATATACCTGTTTTATATGATATCCTAGAGGGTAAGTGTCAATTTTTACTTCTTTATTGTAGCTATTATCATCATAATTTTCTATACAACTCACCCTCCCCATTTGCAGAGTCTATCTTTATGAGTTTTAAGGTCGTAAGTATTCCAACTTATGGGGATTCCAACTCTGGGGATTTTAAGTATTTACATAGAGAGTTTCTTTTTATCAGTGTCTTCTGCATAATAGCACAGCTATTCTCACAGTACTTATTCTATGTCAGGTTTTTAAGATGATGTGACTCAAGAGGTTCCTCCCTGGGGACTAGCTTTCATAATTCCACCCAGCAGCAAGCAAGATTCCAAGGGAGGGGAGCAACCACCACTTTTACCCAGCTATGATGCCTATGAACCACAACAATGAGTACCATGGCATTTTAACTCTATGGAACAATTGTGCTACATGTGCCTTGGTAAACAAGAGCTTAGTTGAACTTAAGGCCCACTCAACAAGAGGGCAATCATGCCTGGGACTGTATCTATGTCATTGCCCAAGGCTACAGTAGTAAAGATTTTGGTGGAGAACCTATAACCTCCACTTTAGTAAGCCACAGTAATCCACAACCACATCCTTAGTATTTATTCATCTACACACACGTCAGTGAAGTTCTCAACCCTCATCCAAATAGTTCTCTTTTTAACTGATGGAGAACATTACAGACAACCAAAATAGATCACAATGCAGAGAACACGAGGCTGTGTGTTGCCCAGTCACATCTGAAACCTAAACAGCACTGCTCCTATACCTAAGACTCAGGGATCATTGCAGAAGACTGTTAGTGTCAGAGGAACACGATTCTTTCTGTGAGATTGGGTTTCTTAGAAACATCAGGGAAGCTACACTCATGAAGTCTCATCAACATTGCCATCTAAGCAGGACCTGGGAAAAGAATGCCTTGGTAGTCACGTTAACATGAAAGGGGAAAATCTCATAAATCCTCAATCCTAGACAAAGAAGTGCAGACATCTAAGGAGTGCTAAGAGTGGACACAGTTTTGCTCAGTAAAGAGCCTCCCAATTCAATAACCAATCCAAAATAGTCACCCTGAGATCATGCATACATAGACTGAGAGGGTTATACTTATATGTTTTGGAATACATGTAAGAACAGCTAATGAGAAAAGAGGCCACGAATTTCAAACAGTGCAAGGAAGGACTTTGGCAAGAGCAAATGAAGGGTAAAAATGGTGTGATTATAATTGCACAAAATAAAATTATTAAATGTGATCTAGTAAGAATGTGAAATGTATGTGAAGTCTGTATATACTATAGTCACAGATTATGGCACTTTAAAAGACTTCAATATCTGTTGAGTTACTTAGTATTGACAGTTCCTGGAATGAACTGTCCATCAACCCCAAAACAACAAATGATTTATATAGTTATATTTTATATACATTATAATTGTTATAAATACAAATACTTCATATGTTCATATAAGCCTTAATTATGTGTGCACATACAATTGTTTGATTTTTGACTACATCATTAATATCCTGTAGCAGAAGGTACTTCAAAATCTTTATAGTTTCTAACAAGTGTATCTGTCTGAATAGAACCATCTGAATATTAACCTAGCATGTTAACATGTTGATTATAGTGTCATTCTCTAGAGGAACAAAGGAGTTTAAATACATACAATCCAATGCACAAGTTGAGTTATTCTTAAAACAAGACTAAAGAAGAAATGGAAAGACTTTGGAAAATATGTTTACCTTAGTTTGCCATGTCTCATACTTTGATACATTTGCCATCTCAGACTCTTGTAAAGTCTAGTGGGCTGTAGTGTTTCCACCCATAGAAGTATCTGTATCAGTTCGAGTGTTATTACCTGTATCATTCTGGGAGTTTATATCTGTGGCATTTGGAGAGTTGACACCTGTATCAGTTGGGGAATTTATATCTGTGGCATTTGGAGTGCTGACACCTGTATCATTCTGAGAGTTTATATCTGTGGCGTTTGGAGTGCTGATACCTGTATCATTCTGAGAGTTTATATCTGTGGCATTTGGAGAGTTGACACCTGTATCATTCTGGGAGTTTATATCTGTGGCATTTGGAATGCTGACACCTGTATCATTCTGGGAGTTTATATCTGTGGCGTTTGGAGTGCTGACACTTGGGTCTAGAAGGAGTGATGGGTTGGCGTCTGTATCTTTCCTGACAGAAGTATATGGAAGCAGTTGTGGTGAAACATAGTTGGTGGAGCAGAAGATTGGATGATTTGCGATGTTGTTTCTTCAGGAAGTTGCAGAAGATACGTGAGAAAAGCTAGAATGAAGGCCAATAGGTAATCTACAAAGTGACGTCATGTGTGAAGGATAGTGGTTCATGCTTCTAGGAGGGAATTGAGGTCTTCCTTGAGAGCAATGGCTGCAGATTGAAGGTTTGTGGACTTGAGGTAACTGGGAACCAGGAGGACAGGAAGCACAGGCCAAATGATTAGTTGTTTTAGAGTTCCCAGATTCTTTCTGGTTCACTTGCTTTTCCATAGCTTTTAGATTTGCATGAAATTTGGATTTAGATGATTTAGATTTCTCTTCAAAAATGTTAGTATGCTTCAGAGAGAGAACACAAACAGAACAAAACAAAGATCAAGAATTGTTTTAGTAAGGATGAAATACATAAACAAATCTGTCTATCTATTACTTCTAAAATTATGTAATTCTTCTAACTTGATTCCATAAGTAATTAATGGAATGCCATCCTTATCTCATGTGGCTTCGAATTATGATCTTTGATGAAATATAAAAGAAGTAAATTGTATTGCTGCTGTTCTCAAGTCCTAATAGGAATATTGATATTTCCCTCAAAGTTGATCTATAATAAATTCTCTGTTGAAATGATCAATCATTACAGAAAGGTTTTAGGTATTGAACCACATGGTCTTTACTGTAGAACTTAATTACTAATGCAGTTATCTTATCAAATGTTTAGATGCCTTAGAGATATTTAATTTTTCCAAATTTATTTGTATGTGTATGCTCTGTGAAAACCTTATTTTAGCAACACCGTGGACATCATCTTATTTTGTTTACTTAGGGTTTTAACAGGACAGTCCTTAAGATTCTGCATTATAACCCAACCTCTCATTCTTAACATTGAGGTCAAAGTTAGTCCTTGGGGAATATAAATGTGACTGTTTAGCTTGCTCTCCACAAATCATTCCTTGTCTACTTCATTGCTGTGCTCAGGTCTTTTAGACTGGGTTGGAATTATTGATGGAAGAAACACAGTTCTTAGGGCCTGATGTTTCTTTGAAACATAGAACTCATACAATGTTATGTGTGTGTTCCCAGGATGGAAGAGCTCACACTCAGTGAAGCTTTAGTGAAAAACTCAGAAGTCACTCAGTGTTTGGGATGAATTGCTTTTCTGAGACTACTGGTTTAACCTTATGACTATTTTGTTTCTCTTCCTGGGACTTTTTTCAAGATTTTTAAAAATTTGTGATGATAGCAAACAAATAAACAAACAAACAAATCTCCAAGGTCATATCATTTAAATGAGCCATGAAGACTACATAGCCATGGCTGCTCATCTCCTTGCTTCCAAAAGTTGGTAGATATTGGAAGTAAAGATGATTCTAGGTTAGTGGTGGAATAATTAACTACTGGAAATATATTTTCCACAATTGGGACGTGAGGGCTATTCTAAAGTAAAATATCTGATCATTTACATGCTTTGGAAAGGATAAGATGATGGATTTAAGAAATGGAAGAGAAAATAAAAGGTCAAACTTTTCATGAACTTTCCCCATGGAGTTAGAATTCTTATTTTATTTATCCTATTGGGTCAGAAAGCCTGAACGCAACTTTACACAGCATTGGAGGTAGAAAAACTTTCTTTTGTACCTTAGAGCTTCTTTATTATCAAGGAGTGAGGAAATGGAGAGGGTCGTGGCAGTACACCAGTACTGCTGGTCCCACAATCTCAGTGCAGTTCGCTTCCTGTTGTGCAAACATTATGTGAACTAGAAATGACTGAATTAAGACAGGGTTTTTAATTTTTAAAAAATTGTGGATTATTCTCTCTATTTCAGTGAATACCATTGATTAAAAAGAGAAAATAAATTTTGCATCTTGTAAATTCATAGGAATTGTTTCTTATCAATTATAAAAAGAGATAGTTGTACATCAAAGAAACATAGGCAGTTTTTGATACTCAGGCCTCCATGCCACTGCAGATAATTGTTTCCACAGAGAGAAACTAGAGGTAAGATTTTTTGTTACAAAACATTTGGTTCTCAGATGTTGATATTCAGGTGATTCTTTGGCTCTCTGCTGTATTTTTTTTTAAATTGAGAATAATAAAAAAATTAAAAATTTCGTATCTGTTGACTCCTTGACAATAAAGGGTTTTGATTGGAATATCTGGAAGAAAACCAGAAATATAAAACTTAATCTTACTTTTTTTCTCCTATGGGCATCAGTAGACTAAAAGGAAATAAAAACAAATATAAAATCAGGTTAGAGTATGCGTAGCATCTTGAGAAGAATACTGATTGTAAATCATATATGAGGATATATATATATATATATATATATATATATATATATATATATATGTTTGGATTAATGTGAATATAGAAGAATACATTCTTAATTTTTTTATGTCACCTTTAAGCATGAAATAACTTTTAGAAGTCGAAAGAGTAGACAGGTCATTCTCTAAGGATGATCTGTTTAACTCAGTCCTCCAAGTGGGAGGAGTCTGTCTATTTGTCAGTCACACAGGTAGTAGAACTATTCTATAGTGTCTAGATCAGTGGATCTCAGCCTTCTTAATGCTACAACCTTTTGATATAGTTCTTCATGTTGTGGTGAACCCCAACCATACAATTAGTTTTCAACTTCATAACTGTAATTCTGAAACTGTTATGAATCATAATGTAAATATTTCTGGAGATAGATGGTTATCAAAGGGATCATGACCCACAGAATGAAAAACCATTGCTCTAGATGGTGCTAGATTTGGTGACCTTTTGTTTTAGGTCATATGCACTCAGGTGCTAAGCCTGGAGGCTGCTACTGAAGCAAAACCTTCATACTGGGTGGAAATTGGGCAACCTGTCAGAATCTGTGGGAGAGAAATCCAAAGAAGCCCCAAAGCAGAGACCTTCAGGAACCTTCAAGGAAGCAGTCCTTGCTGTATTGTAGCACAAGCCACAGAGAAGAATACCTTCCATGGATAAAGCCTACAACTCACTGTCCCTGAATCTGTCAATGCAACACCTTTCAATTCAAAGGGGACTAGAGACAGTTTATTTTGGGGCATGTATGAGTGACAGTAGTCAGTAGTTACAGTTTCAGGTTGTTCTAAGTTACAGGTAGGTTCCCATGTGACAAAAATTCCATAAGTTTTAATGGTAACAAAATAAAGAAAGTTGCAAGTCTATAAGCATTTTTCAAATGATACAATGGAAACATCATGTGGTCAGGGTAGAATAAACTATGGAATTCTTTCCTATGGCCTCAGATGCTATCTGATGATATTATTCAAAAGGTTGGTAGAAGCTAGAAGTCTGTTAGTACGTTCCAAAATGTTTTACTGCTTAGTCATAAAAATGTTATGTTCAATAGAGAATATTTAACAATAGCTGTTAAGAGGCCTAAAAGTAATCTGTAATTATGCCCTGGAGCTGTCATGTTTCCATCTCTCCACAATCAATGACATCATCAGTTAATCAGTATTCAAGAAGCTTCCTGTGACATGTGGTTCTTTTTTTTTTTTTTTTTTTTTTTTTTTTTTTTTTTGGTTTTTCGAGACAGGGTTTCTCTGTATAGCCCTGGCTGTCCTGGAACTCACTCTGTAGACCAGGCTGGCCTCGAACTCAGAAATCCGCCTGCCTCTGCCTCCCAAGTGCTGGGACTAAAGGCGTGCGCCACCACCGCCCGGCAGACATCTGGTTCTTTGTAGGATTATATTTGCAGCATCAAATCTTAATTGAGGTACTGAAGTAACCGAGAGAACACCATCTTTTCTGCATCTTGCCCTAATTCCATTTGACCCATCTGTATTTTTCAGCACCCAGTCCCCTGAGCATTCATGTCTGCCTTTATCTTTGAGACTTTCCATGACCCTGACAACAGCACAGATGTATAACCAACACAAATGTTATTAGATTTCCCAGACCTATACCCAGCAATGAAGCCATCTTACTATTTTTTCCTTCTCAAGGCAGGTAGCCTTGAGTTTCCATGCCAACAGTTCTTCCATGCCAAGTCAAGGGCCTGCTCTTAAGTGTTGGCTAATTAAGGACTTTAATTTGGCTTTATATACATGGTGATATGTAAATTTCTACCATGAACTCTACTATAACAGCATCTTTAAGATAGCAAAACTTGGTTAAGTAATGGTGTGTAGGTAAACAAATCTAAAAATATTATAAGTTGCCAAGGACATCTCCATGGTTGAGAGTTATTATCATGCTTAGATTAGTTATTCCAAGTGAAAAAATTTCCTAGCTTACAATCTTAAAGATCTAATTAACTAGCTAGTTTATTCTGTGGGGAGATATGTATGCTATGTGCATGGGTAACCCAGAGGATGTGGGTGCATGTGTACAGAATATACGTGTCCTAGGACAATTTCCCATGTTAGTTGTCAGGTGTCTTCCACGTTTTGTTTACAGACAAGGTCTCACATTGGTCTGAAAATTGATTATGTAGGCAGAGCCAGCTGGTAATGAAGCTCCAGGAATTCTTACATTTTCACTTTCCATTTCACAGCACAAGGATTACAGGAAGGTGCCATTGTTCTTGGCTTTTTCTAAGTATCTAAACTGAGGCCCTCACATTTGTGAATCAAGTCTTCAGTGATCATCTTCCTGGTTTTCACTCATTTCTCCTTTTGAAGAATCTTCTGGGACTAAATTGTTTTTAGGTGTGCTACTGCAGAAATAGAATCTTTCTGCATACCCTATTTAGAATTTTAAACACTGTAGTGTCATGTTTACACACCTTTAGAATTCAAGAGATCACTATTCTAAGACAAAAAAAAAAAAAAAAAAAAAAAACAAGCAAAATAAAACACATTAATTACATCTGCATTTCGAGGTTGACAGAAAACCCACAGAGAAGCTTAAAAGAAGCTACAGCAGAAGTTAAATAGCTCTGGATTGAACACGCTGCATGTATACTTTGTGAGGAGTAGCAGATGATCAATTCTACACTTACTGAGAAGCAAGCACTTAGGGTCAAGATGACAACAAATAGAATCAGAGCCTTCATCTTCTCGAAGAGTCCCCTAGGTCAAGACAGAAAGACATGTCATTGATGAGGAGACAAATGAAAATGCACTGTCTACATAATATTAAGCATAGAAAAAGTCATTTATGTCTAATTGGCATAACTGCACCCTATATACATTATTTCATCGAATGAATTTATCAACTGGCAAGAAAAATATTGAGTCAAACAGAAATGAGCAAAATTCAAGAATTGGAAAAAAAAACACAGTATGGAAAACAGAGAAAAAGTTTTTGTTTTCTTGTCCTCAATTCAGACATTGAATTAATCTTTGTAGCTATGACTTCCAGACAGTTATCTGGAAGAAGGTATTTAAGTAAGCAAGCAGGGAATTTGAGGGATTGTAATGCTGGCATCCTGCCACTCAAACTTTCTTTCTAATGAAGTAGTTTTGCAAAGCTGACAACAGGATACAACAGGGCACTCAATACTTGTAGCTGTGACTTAAAAATCTTAGTGTCAGTCCATCAGGAAACAGGAAAAACCCTGATTAAAAGTCGTGCCAGTGGTGCTCACAATAAAAATGGAAGCACTGATGGACACGTGGACATGTTTCAGAAATCTTGACTTTTCTAAGTATATGATAGGAAACAATGAACAAACATGAAAACAGATGAGGGTTGAGGAATGATTGATGTGTGCCTCTCTGTGTAGAGTTTTGTATTCTTAAGTGGGTGTAATAATTTGAACACCAAAATCCTCATGAAAATTCCACCAAAATAACTTTCTGCCTCCAATTTTTGATTATTACATACTTAAAACATGAAACAAAATTCTATCAGTTTGTATCTGAAAAAAATATGCAAAGATAGAAATATGAAAGGTTTGTGCTAATTTTGCTCTCACATTGTCTACAAGTAACTTCTGAAAGTTTTAATTTTCATTGTTGTAATTATTGCGAGACACTCTTAACTTAGCCAAAGCAAAAACTCCACAACTTTCCAACTGTACTTATTTGAAGCTAGTTATAAAAACATATAACATAGTTCATAATTTTGCAACCTTCATAAGATACTTCACTTATGAATCGACTTTTTTGTTTGTTTATATGTTTTTTTCCCCAGCATCTACTTAGCCAATTCTTTTCCTAAGGTAAAAAGTGAAAAAGGCAATGTCTGATCTTTATGTTAGAACCACTTAACTGACAAAGAACCATGAACTCTTGACAGTGACTTTATTCTATGGTTATATCTTTGTGATTCTGAAAGAAAGCCACTTGACAGACTAGTCACAAAGGTTGCCTGACTTATCACATCCTCTTCAGGTCCCCAAAATCTAACAGAGGATAATTTTTATGACTTTCAAAATGAAATGATTAAATTTTTTGTGTAATTAATTTAATCTTTTCAGATTTGAATGCACTAAGAGTAATAGGAAACCCAATTAATGAATGATCCTATATTATTTGAAACAGTTGTAAAATATGAGACATGGTTTGCTATTTCCGTGCCCCTTTCTTTATAATGAACAGGATAAATAGAATGGAAACAGGTAAGCTATAGTAAAGAAGTAGACCCAATGACTTCTTGAATAATTGAGAAACATTGATGTACTGTCAGCAAGAACATTTTCATTTTTATAGAAATGAATGCAAACTATTAGCTCAGGTCTTAAAATCTTGTATTAAAGCTTCTTTGCAAATTCAGAAAACAAGCAATGTTCATCTCTCTCTTATTGTTATTTAACAAAAGTGAATGTGATTTATTTTTAAATTCTAAATATAAAAATATATAATTTTATAATTTTATAAATTATATTTAAATTATAAAATTGCTGACCTTAAAACTTTAGAGAAAGCACAGTTTGAGATTTTGCAGTATTTTTAGTGTTTATAAACTAGATAAACTAATGACACTAAAGAAGGCTTGATTGTGAAGCCTCTGAACTTTGAAAGAATGATAACGTACCAAGTAGCTCTGCTTCCTGCCTGCCCAGCTCTGTCTGCCCCTCAGCCTCTACAGTCTTGACGCTTCAGAAAGAAGGCAGGCAATGCTTGCCTTATAAAGGATTCCTTTTCTCTTTTGTCCTTTCTATATTGCTAGGCAAAATATTGTTATAATTATTAGTTTATCATTTGCTTCTAGGCTAATCCAAACTAGTTCCTGCAACAAAGGGGAGTGATATAGTTGGTCTTTGTGTTTTTCTTTCTTTCCTTTTCCAGTGAATTTCATGATTACCCACGTGCATCAGAAAAGGGTGAGCCTTGTTGATAGTAATTTAAACAACGTTTCTCTCTCTCACTGGAGATGTTTTCTTAACATTTTACTACAAAACAGTAATTAGTATAACTTCCTTACAAACGGAGACATAATTAACATTTAGATATTTAACGCTGGCAGGTACAAGGTGATGTGCTAATGTAGACTGTGCGGCATCGTGGGATACACCATGGTCACCTTTTTTTTTTTTTTTTTTTTTTTTTGTGAGCATCTTTAGCTTTGCAAGGTAAAACAATTTTTGAGAACTCATTTTAAATGGTTATAAAATTACCCCTACTTTAACAATATTGGAATCCAAGGGCACG
Organism: Mastomys natalensis; assembly: GCA_021653895.1. Lineage (NCBI taxonomy): Eukaryota > Metazoa > Chordata > Mammalia > Rodentia > Muridae > Mastomys > Mastomys natalensis. The sequence goes on from JAJTUV010000370.1 coordinate 65,351, forward strand.
GGCTTCTTTCCTTGACAGAAAACAAATGAGAAAAATGATAACAATTTTCTCAACACCCTCTTCTCCACTTGATTCATAACATTCCTTATAGGACATATTTTACATCTTGATCACAAACATGCTAAGTAGTGAATATTAAAAAGTGTGAACCTTTGATAGTTTGGCCTTTGCGCTGGTGTCAGTAAGCTTTAACTTTATGAAAGTGTCAATCATTAGCTGAGATATTTTCCAAGAAAGTGGATAAAAGATTTGCAAAGCCTTTTGTTCAGGATGAGCGTATCCACTTGGCATCAGGTCACGCTGTAAAGAATTAGAGCACAGAGAAGGACTATCATACTATTTATCCTGTCATGCTATTTATCTAAAAGGTGAGTTGGAGGCCACTGGACAGAGTGTCTCCATGGTTGCTGGCTTTTCAATTTATGCATAGGTTTCAAACGCTTTCTTTTTTTTTCTTCCTCCCTCCCTCCCTCCCTCCCTCCCTCCCTCCCTCCCTCCCTCCCTCCTCCCTCCCTCCCTTCTTCTTTCTTTCTTTCTTTCTTTCTTTCTTTCTTTCTTTCTTCTTTCTTTCTTTCTTCTTTCTTTCTATTGGTTACTTTACTTTTTTACATTTCAAATGTTATCCCCCTTCTTGGTTTCCCCTCCACAAATCCCCTATTTCCTGACCTCCCCCTGATTTTATGAGGGTGCTCCCCTACCCACTCATTCCCATGTCACCACCCTAGCCTCCCCCTATGCTGGGGCATCGAGGCAACACAGGACCAAGGGACTCCCTTCCTGTTGATGCTAGATAAGGCAATTCTCTGGTACATCTGCAGCTGGAGACATGGGGTCCCTCCATATGAAATCTTTGGTTGCTTTAGTCCCTGGGAGCTCTGGGAGGGTCTGGTTAGTTGATGTTGTTGTTGATTTTATGAGGTTGCAACCCCCTTCAGCGCCCTCTATCTTTCCCCTAACTTTTCCCTTGGTTACCCAGTTCGATGGTTGACTGTGAGCATCTGCATCTGTATTGATCAGGCTCTGGCAGAGCCTCTTGGGGAGCCAGGGACTGCTATACCAGGCTCCTGTCAGCAAGCAATCCTTGGCATCAGCAATAGTGGCAGCATATGGGATGGACCACACGTGTGACAGACCCAGTAGAGACCATATCCAGTGGATAGGCCCAGCCAGGGGCAGAAGAGTCTGTCTCCCGTTTGATGGCTATTTTGGCTAATATCTTCCTTGTTGGGTACTGGGAGCCTCTTACTTCCTTGGTATCTGGGACTTAGAGTGTAACAATTTTTTACTTAGCTGAGATGAGGTCCCAGCTCTATATGGCTTTGTACACATATTTTGTATATGAAGTGACTGAGACTTGGGACAACGAAAGAATGACTAAATATTTTCAGAATCCAGCATTTGAATTTACTGTTGGTATGCACAGTTCTTTCTCTTGTGCCAACATATTTTAATTATGTTTAACTTCTGTTGAGATAATTATTAATTTTTATAGTGAATAAACTATAGACTCTGTCATTATTAACTAGTCAGTGCATTAATTTCAGTGAAATTAGCTTGTGGTATATGAACTAGTAGCTGTATATGATATTTTAACTATATCTATATATGGTGTGTGGTTAATTTTATGTGTCAGGTTGTTATTGTTTTGTTAAATAACAGCCTATAGGTTACTATGAAGACTTTCAAAAACATGACTATCATTCACAAAGAGTTTAACCAGGAAGTGCTCCATAAGTTGGGTGGGTCTAGGAGAAAGGAATTGTACCTCATGTCTGTAACTAGAACTCTCTTGTAGTTTCAGACTCAATTCTGCAGCAACAACTCTTATTTGGATTTCTAGCTAGTATCTCTTCCTCTCCTATCTCTCTGTCTTTCTGTGTATGACTGTCTTTGTCTTTGTCTGCCAGAGTTTGCTCTGGCAAAGAAATGTATGTGAAATAATAAATTGGAATTTAAGTAAAAGGTTATATGAATGAGGACAGACTGATTTTTTGGGGGTCTTTAAAATGTAAAGATATTTAATATAACAAAAAGTTCAAATTTACTGGCTGTGAGAAATGAGAGACAGGAGTAGGGTGGATGAGTTCCCAGTTCCCATGGGTTAACCATCTCTGTAGAGAGCATCTTTTGCTAAGATTAAGAATTTTAAGTAGGGTAAACATGAGAAAGGGGCATTCCAAAGTCAATGAAGGTACTTGTTATTCTTGAGGTGTTTGTGACAAAGCCAAAGTAACATCATCAGTAGCACAAAAACACACCATGTCTCTCCTAGGCATTCATGCTCCTGAGTTTTACACTTTCCTTTCTATGGCTCAGTACTGTAGTTAGAAAAAAGGTCTATCTCATTTAAATTATAAACATGTACAGATGTATGGAAGGAGAGGGATTTTATTGCTACAGAAACATATAGGTCAATTTTATAGCATATTGGAACTGGAAACTCAATGAAAAAGATGGTTGGTGTAGATTTTATCTACTTTGCTACAGTCACCCCAATGTTATAGGACCAAAAATTCTTATTTCCTTACTTACAACTATCTATTTGGTATATACTATGCTCTATGTACTCACTAGCTTAGATCTGGGTACCTGCTATCAGGGAATTGCCCCTCCTACTTTCTATGGTGTGAGTTGTGGGAAGACAGAAGACAAAATAGGTTGTAGGTAGGAGACGTTGAAAGGGCCTTGTGTTGTGCTGAGTTTGGATGCTCTCATTGTGGCAGAGGGTAACCATGGCTTTAGAAGAGAGATGGTTGCTTAGGGGCATAATTGGTACAATGCAAGACCAGAAGTGAGATGATCAGTTCTAGGGAAGTGTGAACAAGGAATGGGCAGTGCAAATAGAGGATGGCAGTTGTGTGTGGTTAGCCAGTGGGATCATTCATTGCTCAATGGTTCAGAAGATAATGTTACTGAACATGGGCTTTGGCGTCATGCACATCTGCAGAGCCAGGATTTGGCAGTTATTATCACAGTTCTCTTAGACCAGTAGCTGTTTGCAGGTTTTTGATGGTGTCTCGTGAACTGGCACTGCTCCATATATGTGCTACATTCTCCTGTGCTATACAGCTGGGAATCAAATCTCTGTTTCTATCATTAATCTTTAATTTAGTTCTCTCTCCCTTGCTCTCCTGTGGCTTTATCTTCCTGAGAAGTGTATGAGACCTTATGTCTTAAAGACTTTTAAAATTTCATAGCAAGGAACAACTTTTCTTTGAAGTCGTAACATCCTTCTCTGTCATCATGAAGACCAAAAGTGATTTGAAAGTCATGCGTGGCCTGTAATAAAAGCTCAATAGTTGTCCTATCTTTTATTATCTGATTTAAAATTAAAAATTTAATAGTGAAAATCTATAAAGCAGAGCAAGCCTAAATATTTTGTGTGGTGTTTGTTTGTGGATATGCACTAGTTCATGTGTATGTACATATGTATACAGGTATGTTTGTGCACATGTAGGTAGGGGACAAATAAAGACATTCGATCTCTGTCTCGATTCCTCTCTACCATTTCTCTGAGACAGTTCTCTCACTGAACTTGAAGTTTACCAATTGCTTAACTTGGCTAGCCAGCAAGTTTCAGATCTGCCTGTGCATCTCCTCTCTCCCTGCCCTGCTGGTGTTTGGTACTAACAACTGGCTAACAACTGGTTATTTACATGGGTGATAGAGATCTGAACTCATGTCTTCATACGTGTTCAGCAAGTACTTCATATGCCTTATACATACCACCATTATACCCATCAACTAAGGATTTCTAACACACATACACACACACAAAGCCATATTACCTTCTAGCTTTATAAAAGATAGAACATTTAGAAGCTTTAAGAGTTAATTAGTATTGATTATTTAAAATAATCAGTCATGGGATCCACCTGGGACATAGCCAGCAGAGATGAGCTGTGTACTGTCCCATGAATTCCACCTTCTGGTCCACTGCTCTTTATGTTTTTGTGAGGAGGCTTGGGGAGGGGGCAGGGACATTCAGCTTAGACCCCTCCACAACCTAACCAATCCCTCCAACTGGGCACAGCCAGCAGAGGTGAGATTTGCACTATGACCAGACCTCCATCACCTGGCCCACATATCTCCCTGTCATCTTGAGCAGCCTTTTGGGACTGTAGGAGCATCCTGCATCCATGAGGAGGCCTGCAAAATTGTGTGCGGGTTGGGGTAGGAGCATCCAACTTAGACACCTCTCCAGTTGATCTGCTGGTGCAATGTCCTCTTGCTGAGATCCACTGTCAGGTTCCACCTGCCTCCCTGGGAGTTATTCCAGCATCAAGAATATCAAGCCATCACCTGAGACAACCAGAAGGCTAAAGGACAGTATAAGAACATAGTCAATAAGATCCCGGGTAATATGGCACCACTAGATCCCAGCTATTTTTTTTTTTAAAGAAAGCCCTGGATATCACACCATTGGAGAACAAAAAGATGACCTTAAATCCAATCTTATAAAGATGATAGAGGCCTTTAAAGAGGAAGTAAATAAATCCCTTACAGAAGTGCAAGAAAATACAATCAAACAGGTGAAGAAAATGAATAAAACTGTCTAAGAACTGAAAATGGAAATAGAATAACTATAACACAAACTGGGGGAATCTTGGAGATAAAAACCTAGGGAAAAGAACAGGAACTACAGACACAAGCACAACCAACAGAATACAAGAGATTAAAGAGAGAATCTCAGGTTTAAAAGATACAATTGAAGATATAGATATACTGGTCAAAGAAAATGCTATATCTAAATATTTCATAACACAAAACATCCAAGAAATCATGGACACTATGAGAACAGCAAATCTAAGAATAATAGGGATAGAAGAAGGAGAAGATACAAGGCCAAGAAAACAAAGCAACAAAGATAAACATTACTTCAGAGTAAAAATAGAAAACATTTTCCAAGCAATTGGACACAAGAAACAAGCTGAAGTAACCATTATAATATCTAATAAAGCAGACTTTCAGCCAAAAGTATTCAAGAGACAGGGAAGCACTCTTTATGCTCTTCAAAGTTAAAATCCACCAAGTTGTTGTGTCTATTCTGAACAGCTATGCTCCAAATGCAAGGACATCCACATTAGTAAGAGAAACATTATTAAAGATTCAATCACACATTGAACCCCACACATCAACACCCAACTCTTACCAATGGACAGGTCATCGAGACAGAAAATAAACAGAGAAATAATGAAACTAACAGAGGTTATAAATCAAATGTACCTAATAGATATCTACAGATCATTTCACTTAAATACAAAAGAATGTACTTTATTCTTGGCACTTCACAGAACCTTTTTCAGAATTGATCATATACTCAGTCACAAAGCAAGACTCAGCAGATACATGAAAATTGAAAAAACCCCTTGTATTTTTTCAAACCACCATTGATTAAACCTGGACCTCCACAACAACAGAAAGATTATAAATTCATGGAAACTGAATAATTCTCTACTCAATGATTAGTGGTTAAGGGAAGAAATAAAGAAATGAAAGACTTTCTAGAATTTACTGAAAATGAAGGTACAACATACTCAAACTTGTGGGACATAATGAAAGCAGTGTTAAGAGGAAAGTTTATAGCATTAAGTGCCATCATAAGGAAATTGGAGAGATCTCATGCTAGTAACTTAAAAGCACATCTGAAAGCTCTAGAACAAAAAGAACCAAGAGGAGTAGACTACAGGGAAATAATCAAACTCAGGGCTGAACTCAATACATTAGAAACAAAGAAAACAACACAAATAATCAATGAAACTATGAGCTAGTGCTTTAAGAAAATCAACAATATAGACAAACCCTTAGCTAAACTAATTAAAAGGCAGAGAAACAGTGTCCAAATCAATAAAATCAGAAATGAAAATGGGACATCACTGTAGCAGGATGGTTTTCTGCTGCTGCTACATTGTTTACAATAGAGCTGATGTGGGAGGAAGGAGGAGAGGAAGGAGAAGGAAGGGGAGGAGAGAGAGGACAGGGAACTGAGGAGGACAGAAAAAGGCTGAGGATGACTGTGTGGCTTTAGCAGTCTCAGGTAGTTATAGTATCTAGGTTAGGCACTGGATAACAACTCTAATTGTGTGGGCTTCTTGTTAAATGAGCATTTCCAAATATATAAAGCCTTTGGATAATAATCAAGCTTTAGAGTCTCATTTCTACTGGGTACCGTGTGGATGGCAGATATTATCAGGGGCTCAGTCAAGCATCGTTGAGACAACATGGTGGATTTATTTAAATATTACTCATTACAGATCATGACAGAGATCAAGGAAATCCAAAGAATCATTAGTTTTTATTTCAAAAGCCTGTACACTACAAAACTGGAAAATCTAAATGAAATAGATGGTTTTCTTGATAGATTCCACTTACCAAAGTTAAATCAAGATAAGTTAAACTAAACAGTCTTATAAACACTAAGGAAAGAGAAGTCATTAAAATTCTCCTAACAAAAAAAAAGCCCTGGGCCAAATGCTTTTAATACAGAATTCTATCAGAATTTCAAAGACAAGCCAATACCAATACTTCTCAAACAGTTCCACAAAATTTAAACAGAAAGAACATTGTCAAATTCATTGTATGAAGCCACACCTACCCTGATTCCTAAATCACACAAAGATTTAACAAAGAAAAGAATTGCAGAACAATTTCCTTTATGAAAATTGATGCCAAAATACTCAATAAAATACTTGCAAACTGAATTCAAGAACACATTAAAAACATCATCCATCATTATCAAGTAGATTTTATCCCAAGGATGCAGGGATGGTTTAATATATGAAGATCCATAAATGTAATTCACCATATAAGCAAACTTAAAGAAAAACCCACATGAGATGTTGAAAAAGCCTTTGATAAATCCAACACTCATGATATTAAAAATCTTGGGAAGATCAGTGATACAAGGTAAATGTTTAAACATAATAAAGGCAATTATACAGCAAGCCAATAGTCAACATCAAATTAAATGGATAGAATATTAAAGCAATTCCACTAAATTCAGGGACAAGGCAAGGCTGCCACATTCTTCCTATCCAACATAGTACTTGATGTTCTAGAAAGAGCAATAATAGAACTAAGAGATCAAGGGGATACAAATTGCAAAGGAAAAAGTCAAGGTATCACTATACACATATGATCGTATACATAAGTGACCCCAATAATTCTGCCAGAAAACTCCTACAACTGATAAAAGCCTTCAACAAAAATTGCTAGATACAAAATTAACTCAAAAAAAATCAGTGCCCCCCTTATGCAAACAATAAATGGACTGAGAAAGAAATTATGGAAGCAACACCCTTTATAATAGCCACAAATAATATAAAATATATTGGCGTAACTCCAAGTGGATCAAAGACTTCATCATAAAACAAGACATAATAAATCTAATAGAAGAAAATATGGGGAGATGACTTGAACACATTGGCACAGGAGACAACTTCCTGAACAGAACACGATAGCTCAGTCACTAAGATCAACAATTACAAGTGGGACCTTATGAAAGTGAAAAGCTTCTGTAAGGCTAAGGATACCATCACTAGGACAAAACAGCAGCCTACAGAATGGAAAGGATCTTCACCAACCCTACATCTGGAAGAGGACAAATATTCAAAATTCAAAATATATAAAGAACCCAAGAAATTAGACACCAATAAGCCAAATTACCCAATTAAAAATAGGGTATAGAACTAAACAGAATTTTCAACAGAGGAATCTCTAATGGCCACAAAGCACTTAACGAAATGTTCAAAATCCTTAGTAATCAGGGAAATGCAAATCAAAATGGTCCTGAGATTCCATCTTACATTGGTCAGAATGGCTAAGATCAAAATCTCAAGTGACAGCACATGCTGGAGAGGATGTGGAACAAGGGGACATCCTCCATTTCTGGTGGGAGTGCAAACTAATACAACAACATTGGAAATCAATTTGGTGTGTTCCCGGAAAATTTGGATAGTTCTACCCCAAGACCCAACTATACCACTCCTGGCTACACACCCAAAAGATGCCCTACTATACCACAGGGACACTTGCTCAACTATGTTCATAGCCTCTTTATTCATATTAGCCAGAAACTGGAAATAACTTAGATGTCCCTCACCTGAAGAATGGATAAAGAAAAATATGATACATCTACACAATGGAATACTACTTAGCTATTAAAACTAAAGACATCATGAAATTTGCAGGCAAATGGATGGAACTGGAGACTATCATCCTGAGTGATGTAACCCAGACCCAGAAAGACATTCAATGTATATTTTCATTTATAAGTGGACATTAGCTACAAAATACAGGATAATGATGCTACAATCCACATGCCCAAAGAAACTAGGTAACGAGGGCCCAAAGAAATGATATTTGAATCTTATTCAGAGTGGGAAATAAAACAGACACCGAAGGACTGAGTGGGAGAGGGGTTGAAGAGGGAATCAGGTGTGGGGAGAAGGGGAGGACTGGGGTGAACTGGAAGAGATAATGGAAATTGGTGTGGGTCATTTCTGAGAATAGCTGGAGACCACGGATATGGGAGGCTTCTGGGAATTGATAGGAGAGATCTTAGCTGAGACTCCTTGTGGGGCGGTGGGCTGTGGGAAGCAGCTGGGTGCCTGGTTGAGCAAGCCTTGAACCCCGGACCTTTACCAGGACGGCAGGTGTTCGGCGCTGCCCCCAGGCCCTGGTTCTTTTCATTCAGCTTCGGCCCTCCACAGCCTCTCCCAAAGAGAGGTCTATGACTATCAGGAAACAGTGCCTCAGGCCCTCCCACATGTAGATGAGGTATCTCCAAGCTCTCCGACCAAGCCAATAAGTGTTATCTGCTGTCAGACCCTAACTCACCCTGAAACTGTATATAAAGGCTCTATTCGGGAGAAGTAAAGGGGTGTGTTCGAGAATCATCTTGGTGTCCGGGAGTTTTGTCTCAAGAGCTGTAACACTTGGAGAGAGATCCGCTCTCCCGGAACCTTCCTGGGGCACCAAGCGCTTCCTTGCCTGCTAGCCGGCTTCTGTCGGCCCAGCCCGGGCGGCTCAGCGTGGAGAGATAGGTGCAGCACCTGGGAGTGACCGAGCTGTGACAGCGGAGACTCGAGCAGAGGCAGCAGCGGAGGCAGGCAATCTCTCCTCCCTGCTTGACTCGCACCTTTGCCAGACTCTACACCAGGCTGGGCTGAAGACCAACAGACAGCGGAGATGTGGGTAGAGGACCCTCCCTGCTCTCACTCTGTCCTCAGCCGGGAGATCATCGTGGGACACCCTCCAGAACCGTTCCCCCACAACTCCTAATAACAGGAGTTGAGGAAGGATATGGAGACTGAAGTGGCCAGCTCCTGTAGCCAGACAAGACTTCCAGTGGAGAGAGGGGAACACTCATAAAATCTTGGACCCAAAATTTGTCCTGCCTACAGTCAGTGCAGGGACAAAGATGGAGCAAAGACTGAGGGAATTGCCAACTAATGATTGGCCCAACTTGAGTCTCATCCTATGGGAGAGAGCTAATCCCTGACACTATTAATGATATTCTGCTATGATTGCAGAGTATAGCATACAAAAGGCCTAGCACAACTGTCTTCTGAGAGGCTTCATCCAGCAGCTGGTGGAAATAGCTTTAGAGACCCACAGCCAAACATCAGGCAGAATTTGAGGAGTCTTGTAGAAGAGTGGGAGATAGGATTGGGAGGGTCAGAGGGTCAAGAACACCACAAGAAGACCTACAGTGTTCACTAACCTGGGCCTATGGGGACTCACAGAGACTGAACCACCAACTAGAGAGTATAAAGGGGCTAGACTTAGGCCCCCTACACATTTACAGCAGATATGAAGGTTGGTCTTCATGTGGTTCCTCTAACAATCAGTAGGGGCTGTTACTGATTCTGTTTCCTACTATTGGATTCTCTTCCCCTAGCTGGACTGCCTGGTTCAGACCTCAGTGGGAGAGGATGTGTTTAGTCTTGCTGTTTGAGATTCCATGGCTGGGTGGTACCCAAGGTGGGCTTCCTGTTCTCTGAGGGGAAGGGTAATGTTAATGAGGAAAGGGATTTGTGAGGATGTGACTGGTTGGAGAGGAGGGAGGGCTGTGACTAGAATGTAAAGTGAATAAATAAATTAATTAAAAAATAGTCAATTGTCAAATGGTTAAACTTAGTATAGAATAATTTTATATTTTTAAAATATGTCTACTGAAATTTTATGTGGCTTGACAAGTCCTGAATTATCGGATTATTTATTCTGTTAAGGAGAGAGATATAGACAGACAGACAGTTAGGTAGGTAGTTAGATAGAAATAGCATCAAGTTAGGGGAGCAGAGATGGGGTAAATGTGGGAGGAGTTGGAGAAGGGAAGAGAATATGATTAAAACATTGTATGAAAAAATTGTTCTTGTGTTTTCTTTTAAAAAAAACTTTTAATTGATTCTTTGTGAGTTTCACATCATGTACACCAGTCCCCAGTACTCATTCTCCAGTCCGCTAATATTTCTCCTTCATCCTTTCAATCTTCCTCCCAAAACACACACACACACACACACACACACACACACACCACACACACAAGCACACACACATGTGAACACACATGTGAACACACACACACACACACAAGCACACACACATGTGAACACACACACACACACATGCACACACGCAAGCACACACACATGTGAACACACACACACACACACACACAAGCACATACACATGTGAACACACACACACACACACACACAAGCACACACACATGTGAACACACACACACACGCACACACACACACAAGCACACACACATGTGAACACACACACACACACACACACACACACCACACACGCACACACGCAGCAAACCACCAGCAAAAAAGGATAGGAAGCACCTCATCATGAAATCTGTGGAATGTCACACTTCTAATCCTTCTGTCCACGCATTTTCATTTGCAAATGTTCATTGCAAGGTCTGGTTTGAGATCTCTGGTTCTGTGACACCATCAATACTGGATCTTCACCAGGACTCCTCCTGGTTACTCTGCTGTTGCTCTGTGTTGTAGAGATCCTGTAGCTTTGGTTCAGCAGGACTGACCCTTTCCTGAGTCCCAACCATTTGCAGATGATACAGATTTTGGGGTGGGTCAGCTCAGAGCTCTGGATCTAGGTCTGGGTTGTATCTAAGCTGGTTGGTGTGTTGGCTCTCCCTTTTCTGATCCACCAGGGGAGTTCTCCAGGATTGCTCCAGGTCGGCCACCCAATGCTGCCATGAACGGGAAACAGGGTGCTGCCAGTCAAACACAGGGCCCACTCACTCAAGTGCTGCTATCTGCAAGGGGCAGGGTCAGCTTTCCCTCTCTCACACCCTCTGGGCTGGCTCACTCATTTCTTAGCCATCAGGACACAGCTCCACCGTGTTGTCCGGGCAAGGTGCAAGGCTGCTCTCTGGGAGTGCTCCTGCCAGTGAGGGAGGAGAGATAGCTCTACTGCTCTCATGTCCTTGAGGCCAGCTCTCAGGCAACCAGGGGAGAGGAGGAGGAGGAAGAGAAGGAAGGGCACCCATCCCCATATCACCTCAAGGTAGAAGAGTGGTAAGGTCAGATCTCCCACACTCTGGCCCCTCAGGACGGCTCACCTGATCCTGCTCTACCAGAGCCAGCTCTACTGTGCTGCCAGATGAGGTCCAGGGCCTGTATTTTTCTCTTACTTTTGAGCTTATACTGTTGCAATTTCCCCTTGCCCTTTACTCTGTCAAGCCCTCTATATACTTTGCCTCGCCCTCTTTCAAATCCGTGGTCTCTTTGTTACAGGCCTACATGTATATGTACATACCGTAAATTCCTAACTACAACCTGCTCAGTCTGTGTAGTGCTGCTTGCATGCATGTTACATGGTGCATACAGGGGTGACTATTTGGTATGGGACGACCAATTGGTGTGCTCTTCCTTGTAGATTATTTCTCTCCACTGTCAGCATATCCGAGTTCCCTGTAGTTCTTTGTGTATGATTGAAGCCCTGTAGTGGGCTTTTCGGGTCCACTTTGGTATGTCTATTGTTGTTTTGTGCAGCTCATGCTTTGACAGTCAGTAATGTTGGTGAGTCATGGGTGTTTCTCTTTGGGAAACTACTTCCATAACAAGAGTAACACTCTTTGCATTGCCAAATAATAATTCTATTTTCTTCTAGTTATATGATTTTTGGATTGTGTATTAATTATTTTTGTATATAATTGTGACTATTCATTGTGTCAAGTATGTCAATCTTTGGTCTTTCATTATAGGCTTAGGTGTATTTGTCATCTTCATTGGGGGAAATACATCTTTTAAAAAGTTTTAGAGTATATTTTAAATAGTATTTCGATTTATTTTCTCCTCAGATACTTGACTGTTCGAGAGAGATTAGTCACGATATACATGATCTGAAGTGCTCTTAATCTCATAGTAAATGTTTATATTTTAATTATCCTAGGCCAGAGTCTATTTAAACCCACTCCTTCTCATATATGATATTTGCTATTTATTCAGTGTTTTGGCCTGTTTTAATTTCTTCATTATTAGTAAAATGAAATTATAGATCTTTACAGAAGATACTATTCCTGGTTTTGTTTAATCAATGAATTTTAATTTTTCATTTAGACTCTTGAGAATTCTGCACCAGAATATCAAATACATCACATACAGTAAATCAGTTGCTGCCAGAATAGTTTATTAAGGAGAATCAGCCCAGTGACAACAGACCCACTTGAAAAGTCTGTATCGGAAAAGAATGAAGTTACACGTCCTTGAATTGCTAACCAACTGTCTAAGAAGAGTACAATATTCAACGTTTAAGATCTGAAAAAAAAATTGACAAAAATTCAGGATATAAATCTTAGGAAGAACAGTCAATTCATGTTTATATATTATTTTTCAAATAAATACATAGGTAAAACTAACATTTTATATTAATTAGAATCAAATATGCGTGAAGAGATATGTCTGATTTCTTATGTAACACATAGATATTGAGCAATTACAAGAAACTTTAATTATTACATTCATGAAGATTTCAAATCTGTGTTATAATCAGAGAGAATACATTTGTGGTATTAACAAGGAAAATGTTTAGAAAAAGTTTCAGAAAGCTTTTAAATGCTTCAGTAATTTTTACCCTTTACTTAATTCTCTTTGTATCCTTAATTTCACTAAATTATAATATTTAGAATTAACTGAAATGGCACATATCATTAAATATTGCAAGGAATGGCTTCGTTTACTGCTTGCCTTCTTCATATCTCTAAAATCTAATATGGAAGATTTTATACTAAGGTAAGTTATAAAACTGAACCTAGGAAGTGCTGAGACTGTTGGTTTTAAAACTGCCCTTTAATATATTTTGCTTCATGACCTCTATCCATGAGTATCTGTATTTTTTAAGTCTAATATACTTGCCTTAAATGCCCACAGTATTTTTCTTTTAAAGATTTTTCTTGCTGAGTAACTTCTTAGCCATTACGACTATCTTTTAACCCTTCATGTACGTCTATGTGGTTTCCCTTATGTTACTGGTTTTACATCATGAAATCATCTGGTTCTTCTTTCAGCAGTTTGAAGAGACCGGAGTCGGTGGTAGATAAGTCCTCCTTGTGCTTAAGGGTATCTACTATAGAGGTCACTGAAGGAAGCTCATCTGTGACATTAGTGACAAACTCTGTTGTATCATTTTCAGGCAAATCTGTTGTGTCCACGTGGGGTTCCTCCGTGACGTTGTTAGTGTCTGAGGCGGTGACAACAAAGTCGTACCTGGATTCAACAGCAGTGAGCAGAACAGCATGGGACTCTGCCTCACTTGCAGAGTCTTTTTCCATCCAATCATCAACTCCATCAGCCGATTCCTCATCAGTTAAAGGATCTTCTGGATTATCTTTGGCTTTTTCAGCTGAGTTAGTGAGCTCAAAAACAGTGATAAATTTTTCTTCTTCGGAGTCACTTAACTTCGTCACAGCTTTGGGCCTATCTTCTGAAACAATCAAGTTGATCTCAGTTATGTTCTCTTCTGCAATGTTGGTTATGTCTGGAATGGTGGTGACCTCCTTTTCAGTAGAGGGAGGGATTTCAGATTCAGGACTAAGGGAGTCAGCGTCCTGGACAGCTCCATTATCAGGATCATCGGAGTTGGTTGAGGAACTAACATCAGTTTTGGTATTTTCATCTGGAAGTGCAGAGTCATCCCCCTCATTGGCAGTGCTGTCCTCAAGTGTGTCACAGGGCTCAGTAGTGGGTACGACTTCTTTGTCTCCTGTGTCAATGGTGTCTAAGAGAATGTCTTCTTTTGCCATGTTACTGGAAAAATCTATTAAGGAAACAGTACCAACCGGGGGTGATGTATTTCCAATTTTCACTGGAATGAAATTTTCAGTAATTGATTCCTTAGGTTTGGAGTTTGTAGTTTCAGTCGAAGTGGTAATTTCTTTCTCGGGAAGAGTTGTTGATTTCAGACTGCCTTCAATATCATCTTCTAATTTCACTTTTTCCTTTGTAGGTGTGAGCTTGTTGACTGTAGTTGAAAAATCACCATCTGGTGTGCAGTCATTTACTGAAGTAATGTGGTCTCCTTCAGAGGTAATAGTTGTTTCTGATTTAGGAATGGTGTTGTCAGCCCAAAGAAAATGTCTGCTTCCGTTGGTGTTTTACTGTTGTCTCTTGGAGGTCGAGAATAAATTTTGGGGGATCCATCTTCAGCCATGGGGCAGAGGGGTGCTGAGCACTCTCGCAGATCTTTCCTCTGGGCTTAGTGGCATCCCTGGACAGGGGAGTACTGCCCAGTATAGTGACTGAAGCATTGGTCATTATGGGGATTGTTACATCAATCACCCAGGTAATGACAGGGACTCACCATGGAGGCTGTTTCTTGGCTGTGATTACACATTTCCTAGAATGAGTATTAATATTAGAAGAAAAGATGATAGAGTTCTGACTATAAAATAAAAATCCATACTAAGTATTTTATTTTTAAAAAACCTAGTATTTACCATGTTTCTGCTTACAAGTATATGCCTTCTGACTTGACTCAGGTGCCCCTTGACACAGTCATATGCAAGTCTGCTAGGTACTTTGTGGTTTGGTGTCAATAACTGAAGACTCCAGATGACTGAAGGCTCTCAGCATCTTTTTGAATCAACTATTTTACAAGTAAGTGACCCAATATTATTGGAGGTAGAGCTAATCTTTTCTCTGAGATGCATGGTACTTAAATGACTAAAACTTAAAAATACTTTTGATAGTGAATAAAAATAATTTTGTAGCAGAGTCTTCTGTAAGTTCTTTTCTTCTGAGAGAGAAATATTATTTTAAAGTAGGAAAATAATTAATAATAATAATAATAATTTTATTAATAGTAAACTTAGTAGATTGGTAAAGCTTTTCCTGTTTTCTTCAGTTAACTTGAGACACAATGTATCAAACTTTTTAGGTTTAGTTTTTTTAAGGATCTCTGCCCCCATGCAAATTGTTATTTCATCCACAGAAGACTTTTGTGACAGGAAGTTTCTGCCATATATTTAAATTCACAAGGCATAAAGAATTGGGGTTGAAGTATGGTAGCTGCTCCAGAAGATATTTATTTCAGATGGATTTTCAAATGAAATTGTAGCAGGCCATAATTGTAGGTTAGCTGCTTAGACTAAGGGGCAATAATTGTATGACCTATTTTTAAGGTTTAGCTGATTAGATTAAGGGGACATTTTTCAGTGTTAAGTGTTTAAAGCTAGTCTCTTGCCCCTTGGATCAGGGAAAATGCAAATTTCAGACACAAACATGTCTAGCATGAAAAGAGCTGGAAGCATCAGCTTGCATGGTAGTCTTGATTTCAAGGACAAAATTATTTCCCCATCAACTCTGGACACAGTGCTCACAGCTTCCATTTACTTAATTGGCATGGCCGACATATGATACCAATCTCTGTAGACACACAGGAGTAGATTTTAAGACATTCATTTAAAAAGCTTGAACAGCTCCTGGAATCTTTTTGTATTTCAAGAGGTTGTCACTGCTGATATTCAAAGCGGTTCTTTTTCTTTTTTCTTTGTTGTTGTTGTTGTTGGAATCATAGATATTAACTGACTTAAGGCTTAATTAACATATATTATTTTTCATATGCATAGCAGTCTCTTCATAGTTGGAATCATATCTTATTATGTACCATCCTTGATCTTTTCTTAGAAAAGTTATCTGGTTACATCTACTGTCAAGTCTTATTTTGGCAGTTGGCAAAAGCTTGCTTGGCTCATGTATAACTTTTCCTTGCTTGAATTTTGTAGTATTGGACCCAGTGTTTATGTATTCTTCTAAGTAGTAACTTCATTGGGTTCATGAAAAAAGTCTTTTCTTCTGTGAAAATTGAAATCTGTTTTGCAAAAATGAGATGGTTCCTTAGTGAGTTTGTAGGAAGGCACATTTATGGTTTTCTGGGATAACATACTTGGAAACTTTGAAAAGGCTGATTCAGAGTGATGTCCATTGTTGAAACTTACTTTGTGCAGAGCATATCTTGAGAATTATCAGGAGCTATGCCATGCACAATTTTCAAAGAATCAACTAGCCAACAAGCTGCATATCAACTAGATACCACAATTTCTGTTCATAAAGAGCTTAAACATTTTCATATTTTTTCAGCAAGCAGAGAAAAAAATGAGTAATTTTTTTGTTTTTGTCTTCTGAAAACGGTCTCTCACTATGTAGTTATGGCTCTCCTGTAACTCACTATTTAGACATGGCTGGTATTAACTTGCCGAAATCCATCCACATCTACCTCCCAAGTGATGGGATTAAGGGCATAGACTCAGCTAAGTTATTATTTTTAACTGAATTGACAATAATTCATCTAGAGTCACTAAGGAAGTTACGTGTTAAGTATCTTCTTTACTCAGAAAATAATTCCCATCTTCAGAGACACTAGGAAAGCCATCCTAGTTGGAGAATTGTCTGCTAACACCTATGGTTTTGGTCTTCATTCTATTCAGTGATTGGGATGTTGGGCACAATTTTTAGGAAGCATGTGCTATTCTCAGCCCTCACTATTCTTTGTTCAGAGGAAACATGAATGGCATTTACAGCAGTGTAAACATTTATAGTAATTGTCTTTATGTGTAACTGATGAATATAATCTCTTAATATATGTCTTCCTCACAGATCTTTGTTAGCTTACAGTACAAAATGAATTTCAAAATATAGTCAATAGCTTTTCTTTCACAAAAATGGTTTTGTGGATGATAGTTTTACTTCCTGTTACTTGAAATTCAGTACTTCCACTTTCAAAATTAGCTGTATTAAATTCCATTTGATAATCTTCTTCTACTATCTCTTTAGTAGGAAGTGTGAATTTTCTCATGGATTTGGTTTCAGGAGAAACAGAACTAGCTAGAAGAGATCCTTGAAAATGTAAAAGCTTGAATAACAGCTATAGAGGCATGGGTAGGATCCTAATTGACTGACTTAATATCAGCCATATTTTTAGTCTCAAGATATAGACTCAACATTTTATAAAAGTTTTATTTCCATTTAGATAACTATCATTTCTATTACATTTCCATCTATAAGGTAATATACTTAACAGTCAGTAGTTGTGTCTTCCACTGTAGAAGCCGAAGTTATGTCTTATGTTATAACAAAAATTTTGATCATTTTGTTCATTAGGTTAAAAAAATGGAAACTGAATTGAAGTTTTTCTTTGGTTTTAACTTATGATTAATAGAAAATCAGTATCAAACATTTTGTCCCTGACATCAGCAATGGAAGATCTGTTAGGTTCAACATGAGCAGTGTTGTTGGAAGACACAGTGGCATCACTTTGGCAAACAGTATAGACCAAGAGGAAGCCATTTAAGATTGTTTTATGTATACTATTTGTTTTCTTGCTAAGAAAGTTCCACCAATTAAGTAAACTGGATCTGAAAACAGGCTCCAGTGCTGTTGGTTTTAGCATTTTTAGTGGTTTAGGTTTTTAACTTTCAGAATATTAAGACTACATCTTCCTCAGTAGTATATTAGCAGTTACAATGGGAATTTCAGGCATTCAATCACACACACACACACACACACTCACACACACACACACACACACACACACAGAGAGAGAGAGAGAGACAGAGAGACAGAGAGAGAGATATTACATTTTCTGATTATAAAAGATAAGAATGGTCACTATTACTGTTTGTTCGAATTGAGAGAATAAACCTTTTGGTTTATAGGCCTAAAGTCAGCAATAGGCCTGACATACATGCATGCTAACACAAAGTCTTGGGTCTCTGTGGAAAAACACTGAAACAGATGGCTATAAGATATTGTAAACAGGCAGCTTCTGTGGAAATTTACCAGCCCAAGTAGTCATAGGTCTTATAAATAGGCAGTCTCTGTGGACAGTACCAACTTAGATAAGGACAAGTGAATCATAGGCAGAGACATAGTGACCTGTCCCCTGAACCTACACCCAGCTGATACCCTGTTCTGAAAGGTATCTGTACTCCCCCTGAACACCTATGCTCCGGTGCCATTCCCTTCCCCACATCCTGCCTTTTTGTGTTTATAACCCCTGTGTAAATAAGTAAATTACAATGTGATTTAAATAACTAAATAAATTAAAAAAAAAAAAAAACCTTTTGGCTTAATGGAAGACATCTTTCAGAAAAAAAGGAATTAACATCTGTATTGACTAAAAATTTTATGTTTTTATAGAAATCAGTGAGAAGCAGAACTGAAAAAGAAGCACTAAGCCTTGTAACATACAATAAGTCTATTTCATTTTCAGTTAAAGCAGATATACTGGAGATATAAAGTAGTATTTACTTTATGGGCATAAAGTAGTAGGTACTTTATATTTCCTAAAAAGCTATGACTATTTTTGATATCAGGATTGCAAGTATCTATTGTGATTCTGTGTCTGAAAAAAATGATTGATGATTATTTCTAAAGTATATTCAGAGAGAATTACATGCCACCATTAACATTTATTGTGATTTCTCCAAAATATGTTATGGAAAATTCTGAAAAAATATGAATGGAAAATTCTGACTTCCATCAATTAGGAGATGAGCTATGGATCTATGAGTTTTGGTACTACCACAGTCATCAGATCCTTGGAAAGGAGTGACATATGTATTAAAGTTCTTGTTTTTTTCTCCAGGAATTATACCTTTCTAACTTTCTTTGATTTGTACCTTTGAAGGTATTGGGTTAGACATACCATGTAAAGCATCAATTGTGGTATGTTGTGCATGACAGGCACTTGTCTTTGGGTAAATATCTGAATATGTTCATTTTAATAAAGGATTTTTTGCTTTATCTATTAATTTAAAGATATAATTATGGGAAACACATTTACAATCACTATCCTCAGACATAACAGTACATATCTTGTGCTATAGAGTATAATGTACTAGGAGAACTTATCCTAAGAAGGAATGTCATCTGTATTCCTTCCCTATTCAAAAACGAAAGGGAAGATAAATTAAGTTTGAGAAGTTGAACTTAAGATTTAAAGTAAACAATAACAATAACATCAATGAAATTGTCTTAATCAGTCTTTATTTCAAGATTATCTGACCATGCAGTTGGAGAATTACTCCAAGAGTCTGTGGGCCAGATGTTTCAAAGTATTCGGTGGAGGAATCAGGAATGAACCAAGGCTTTGCAGAATTTTTTAGAGCTAGAAATATTTTGTACCTACCTTCGTCAATCAGCACAGACTATCCTTCAGAATTGCTGTCAGTCTCAAAAATGATGGGATCTTCCCCAGTGTACATTGTATTCACTGGTAAAGAATGGTGTGAAGCCATGTTGCGTAAGTCTTCAGAATCATAGACTAAGGGAAATTCATCATTAGAGATGAACCCAAATTCTGCCAAAGGAATATTGCTGTTCTGTGAATGTGGCATCTCTGCAATAATATTTTTTCTCTCCATAGTAGATGATGAGCCTATATCATTATTTATATAATTTCTAATAGCATTTGTTGACGTTTTAGAAGGAACAATTGAGTTCAGGGTAAGGGGTTGAAAGTCTCTTTGAAGTTTGATGGCTTGGCTTTTTTGATCATCAGTTTCATTAATAAGATCAAAGAATTCATTGATATCCCGTGCTTTAGGTTCTATCTCTGAGTAATCGGTCAAGAATCTATCACTTATGAGACCAAAGTCCTTGATTATGTTTTCAGGAATGAGAATGATGTTTTTAGTTGTTAGTGGATTAGGGTTGCTCTTTTCAATAAAGTCAGAAGGAGAAAAAGTTTTTTTCATGGGTAATTGATAGATTTTAGTATAAGAGTTTATAGTTGGTCGCTCCAAGTTATCAAGACGTGGATCTCTAGCCTGAACCTTTGTCAACTTTGTTGTGCTTATTGCGGAACTGGGATAAAATGCTTTTTTTGAATTTCCAAGCTCTTTCTGTAGAGCAGAAGCAACTAGTGGCCTGTGAATGAATGGAGAGACTTCCATTATATTTAACTCTTCTAAATCCACTGGAATGCTGTCTCCAGAAGTGTAGAATTTTTCTTCCTCAACAGCCTTGTCATTATGAAAGGATGTGCTAACCTTAGCTCCTGGGGTGTCTCTTTCCTTTGCAGATGGACCGATAGCTGATTGTTTGATATGGTGATTTACAAGCTCAGTAGCTCTGTTTATCCCTCTTTTGTCATAGTTTGCTGTTTGGAGAGCTCTATTAGCTGAGAGAGTCGTGCTGTCAGTTTTATCGCTGGTGTTTCCATTTTCACTGGAGAGAATGTCAGTTACCGTTGTTGTGACTTTCTCTAGAAGAATCATAGGATCCTCTAGAAGGACAGGGAAGACTTGGGGGAAGGGGTTAACAGTACTGTCCTCATCAATGACTTCCCAGTTCCGTTCAATGGAAGTCAAGTGTTCTTTTGTTGGTTCTGATACCTCTGACATCACTAGTGTATCAGGTGACATGTCACTGTTCCCAAGAGAAACTGGGGATCTAGACACTCTCTGATTGGGGATTAACAGAGACCTCAGTCCTATGGGCCAGATTTCTTCTACCAAAGGAACAGAGTTGCTGTTGATGTCATTGTCTTCTTGAGATTCAAGGGTAGAAATGTCAGGAGAAAATATGTTGGAATTTGGTGGCATTTTGGTGACATTAAATTGATTCAAAATTTCCATTAAGTTTGTTTTGCTTATACCATTCTTAGCTTTACTAGAATCTATATTTTTCATTGGAATACTAGACCCTCTTCTTATAAAGCTACGCATTGTTTCTGGAGTAAAGATATAAATGTTTGGGGCATTTTCCTCCATCACTGTGTAAATGTTGTCATTAAAGTGGTCATCACTGTTAGAGTCGTGATTACTGCTTGCTGCAGTCGTTTTTCTTTGAACTCCAGGATTAAAATTTCCAAGCTGAGGTTTTGAAACCACATTTTCCAGGACTTCAAATCCAGGTTGACCAGTCCTGGGTTTGGCGATCCTTCTGAAAGTTATAGGGTGATATGCATCAGGATTAGTTGAATATTGTGTGCCAGCCAGACTGTTTTTAATGTAATCCCCGATGATTTCATCTTCAAATGTATCTTTCTCTTCTGATTTAATGATTTCCATTCTTTGGAGATCAGTTTCATATTTCAGTGGTGCATCTTCCTCAGAAGAGACTTCTGATTCATGTTGTGGGCTAGAAAATATGTTTTCAGCCTCATGAGAAGCTATGGTCATTCCTCCTTTCGCTGCTGTTTTGGTAGTCTTATTAGGAAGATAAGTCTTGGGTGCCAAAATAGTTGTCCAGATTTCCTTAGCAGCATTTTTTGATTGAGAAGGATTGAAAGGGGCAATGGAATTATCAATTAATACAGTCTCTTCATCTCTAGACCATACTTTGGGATGGTCACTGGAAGCTTTTCCTAGGTCATTAGGTTTTTCTTTCAGAGTTTTAATATCATTACTTTTGACAATATATTTCCTTATTGGCCAGGCATCAATTATGGAAGCCAAATCTATTTTAACTTTGTCTTTATCTTCATAGAAGTTATCATTTACTACATCAGTTATTACATACATGTTATTTCTTCCTTCATTGCTTTCTGTTTTTCTTTTGTTGACTAGTCTGTCATTCTTTTTTGCAGTGATGTCAGTAGGGGTTTGATAGCCATCTCCAAGGTCAATGGTGTTTCCACTGTTTATTGTGGAAGATAGTTGTTTATTTTTGATAGTGTTCCAGGCCGCATATGGGCCCTGTTTAGCACCAGGAATTGGTTTGGAGATAACATCATAATATATAGTAGGAGGTCTAGAATAACCCATTCTTTCAATTTGTTGCATAGAATTACTGGATGGAGGGACTGTAGTACTACCTTTTGTTTCTACATTGTGTTTAATACCTACACTTTCATCTGCACTGTTAATTTTTGTTCTGGTGGCCATTGGTTTAAAGTATATTTTCTTATTTGTGGGGTTAGTGACATATAGAGCATCAACATGTTCTTCCTCAGGAATTATAAGGTCCCTGTCATTTATTGTCATTTTGGCAGAAGGAACAACAGTAAATTGGGAATGAGAATTTAAGTTGTCACTATATGGAAACCTATTGTTTTCAAGGCTACTATATTGCACTTCAAAATGCTGTAAATTATGAGAAGATGGAATATCTTCTGTTTCCTGAAAGACAGCATCTTCCTCTTCATTTAATGTTATTTTGGTAGAAGGTACAGCAGTAAGTTGGGAATGAAAATTTGTGGTCTCACTATCTGGAAACCCACCATTTTCAAGGTTACTATGTTGCAATTCAAAAAGATGTAAATTATGAGAAGATAAAATATCTTCTGTTTCCTGGAAGACAGCACCTTCCTCTGCTTCAGACTCTATTTCTGTATAGAAAGCTGATTTTTCTTTACTGGGCAAGTCTATAAAATTTCTGAAGCGTTTTTTTGGTATAAGTATACCTTCTTCTATAGGGGCTGTAGAGTCAGGAAAGAATACATCTTCTTGTTCTGCTTCCTCATTAGTAGTGGTACCAGTTCCAAGAAAACTCTGTTCCATTGATGTGACAATGGCATTCTCATCTGCCAAGGCAGTGAGCTTCTCCAAAGAATTTTGCAAGTATGCAGCAGGATTAGAGGCAAACCATGCATTAGTTCTGCCAGTGGATGAGAAATGTTCAACATTCTGAGTTATTTCTGAGTCTCTATCAAAGTGAGGAGTATCAGAGAGATCAAACTCGTACTGGTAGTAGGTCACTGATACAGGAGATGAAATGCCACTCTTACTAGAAAGAGGCATCCTTATCCTTCTCTTTCTTATTTGTGAATTAGGTGCAAAACTGGAAACAGCAGGCATAACCTGAATAATATAAGAGGAGGGCCAAGTATTGCCCTTTGGATTGTCTACTGTCCTTTTGGCATAAGCAAAGCCAATTGAATTCTGATCATTATCAGATGGAGGAAAGTTGGGCAAGTCAGCTTGAAGCGTCTCTAAGTAGTTTCTCTCTGAGGGAGATCCAGTAATCGTTGCTATCCCATCTAAAGGTGCAGGATGGTTGTTTGAATCTTCTGTAGGTGGATTTTCTTCTGTTTTAGGGGTGGATGAGGGATTACTTGCTGCTTGCTTGCATAAAGGTGGATTGGCAGAAAAATGTTGATTTGTCTGACTGTGTATTTCCTGACTTCCATTATACTAAAGGGAAAGAAGTGCAATTTTTTTTTTTTTGGTGACATTATTCTTTTATAGGCTTTACTAAACAACCACATCACAATAAACAGCACCAATTTTATCAAATAAAACATTTTTCTGAAAGTCTTTGTTTTCATTTTTTTATTGACTTCTTGTTAATTAAGTCAAAAATATACAATACTACTATGAGGAAAAGCTGATGTTAGAATTAAGTACCCTCCATGGTAAAGTCTCAACGGCTAATCTTTTACAACGTAACAGGGTATTAGAACTTTTAAAACTGTATATTGCCATGCATGGTCTTCTGCTGTCTTTAGTTCAACTTTATAATTAAATAATTAATTGTGGTACTAGTTATTAAATCTAAGACCTCACACATGCTAGACTACCCCTTGATCATATCCCTAGTCCACTTTTGATTTTAATTTTTAAGATAGAATCTTGTCGAAATGTCTAGGATGGCTTTAAATTCACTCTGCCCAGATGGGTCTTGAAATTACAATCTTCTAGTCTTAGCATTCTGAGTATCTCTGGTTTGTGTGTGTGCCCTACCAGGCCTAGCTTATATACGTGATTTAAAAGTTTTTATATAAATAATTTAAACATATATGTGTGTGTGTGTGTGTGCATGTGCATGTGTATACACACGCATATGCAATAATGTTATATATATAATATTTTCTAAAGACAACATATCATCTAAGTTCATTTTTCCTCATCAATGTTTAGTTCTTTAAAACTAATGTTATATTAAATACTGAAAAAATACTTACTGGAAAGAAAATCACAAAATTCAAAATGGTCACAGTCAGGATCAGGATCTTCATCTTGTCTTGATAGTAATACCCTGCAAGGAAGGTACAGAGTTTTTCTCTGTTAGTTACCTGTTGCATTGTTACATATAAATAGAAATGTGAAAATACCAGAAATATGTCAGGAGGTTTTGGTAATCCCTTAATCCCAGCAGCAGGGAGAGGTAGGGGGATCTCTTGAGTTCGAGGCCAGCTTGTTCTACATAATGAGTTCTAGGATAACCAAGGCTACACAGAGAAACCATCTCAAAAAACCCAAACCAATAACATCAAACAATAGCAAAAAACAAAGAAGTAATACAACCACTACCACTAAAACAAAAATAAACAAACAATCCCAAACAGAAATAACTTATGTATGTTCTACTATTGCTGACATTTAGATAAGACATCTGTTTAACTAATAACATGCTGATAACTAATAACTAATAACTAATACACAGCTGCTTTGGGTCCATTGTTGAAAATGATAATGTGGAAAGAAAGTGCTCTCAGCTGAGATCAATACCCTTTCATCAGTAGGAGAATTTTGTCTATTTCTGAATATTTATAGACAGAAGTAGCAGGGGAGGCAAGCATACATCTGGCAAACACATTTTCCCCAGAATCCTTCAGCAAGGACCTCACATTATCTTACCTTTGTTTTCAAGCTAAGTTTCCTCTATTTGTTGCATTTTTTTATAGACCACTTAGATAGAAATTAAGGTATCAATATTCAATCAGTGTTACAAAAGTTCAATCAGTCCAGACAAAAGGGTTATCAGAAAAGTGGATGTTGGAAGAAACAATTCATCAGAACGTTCTGATTTATTTACTATTTACCTTATAAGACTTCTTTTTTTCCTCTCAGCTGCCTTCTGGTTTTAGCTTTTCATCAGCTCATGAAAACATGTGTAGACAGAGAAAGTGTGAGTCTGAGGAAGAAACAGAGGCCCTTGATCTTTATTATTGGGCAGCCAGGATGGGTGGGGTGAAGAGGAGGGGTGAGATGTGGGAGCTGGGGTGGGTCTCATCTAAGAGATTTTTTTGAGCTAATCCCAAGACAAAAGAAAGGAGAGGAAGTATCTTCTGGCTTTCAATTGCAGCTTTCAGACACAGAATGAAGCTTATCTCCAAATTTAAAGAGGTAGTGCTCATATTTTAAACATTATGATGTCTTTAAAATACCAACTCCCTGGCTTCTAGTGCCACTCTCTTCTTTAAAAATTGTTCTTTTTTCTGTCCTTGACAAAATTTAATACACCATAGTGGCATTTTAGGGATGCTATAGTTTACCAGTTTATATGCTTTAATAGACTCTTACCTTATAGACTGTTATTTTCTTAAGGACAGGATTGTGATTGGCTCAATATCTGAAAAAATATTATATTTAAATTATAGAGAAATAAATAATAAAAATGATTCTCTCCTAACGTAGGTTAATACCATCCCAATCTCTTGGCTATCTTTCATTCATTAAACTTGACAATAGTTGCTATCCAATTTCTGAAACTGAAACTGTATTCTACATATAATGAACAAAATTACAACACTCCTATTGTGTTACTTGCTGGAGTTATTTATTGTTATGTGCTCTAAAACCTCCATTAAAAACATGAATCTAAATGTGTATTCAATTTCATCTACTTTTCTTCAGGGAGTGGTCCAAGAGTCTGTTGTCAGACAAGATAAACCTTCAGTCTGACCTTTGCTGGGTGACTATATCCTTTCCATCCTAGGTACCTTGAAATTTCTATATTTGCAATTATACATTTTACTCATATATATTTTCATATAATACATCTATGAAGTTCCATATTGATTGCAATAGAAAGCTCTTTATCATTAGAAAAACAAATAAATTCAACTTTCTTATCAATCTTTTAGGGAAGCTTTCTCAAGTTTTCCTATGTTCTGGCTCTCCTTAATAGTCTTTTATTACACATTTGAACAAGTACCAAATCCCCACAGTTATGTTCAAGACTGGATTTTTCTTTTTAGTCAAAGTATTGATGTCCAAAGGATCTGCAAACATTATAATTAACTTTAGATCAAAAGCCATGCATCACGAGCAGGACAATTGCAATGTTATCACTTTTGGAGCTAGAAGGAACTCTTTCCATGACATCAATATTGCTCTTCAAGGGAAATGAAGTAATTGTTTGAAATCTAGGGTGCAGTAAAATGTACTTAAGGATGGAAAGCTGATTCAACTGGAGATTATATGTACAGGTTTTTCATTTCAAGGAAGCCGATAGCCACAGATACAGAATCCCTGCTGGCACTAATTTGCCTTTTAAGATCTAAGACAACTAAGAGTTTCGTCTATTGGTTTTAAAAGTTGAATCTGGGACAATGAAACCAAAGTGTTGCATATTAAGAATCTCTCTCTATCTCTCTCTCTTCTCTCTCTCTCTCTTTCTCTCTCTCTCTTCTCTCACTGAGGCAAATGATTCATTTATCTTTCTTTTAGTTGCTACTAATACCCTATTTTCAGAATTTGCTTTTCTAGCATTTGTGGAAGCAAAAACAAGCACATTTTCATATACCAAAAGGATCATGTTGAAGGAGAAGATATAAATTAGAAACAGTATAATGGTCTTTTGTAACTCAAATTGATTTCCACAGGAGAATGCTGAAGGTTATTAACATTCTAATTTTGTTGGCAGCACAGGTTTCATGACTGTTATTGGTGTGAATGCATAGCTTTTTCAGAGGAGGTAGGTTACTCTGGATGCAAGTATCAATGACCACAGCCTGGAGACACAGACTCAGGCTCCCATGAGTATTTCTACATGCAGTAGTTTCATGAATATTTTTTATTTTTTTTATAGCTATAGAACAAAAGAAATAAGCCAAGGCATTTTCTTTTATTTTTAATATTTTTGTTATTTTGTTTTATTTATATTTCAAATGTTATCTCCCTTCCCAGTTTCCTCTCTGAAAACGCCCCATCCCACCACCCCTCCCCTACCTCCTCCACCCATACTTCCACTCTCCCCCAACGTCCCTAGCATTCCCGATGCTGGGGTATCAAGCCTTCACAGGACTAAGGGTCTCCCCATCTTTTGATACCAGACAAGGCCATCCTCTGCCACATATGCAGCTGGAGCCATGGGTACCCTCTGTATACTCTTTCGTTGGTGGTTTAGTCTCTGGGAGCTGGGGGTGGGAGGAGGTCTAGTTGGTTGATATTGTTGTTCTTCCAGTTGGGTTGCAAACCCCTTCAGCTCCTTCAGTCCTTCCCCGAACTCCTCCATTGGGGTCCCCCTGCTCAGTTGGATGGTTGGCTGCAAGCATCCCCATCTGTATCGTTAATATTCTGTCCGAACCTCTCAGGAGACATCCATATCAGGCTCTTGTCAGCAAACACTTCGTTGCACTAGCAGTAGTGTCTGGGTTTGTTGACTACAGATGGGATGGATCTCCAGGTGGGAAGTCTCTGGATGGCCTTTCCTTCAGTCTCTGATCCACTCTTAGTCCCTGTGTTTCCTTAAGACAGGAGAAATTCTGGGTTAAAACTTTGAGAAGGTTGGGTGGCCCCATCCTTTACCCGGGGGCTGTGCCTATCCTCTGGATACAGTCTCTATGTATTCTCTCTCCCTTTTGTTGGATATTTCAGCTAATGTCATCCTTGTTGGGTCCTGGGAGCCTCTTGCTTCCTAGAGTCTGGGGCTTTCTGGTGGCTACCCCCAATTCTCCATCCCCATTGCTACACACCTCTATTCAATTTCCCAACCCTCTGTACATCTCTCCAGTCTCCTCCCACACCTAATCCTGCCCCTTTTTCCTCTTACCCTTCTCTCTTCATTCCAAGTCGTGTCTTCCCTCTACCTCTCGTGAGTATTTTGTTCCCCTTCTAAGTAGGACTGAGTCATCTACACTTGGTTTTCCTTCTTCTTGACCTTCATATGATCTGTAAGTCGTATCATTGGTATTCAGAGCTTTTTTCCCTAATATCCACTTATCAGTGAGTACATACCATGTGTGTTCTTTTGTGACTGTGTTACTTCACTTGCGATGATATTTATAGTTTCATCCATCTGACTAAGAATTTTATGGAGTCATTGTTTTAATGGCTGAGTAGTACTCCATTGTGTAAATGTACCACATTTTCTGTATCCATTCCTTTGTTGAAGGACATCTTGATTCTTTCCAGTTTCTGGCTATTATAAATTAGGCTGCTACGAACGTAGTTGAACATGTGTCCTTGTTATATGTTGGAACATCTTCTGGGTATATGCCCAGGAGTGGTATAGCTGAGTCCTCAGGTAATGCTATGTCCAATTTTCTGAGGAACTGTCAGACTGATTTCCAGAGTCGACAAAGGCACTTTCAAACACACTTGTGGGAGCATCGCTTAGGAAGGCTTTTGAAAAGTGAGAACATATGCTTTGCCAGAGTTCACTTATGCTATTCAAGGGATCCTTAGCTATTAGCTTGGTGGAAGTTAGGCAGATATTAATGTTGAGTTTGGGTTTAGGAATGGGTGGAAATTGTAGAACTTGAGTGTATCCTGTATATAATGATATTCAAAAGTCATTATACAGTCAGTCTTGCTTTATCGTCATAGACTCTGTAGGAATATTAAAAGGGGAAATTTTATTTGAATGAGAGTGCCTGGGGCTTTTTTTGAGATCTTTCCTTGTCTTACTCATGGCCTAAAGATGTAGATACTAGGGGAAAAAATGTATAGTCAGACATTGCCTCAATAAAATCTTAAAATTGTATTTCTATGAAAATTTTCCATGTTTTCAATTATACCTTGAAAAATCCCCTTATCTCTTCCTACGTACCCAGATTACAAATCCAAGAACATTCCCAGTAAGTGCTTTCTCCTTTGCTAAAGCTATGAAGTTTATATTCTTTTGACTATTTAATTTATTGCTCAGATTTTACCCATCTTGCTCCTAGTTTCATTACTCCTCTCCTAGAGCTGAAAAATAGGCGTGTCTGTTAATAATTATATAAATGAGGATGACGGAATGTGGACATATATGCTTTCTTCTGCTCCCACAATAAACTGTCAGTTCTTTGGAAATGAATATTACGTTTTCTGTTTCTATATTTCCACAATTATTGTCTGCAACAACTCAATAAACAATTTGTCAACAATGTGACATGAAGCTTCCCTAAAAATAACTATGCCCGTGTTAAAGATTATATGATGTTGACTGCCTGATTAGAACCTCCATGATGGTGAAGAGCTGTCTATGTTGCACATGTAAGTGTATGCGTATATACAAATATATGCATATTATTTCCCAGAGTGTCCCAGAGTGAAGAAACCTTCAGTCTCTTCAATAGTCAGACAACATGGTGAGTGTGGAGTCAGAAAGATGGTAAGAGCGAGAGGATTAGGAGGTTTTCTGTAAGAGTCTGTCTCCTCGTAATGTCAGAAGCTACACTCATAAAGTGTTACCAGCATGCCTATTGAGCATGAGCAGAGCAGGTCAGACATAAATAGATATGCCAAACTGGATGGAGAAAATCCTACGAGGCTGCAACCTTACACAAAGAACTTCAAGAAACTGAGGGAAGTTGGGAGTGGGAGAGATGATCCTTCCCAAGGAAGAGTTGCTTGTCCAGTGCCAAATGATCAGCTCCTGAGAACTCGCATCCAAGTAACATTACATGGACTGAGCAGGCACGCAATAACAATCAGTGAAAAATGAGAGCATGGATTTGAAAGAGAGCAGGGAAGCATTTAAAAGAGGACTGAAGGAGGAAAGGGAAGGGAGAAATGCTATAATTATGTTGTAATCTCCAAAAATTTTAAAAGCTGAGAATAGGATGATACTTGATGAAAAGAAATAAAATATTAAAAAAAAAAAAACCAAAAGTAAATCAGTATTAATGTCAAAATAAAATAATTAAGAGAGAAGCAGCCAATGACAACAAGGAGAATACAATATGATTTGAGAAAAGCTCTGAAATTTGCAGCAGTCGTAGTTGAGTGGATACACGGGGGACAAAGAACTGACTTGTCTTAAAACGCATAGCACTTGAGATCCTTGTTGTCTGCACAGGCATCTTCAGCTTACAAGTCAGTTGGAATTGCAACTCTGGAGAGGAAGAGCGAAGTGACACATGTCACTATGGCATTTACATTTTGTTCAGGACCATAACTGGAAGGAAGCACGGAGAATACTTCTGGAATGATTGCATGCTCTCTTTGGCTCTTCCCGGAGGGGCAGCTGGTGTTACACACTCTACTTACCTTTCAAAACTGACAGGATGCATCTCCTCTTTTAATGTTCCTATGGCTAAGGGCTACATGTGCATTTCAAAAACTCAGAGATAGTTTTCATAATATGTTTCTTTTGAAAATTTGGGAGCCATCGCATAGTTTATTTCTAAATGCAGTAGAAGGGTGAGGGTGGAGCAGTGAACACAACTGACCTCTCTTTGCATCAGTTAATCAAGAACTTCCCTTTCTTTATCCCTGTGTTGTACACGATAGGGAAGCTGATGTTCCTTACACAGGAGGCAAGCCAGGAACATAGTGGACTACAAGTGTCCAGTTACTAAAAGGATCACATTGTGCCCAGCTGATAAATTGCTTATGATGGCATAGCTTTTTTCTTCCTGAGACATTTTTAGTAATAGCAAAGTACAAGACTCTACAATTGACAAGAAGAGCTCCCTGCCCCCTCCGCAGTAGTCAGGGTCACCCAGGGATCCTGGGAATGGGCTAGGGTCTTCCGCTACAATGGACTGTGTTAGGAACACCAATTATCAAGAAAGGCAGGGCTAAGAACTGAAAGAATGTCAGAAAGACCTTGGAGGACCTTAATGGACAGGTTCAGCTTTCATTGCCACATTCATCCTGGGTTTAGAAACTCAGAGAGAGCCATTGCAAAGACAGTGTGAGGTGGGGAAATGAGAGGTGGGGAGCTGAGTTAGCATACTAACTGATTCTGGGAGCAAGAGTAAGGCTCTTATTACTAGGGTCAAGTCTTACATCCCAGAGTTGCTGAGTCCTAGGAATATATATCTGATGCACTGACCTTTAAATATTTGATGCTCTGACTTTGAAAATGATGAAAGAAAAGACTTATCTCTCTATCTCTCTCTCTCTCTCTCTCTCTCTCTCTCTATCTATCTATCATCTATCTAATTTCCAGAAAGTTTTAAATGATATATTATATGCAAATGTATATGTTATATACATATACATATATATTATATACAAGTACACATGTTATATATGTTATATAATACATATGCACATAACTCCCTTGGAGGAAGTAGTTTCAAGCCTCTTGCCTCACCAAGCAGCATTCTATAATAGGATGAGGACTGGAGAAGGAGCCCACTTGCACCACGTAGTGTTAGGGTACCTGAGTTACCTGGATATCATCTGAGCAGGTATCCTATGAAGTTGGAATGCCTGTTTCTATATTTTCAGTAGGGATGGGAGAAAACTGCAGGGGAAAGCCTTCTAGAGAAGTCTTACATGGTAGAAAGGGTTCTCTGACATTTTGACTTTCATTCCTGCATTATAGGGTATTCTTGTCTGTGTACATTTCTACACACACACACACACACACACACACACACACACACACACACACACATAATGTAAAAAAAAACATGTTTTAAAATGATTTATTGAACAAAAGCTGAAGAAATGAAAGTGAATACATTTAGAAAGTGAAAGATTGAAAGTAGCATGATTTCTAGAATGATGTCACCATTCAGAGATGGCAGTAAGTTCTTGATCAATATTGGCAATTATTAGGGTGGGCAGTTAAATACAAAAAAAAATTTAGGACATAAAAATTATCAAATTAGTTCATTGTACCATGACCATAACCATAAGTGTTTCAGAATTGCTAGTTTCTCTTTCTTCTATTTCCAGTTCTGTTCTGTGTAGTTCCGAGAGGCCCTCCACTTTCCTGGCTGCTGATTTTGTTAGAGTACATCATACTTTCTCAAGTTATATATTTAGAATATTGCATGTCACTTCTACTTCATTATATCAATGGCCTTGGCCATTATGATTGCTGTCTTGAATACCTTTATTCCTATAGCACTAATAACTACGAAACCTTAAATAAAACTCGCAAATACATACTATGGCAATTTTATTTTGAAATAGTCTATTTCTGCTAGCTTAATCTTAATAGCTTTTTAAAAAATTTTAGTTTTTTTAATGTTAGGGATTGAAACTAGAGTATCATGCCTGCTTGGGAAATTGCTCTACTGCTGAGTCACATCTATAGTTCCATCTTAGGCATTTTACATTGTGGATCCATAATGAATAGATCTTCATTGTATTGTACCTTGATTCTTCAAAATTTTCTAGATTGTACTTTTTTTCTACACAGATTTTCATCATTAATAATAATATATCATTAGTTTTGACACTTACTTTGGCCTAATTCTTTAATATTAAAGTTGTCTAGAATAACTACTTACAATTTCTTGAGTGTGATTTAGTCATGCTTGCGTTTGAGCTTATGTATACAAGAATATTTCTCTGCCTGAAGCTCCTCAGAAGACCCAGAGTCCAGAGCTTATATTTAGTAGCTCATTAGATAACACCCATCTGTACATTCATCGGGAATCTTGTTGAAAATTGTGGGGCATGTGTGTGTGTGTGTGTGTGTGTGTGGTGTGTGCATATATGTATGTGTACTCACATTTTGGAGGTGTGTGAAAGTGTACATGTGTTTCTAGACATTAAACATTAAAGTTGACATTAGATGTCATCTTCATTGATTGCTCTGTATCATATATATTGGGGGGGGGGCTCTCAACTGAGCTCAGAGCTTGCCAATTTAGCCAGCCAGCATGATACAGGAATCCCCTGTCTTTGCCTCCTTGGTGTTAGGATTATTGGTCGCCCATCACACCTGCCTAACTTGTATTTGAATGCTGAAGATCTGAATTTTAGTCTTGATGTTTGTGAGACAAATGTTTTCCTTAGTCTTCAATGTATAGTTTCTGAAATGTCGATAGAGCTCGGTGATCACTCTTTTAAGAAGAAACCAAGTGATTACGATTCAACAATCTTTTCAACCATCTCGGGATCATCTTTCTTTAAATCCTGAAAGCTAGGTTCAGTATTAAAATCTGTATATTCTAGTCTTGGCTTTGCTACCACATATTCTGCAACACAACACACACACAACACCACACACACACACACACCCTATTCCTCTACGTCTTTGTATGTAAGCTCAGAATAATGGATCTTTATCAAACGCAAAGTCAAATATACGTAGTAACTAGAAGTGATTCAAGGTGTTCGAGGACACAGAGCATACTGAATTTCTTTATCTATTTCCTTTGCATGAGATAATTTACACTCACTAAGATGTTTGAGAAGATTGTTTGCATTGATTTTTACCATGATGGAGGGTTAATGCCACTTACAATTTTTTTGTTTGTTTGTAGTTGTAGTAGCAGTGGTGTCCTGTGCTGTGAGTAGCAGAGGTAGCTTAAGCTGAGGCTGTGTTTTTGGTGACTAGAGTTTCAGTCTATTCCATTGGAGCTGTGGTTTGAGCAGCTGAACAATCATTCCTGTAATGGAATAACTGCAATTGTGGTGGTGTGATGGGCACACTGTCGCTGACAGTAATTGTGACAACTGAAACTGAAGATGTAGAGGTTGCAGAGGCATCAGTGGCTGCTATGTGGATTGTGGTTGTTGATGAAGTAACCACAGATGTTGTGGCCAGTCATTACATAGATGTGATGGTAGCTATAATTCTGGTGCCTATTTCTAAGGTTATAGAGTCAGCTGGAGAAGTTGGGACATCAGTGGTATCTCTTCAGAAATTTTATTTTCCATTGGTTCATGGGGAAGTCTTCTGCCACGGAGTTGTAGTTCTCGAAGCCTGGGTAGAATTTTTACCCACATTCCCATGTTCAGCGGTGGAGGTGGGAGTCACAGAGGTGGAAGTGGAAGTACCCACAAGGGTTGTATTGGCCGCAGCATTTGTGTTTCTGGGGAAAGTTAAAACCACACTGGTATTTGTATCCGTTTCAGAGATTGGGACAATAGCTCTGGAAGTGTTGTGGTTATGGATCCAGCAGCTGTGGTGGTAACTGTAGATGTGGAGTTTGTCTTTGAGATCATGGAATCAGTTCGTAACAGCATTGAGTGGCATCATAGCTACAGGAGTTGTACCAGTTGTTGACTTAGTGGTTCCCACACGCACTTGGGTTGTAGTTTAGTTGTTTGTGTTATTTGCTGTTTGATCGACAGCTGTAGTCACTAAGGTGGCAGTCACATTTTTTACAGTTGTGACCGTCATAGGTGTACTTCTAGTAGAATGTGCGGATGTGGTACGTTGTGATGCATTCTTGGTAGAACCAACAGAAACTAAGGCAGAAGTTGTGGGTATTTTTGTAGTGACCATGATGGTTGATGACAGTGTGCTACCATTGGTGGTGGCCTCAATCCCTAGAGTAGTGAAATTTGTTTTAGTTTTGTCTCCAGTAATCACAGAGGTGGTGTTTGTAGCAGTGACAAGAGGTGTGGTAGTTATGCTTGTTGAAGTTGTAGAGGCAGCTTGAGAGGTAGAAACATCCATGGCTGGGGTGGTGGTCATATCTTTGGTGTTTGCTTCAGTTTCTGAACCCTCTGAGGTAGAGCCAGATATAGTGGTGGAGGCAGAGGCCGAATGAGTTGTGGATTTGGCCACTGTGTCCATGGAAGTTGTAGGACTAGGGGAAGTAACTGAGTGCGTGGATTCTCCTGAGGGATTTGTGTGTGTAGCCTCTATTGCTGAGTTTGTGGTTGATGGTACTACAGTGATAGTTCCAATCACCGGAGAGATGGTTGAACTCTTAGTGGAAGAGGCTCTTGCACTGGCACTAGAAATTGTTGGATTAGGTGAAGACAACAATTTCTGAGCAGGTGTTGGTTGTCCTCTGATAGATGCATTGAAGATTCCCTCTGCTAAGGCAAGTAGTCTCTTTGCTTCTTCAAAGGTTTCAAGTGTGTTCTTC
This sequence comes from Mastomys natalensis, assembly GCA_021653895.1. Lineage (NCBI taxonomy): Eukaryota > Metazoa > Chordata > Mammalia > Rodentia > Muridae > Mastomys > Mastomys natalensis. Next base: position 100,724 of record JAJTUV010000370.1, read on the forward strand.
TCATTGAGTTTAGGGTGTCTGGTCTTGGATTTACCTAACCTGCTATTTATTAGAGATGAGGTTTGCCTTTGCAGAAGTAAGAGTTTGGATTTAATCTTTCTAAGCTCTTTATTGACAGCCCTTGAAGCGGCTCTCTGCTGTTTCCTTTGCTGTTGCTGCTGTTTCTTTTGCTGTCGTCTTTCCTTTCTAGACTTAGGGGGCTGTTGTGTTAGGGATGAGGCTTGCCTTCTCTTAGGTGATGCTACAGATTTGAGATTATTTTTTATAACCGCCATAGAATGTGCCAAATTTTCCTTTAGGTTTTGTCTTTGCTTTTGTAGCTTAGATGTTTGTTTTATGCATGGCTTAGAACGGGTCCTTTTCAAGGATTCTGAAGATCTCTTTCTAGGTTTAGATATTTGAGTAGCTGATCTAACCATAGGTTGGTTTACCTGTCTGTTAACTGGTCTGGACCAGTTAGATCTTTTCTTTCTACCTAATTTCCTAATTTTTCCAGAAAACTTTTTAACTCCTTCTTTAACCTTTGAGACGACATTAGCAAGTACTGTCTTTACAGTATTGAAGGGTGATGAGGAAGCCCTTCGGGAGAGTCTTTTGGTGGGTGAGGCAGAGTCATGAGGCAAGGATGAATGTTGTTTGTCAAGCTGTGTAGATGAAAATTGGCTTTGTGATATCTTGGAAGTTGACTTTTGGATGGGTTGACTGTTGATTGCCTTTTCTATTGTCTGCTGCCATGATTTCTTACTCTCACTGAACTACAAAGAGAAGATATTATCAAATGAGATAATGAATAAATTTTGTACTTTCATTCTCCTTTCAGAAATTAAACTACTCTTTCATTTAGGAGGAAGTATGTCCTTTTTAAAAACAATAGAATAGCCTTAAACATCATGTTACATATAGAGCAACATGATAGTATAGGGGCTGCCAGTCTTTATGTGCACTCCTTATAAGTTCAATTAGCAGCTACCAGTAGCTCAGAAAAATTTTATGTAATCTTTCAAGCGCGACACATTCAAGTGGCTCCTAGAAATGAATGAAGTGTTAAAACAATGGTCTCACTGAGTTTCTGGGTTGTGCCTTCTATGAGAGTGAGCATAGCCCACCCAATCCCAGCTTTTCTGTATATTTGTTGTTATTGTTGTTGTTGTTTCTGCAGGGTTTACCATTTCTTCATTCCCATATTGTCTGAGTCAGGTTTCCAGGACCAATCCATGCAGGACACAGCACAGGACACTGTTAGTTAGTTCAATGTTTTCTCTCCAGCTTAGTGTCTGAGTATGCCACCTAACTGCACACACTACCTGCAATCCCTGCCAAGCTAAGCTGTCTGCTTTCAGAAACATGATGGGATTTTCAGTGTGACTTGAGTCCATAAACAACTAGTCTCTATAATCAATCTTTAAAGCTCCCTTCTTGCCTTCAAGTTCTAGCCTGTACAGAGAGATTCCTGCCTTTATAAATTTAACAGAAAGGAAGAAATCTGTTTAACCAAAGAAGTTAAAAATGGATAAAAGCTCTATATACCTTTGCCCTAATTATACAGATGTCTGTATCCACACACTAGAAAGAAGCCTGAACACTCCTGCTTGGGAAGCAGGTAGGCTGACTCTAAATCTTCACTTCTCATTCCTCTCCTTCAAATCGTCCTTCCTAGTCTCACCTCTAGCTCTACAGCAGACCACCTGCTGCAGCCTCCTCTTCCTCTCTGCTCCTGTCTCCAGCTGATCACACAGATCTTACTTTTCCAACTTCCTTCCCCTTACTCATTGCTTTATCTCAGCTTCCAAGTTTAGCAGGCATTCCCTGCAGCCTCACTCTAGACAGGGAAAGAAGTAGTCAAATGGCAGGTCTTCACCTCTTCTTTCTCTCCTCCAAATTCAATTCCCCAATCTTATCCCCAGCTCTGTAGAAGATCATCTGCTGTGGCCTCCCCTTCCCCAATGCCTTCTTCTCTATTGGATCACATAGATCTCCTCCAAACTTCCTCCCCATTCATCCTGTTATTCCAGACCCCAACTCCACAGATAGTTCCTGGAACATTCAAGCTAAATGTGTCAGAGAAGCAAGTAGGTCAGTGAAGCTGGTAAGGTGAATAATAAAAAGGGTGCTGGAGGTATCTCTATTCCTGACCTCAGATTATACTACAGAGCTATAGTAATAAAAACAGCATGGCATTAGCACAAAAACAGATATGTTGACCAATGAAATCAAATAAAAAACCCAGACATAAATCCATATATTATTGTCACTTGATTTTTGGGAAAGAAGCCAGAAATACACACTAGAAGAAAGATATCATCTTTAACTAATGGTGGTGGTCAAATTGGATGTTGTACGTGCAAGAATATAAATAGATCCATACTTATCACCCTTTATAAAGTTCAACCCTAAGTAGATTAAAGACATCAACACAAAACCAGATAAACTGAACCTGATAGAAAATAAAGTGAGGAATAGCCTTGAATGTATTGGCACAGGAAAATACTTCCTGAACACAATGTAGTTAGCATTGGTACTGAAGGTCAACAATTAGTAAATGGGACCTCATGAATCTGAAAAGCTATTATAGAGCAAAGGACACTCTCATTAGGACAAAGCATCAATCTACAGAAAGGGAAAAGATTTTTGCCAAAGGCACATCCTATAAAGGTTAATATCCAAACTGTATTAAGAACTAAAAAACTAAAAATTAAAAAAACTAGATATCAAGAAAACTCGATTAAAAAATGGGGCACAGATTTAAACATAGAATTCTCAAAAGAGAAAACTCAAATGGCTGAGAACCACTCAAAGAAATGTTCAGCCTCCTTAGCCTTCAGAGAAATGCAAATCAAACTACTTTGAGCTTTCATCTTATCATAAGAGTATCTAGGATCAATAAAACAAATGATAGCTCATGCTGATGAGGATGTGGAATAAAGGAACCACCCTTCCATGGCTGGTGGGACTGCAAACTTGTAAAACAACTGTGGAAATCAATGTTCCTCAGGGGTTCCTCAGCAGAGAGTTCCTCAGGAAGATAGGAATTGATCTACTTCAACATCAAGCTATACCACTGTTGGGGATACACCTAAAGGATGCTTCATCCTCCCACTGACACCATGTTCTTTGCTGCTCTATTCATAATAACCAGAATTTGAAAACAACTTAGATGTCCCTCAACGGAAGGACCTGTAAAGAACCTGTAGTATATTTATTTACACATTGGGATATTACTTAGCTGTTAAAAAAAATGACATCATGAAATTTGAAAGTAAATGAATGGAACTAGACAACATCATCCCCAGTGAGGTATCCCAGCTCCAGGAAGACAACCCTGGCTGTTGCCAGTGCTGTAGGTTGTTCTCTGCAAACTGTTGTAAAACCTCACCTACACAACACATTAAACATGGGGAAGCTGGGCTGCTGCCAACATAGAGCCTTCGCTGCTGTGTTCTATCATCTTTGTTACAGAGAGGTACTCTGTATGCTAGCAAAAATGGAAACATAAACACCAACCCAGAGGCAAATCTTTCTATTTATAATAGTGCCTTGCCTGCAAGATATGTGAACGAGATGGTGGCATGCAGCTTGTGAGAGTAACTAACCAATAATTACTTTGAGTTAAGACTCACTCCATGAGGTGGAGCCCGCATCCAAGGCTGCTTAGGTGACCAAGATCCTAAGACTGGATAGCCTAGAGACCCAGGGAAAACAAAACAATACTGTTCTTCTAAAGAACACAGGAATAAAACGACTCCCAATGTCTTATGTTCTATTCATAGATCAGTGCCTTGCTCAGTCATCATCAGAGAAGCTTCCTCATGCAGCAGATGGGAACAAATACAGAGACCCACACTCAGATGTTATACAGAGAGTCAGAGACCTTGAGACACTCAGCCTTAAATAAGATGTCTCCTCAGATCTCGGAATCCTGCAGAAGAGGAGGTGAAAAGAGTGCAAGAGACAGAGAGGATGGAGAACACCAAGGAATCCAGGCCTTCTAGACAGATTATGATTGACATACATGAATTCACAGAGACTGAGGCAGCGTACACAGGGCCTGCATGGATCTGCATCAGGTTGGCTCCTAGAGTTGAAAGGAGAAGTAGACACATGCCCTTTTCCCTAACCCACAGTCTATCTCTAGTTGAAAACTACTTGCAAATGAAAATTTAATTTTCTCTAAGGAATCCTTATTGGGGAAGCAAACTACTCTCAGGGGTAGATTGAATACCCGGGAGTAAATGGCCAATAATGAAAGAACTCAAGGCTGCTTTTTGCAGTTCCCTGTCTCATAATGTCAAGGCTTTTGTTGTTTTAAATACTTCAAATCTAATTTTAATTTAATTTTGTTTCATTTATGCATTTATTTTTGTGTTTTTCCTATTATAAGTCCTTTGCATGTATATATTACAGCTTCCAGTTTAGTGTTTTTTCATGAACTTTCTGAGTGTGTGAACGAGTGGGTTTCTGCATCTATATTTGTTTCTTGTGCTTCTTTTCCTAGGTTCTTTTCCATCTGTTTGTTTTGAACTATTCTAACGTGTTATTATCCTTTAGATGTCTGTTTTCTTACAAGAGCTAGAGAGGGGTTGGGTTAAGATAAGAGCCAAGGTGGGGAGAAACTGAGGTAGAAGAAAGTAGGGAAACGTTAATCAGGATATAGTGCCTGAGGAAAATTATTTTCAATAAAAGGAAAAACACCAAGATCCAAACACTCAAGTTCTAATTTTAGTAGCAGCTTTCTCTTGGGGGAGTGGGAGGGCTATTGACTGCTGTAGAAAGACTTTGGTAATAAATTGTAGTTGAATAAAATCGACAATATGTTAAGACCAACTATAATCCTAAAAACGTTTCCACAGGGAAACATAAGGAACAAATGAATATTTTGCAACGAAGCCAGGAGAACAGAAAGACTTCTTCCAACCCAATGAAAGAACAACAGGTAAGCAGAAAGGCATAAAATTGAAAGCATGGTTTCACTCAGCACATCAAGATCAAAACCTACTTCTACAAGTCATGTTTCAGATGAGTTGCAAGTGCCAGCTTATAGTTATCTTAGACACTAATCATCATGGTTTCTCCTTTTGTCTAGGGCCAATTGTAGATGTTGGTTGAAGGATCTATCTCGCTTGTCTTAAATCACCTTTGTCTTAAATGAGAAAATACTTTGTAGCTTTTGATCATAAGAATGCAAACAACAGAAACAGGTGGAGCACTTCAGAAGAAAACTTTCTTCACCTGGAGGTGCTGGAAGGGCATGGGCACTAAGGGGGAGGGTCTAGTTACTGAGGAGGGGGGTGTGGAAATTAGAAGCCTTGGTACTTTCTTCATAAAAAAGTTAGTTCCATATCTTTATGCTTATTCAAAGTTTTATCTTATTCCTCATTCTCCTCACACAATAGTCTGCCTTTCTATCCCTCTAACTTCTTTATTTTCTTTCTACTTCTCCCTTTATTTGATTCCCTCTTTCCAAATTCCAGTTGATGATTTATTTATTTATTCAGGCATTTTGTGACAGGATTACACTTGATGCCTAGGCTGTCCTCGAACTTGCAATTCTCCTGCTGCCTAGGATTCACCTGCTGTAAGCGAATGCTACCACATGATTTCAAATAGGCTTATTCCCATGAATGTTGGAAGAAAAATCTGTTCTTGTTCCTTTTTATCTTGTGTTCATCTATCCTGGCTCCAAAAGACAATGTCATCATCTTACCTTTAACCCAATCCTAATTTTACATGCCCTTTGTTTTAGGCAGTTCTTACAGTCTTTCAACATTCTGGGCGCTTACCTGGAAGCAAATGGCAAAGGCCAAAATGAGTCCTTGTAGGATCAAAGTCTTCATCCTGTCCTTTTAACACCTTAGTGAAAAAAAAATCAGAAAAGTATTTGTTAGGTTCTTGACAATGCGACGACAAATTTAACCCAACTTTCCCTCCCCCCGTGAGTAAAAATAAAAAAAGTACAGTTTAAGAACAAAGTATTTTTTTTTCTTTTTGAGTTGAATTATAAATGCAGTTGTAAAATTTAAGCACACATATGTATGTTTTATTGAAATAATTTTATCACACAATATATTTTCATTCTTTTTTCCTCCCTCAGTTCTTCTCAAATCTCCTCACCTCTGTATGCACACAAACTTTTCTTTTCTCTCTTTAAAAAAAAAAAAAAAAAACCACCAACAACAAAAAACCAAAAACAAATGAGAAGAAACAAGAAATACACATTAAACTCCCCAAGAAAAACACACACACAAAGAAAAACAGTGGAGGCAGAAGAATAACAAGAGAGTACTGAAGGGAAGGAATATAATCAAATTACACTATATCATATACACATATATACATGTGAAAATGTCTGATAAACATAATTTTGTGCAATTAATATATGTAATAAAGTAGAACATACAAACCTGATTGTTCTAGTTTCTGAGTTAAAATTTTTTATTGCTTCCCATTGATGTTTATCTTATAGACAAAAAATTAAAAATCTATAAGTGGCTTTAAAGGCATTTTTAACCCTTACCTGTTAATATTCATTTATGCCTTACTGTGTATATGTGCATGTTTGCGCGAGTATACACATGTTGTGTGTGTGTATGTGTGTATATGTTCATAATGATATTATCTTTCTCTCTTTTAGATATTCTATCATAATTACTTCAGTAAGGCTTTGCCTACATATTGGAACAGATCCAATCAAGTGAGATAATTATGTATGATGTCAAAGAGAATTTTCAAAGGATGAAATTTTCTCTACTCTTTAGCAGCAGTGACTCTATTCTTTGTTCTCACTTCATACATTTTTTAAATTCTGAGTGTCTTCCATAAATTTTGTTTTTCTTCTTCGATAGAGTTCTGGGGACTATTTTCTATGACAGTGTCCAATAGTGAACTCATGAGAATAGTTTTAAATAGCTTCTAGAAGATCATGATTAGTCTGTCAACACTCTGTGGACATTTGTATAATTTCCCAATTAGTAAGACTGTCTAGAATTGAACTCATTAATGCCCCCAGCTTAATCTTGGTTAGAAAACAGATATTAACTAAGAAAAGCATGTTCTACATTGAAGATATCTTAGAAGAACTAGACCTGTTCATACAGTTACCTTGGTGCAGTGCCCCCTTGGTTTACTTCGAGTTCATCCAGTTCCAACAATTGGATGTCTGCAGATGAAGAACTGATAGAGTCTTGTGTCTAATAAAGCAAGCCTGCCTTCTCTATGTCCCTCCTACTTTCCATCTATTGGTTAGGGTATGGAGTAGAGTCTAAGAAAAAATAATGTGTGTGTGTGTGTGTGTGAGAATTAATCAGTTTAGTCTTGAACCATTTGCTGTTTTACTTTTTTTCTTCCAGAACACTACAAACTCTCTTATCTATATTTTTGTTGGAAGTAGTAAGAATAAACATGACCGTTAATAAACATCATAAATTAGCACAAAGCCTTTATGTTCATTGTTTAGTTTAATTTATTATTGTTGTACATGTATTAATTGTTGTTAAGATTTCAAATTTGATCAGCTAAGTTTATGTATTTGTTTAAATTTTCTGAAGTATAATATAAATAAGGAGAACAATGTTAAAAATACCATCCTAAGAGTATATAGTCTTTTCTCTATTGGTACAAATATAGTTTTAAGTTTTTAAATCTAAAGTGTCTATCTGAGAGAATTTGTGAGTTACAGGCAGCCCCAAATTTTAAGGGTGTATGTTACCTAATTACTATTCTGCTTTTTGAATCATTATCCAATTGCTGTTACGATGTATATGAAAATATAGTTGAGTTTCATCTGTAACTGAGAAATAGTATAACAGCTTTTGTAACACAATATTATATTAATAAAAAGAACACCAGCCCCAGAATCAGAAAGCCTTCGATTAGCCTTTATACCTATTGCTTTAAATATTCTATAACCTAAATTCATTTGTAAATACTGTTTTTCCTTATCATCCTGGTGCTAGTAACGTGAATAAGTTATCAAAACCAAAAAAAAAAATCTATGGAAATATACTGTAAAATTAAATACCATTATTATAATTGTTATTTTAATATTTAGTTTATTTGCAAATTTAATTTTCCCAGTAACATTATTTATATACATTTTAAAAATAACATTCAATTTCATTATTATTAGATTCAGAAGGAAATCTCCTATTTATTCAACAGATATTTATTGAACCTTCCATCATGGATTAAGTCAGAAATGGGATTCATTTCTGCATTGGGTAGCTATGGATGGATTTGTTGGGGAGGAAGACCAGTAGAACACAAGCAAGGACATTTCTACGTTACATAGCAGGTGTGTGTGCTTCTACTCAGCTATTTCTTTTGGATAAAATTTCTCCATTGTCTTGTGTATAAGGACCATGAGGAGGTTGGAAGACAGAGTTTGGCTACACTTGAATCACTGGGTAGTGCTTGATCAGCAACACCATAATAAAGCGTGTATAACAGCAATAAGCTGTGTTATTTTTTCTGAGAATTGAGGTAAGAACTTGCAGGTGAGAAAAATTACATATAATTATTACTGTTCCACTGATTTCAGTCATAATAAAATTTACCTCCTTTTTCTCTTAGACCAATCAGACAATATCTTTTATAAAGTCAATGTTGTTTTAGGTTTATGGTTTTCATTTTGATTGAATATTGGAATAGAAGAGAGAATGTTGGAAGCTAAGGATTTGGGTGACATATTCCTCATTTGCGTTTATAGTTGACAATTCCATGAAGAAAGGCTTCATGTAAACTCCTTATCCTATTACAGGTTTAATGTTTATATTGAAATTAATCATGTATTCATCAATGTAACTTCAAAAATATTCAGAAAGCTATAGGAAAAATAAATCTAGTTATTAACAACAATAAAATATATCACATAATTATTAACATATTACTTTCATGGAAAACACTAACTCAAATCTAAACATTAGTCAAGATTGTATGAAAAATGAAACAGCTTCAAATATAACAACAATGGGAGTTATATTTGTTTTACAGTTTGACATTTTATTAATTGTACTTTTATCAGATAGCATTTGGAAATAGAACTGGGGATATATGATTCATATCTGATAATCAGAGAAGAACACTTCAGAACAGCTTGGCCATCTGTCCCTAAATACCATGTTTAGAAAAACAGGCATTGAAAACAACTGAATAGTAGAGACTTTAAAGGAAAAATCAATATATGCCATATATTGTTGAAGAAAGAATTATAATGGTTGGATAAGTTCAACCTACAATTTTAGGTCAATTCCAAAGAGTGAGTGAGCAATTCAGAAATAAAGAATTTTGTTGATTTAGACTCATTTAAAGAATAAGTAAATGTGTTGAATAGCTAGATCTTTATATCACTACATAAATACCTATTGAAATGCTAGAAGACATTTTTCTTCCAATACCAGAATGGATTAAATTCCAAAATGAGAAATCCCTTTTGCACTCACTATTATCTGAGAATGTTGTCTCTTTGCTTATCATTGTTCAATTTTGTGTGCCACCATGATCATGCTTTGGATTATAGTTTTCTGAGATTTAAAGAAATAGAATTCTTCCAGCAGTTTCTAATAGGTCATTTGATGCATAATTAAGAGTTGAATCAGAATTTAAATATGTAAACATCTCAGTGTTATTTGTTTCTGAAGTACTAAAGCAAAATATTTTGGCTGTAAATATTACAAATATTTAGATTCTTATTTATTGTTGAATTTGTATCCCAAGGGTTAAAACTTACATGCAGCAAATTAACTGCAATTTATTATTTTACCTTAATCTTTATGTTTTCATAGTCTGGCCAATGATGAAAGGTGATGAGAAACATACCTGTTAAGGTAAGAACAGTATCTATCTTTTTGGTACCTGGTGATCTTTTGATACACATATATATCGCATAATATTTAAATCAAGTTAAACCTAACTGCCTCTTAAGTCATCATGCTTTTCTCCTGTATAATTTCCATACTGAACATGCTATGCAAGCACTGCATCACTGAGCCACACCCAGGCTTTTACCTTGGAATCACCCACACTCTATTTTAGCTGCATTAAGCTAGTCTGTAGATGAACTTGTTCACAGCAGCTTACCAAAATTTTTTCTTCTAACTAAAAGTCCACTGTCTAATCTTTCTTCATCTCTCTCTTCCCACTACTTTTCCTAGACTCTAGCCATCATCTCTGCCCTGGAAGCCCAGAGCCATTCAGATGCAGTACAGGCTAAAGTGAGAGACCTTCAATTTCTGGTTAATTCTTAAACATATGCAACTCCAGGTATTGGGATGTCCTTTCCACTGTATTTGAATAACAATCTGTTTGGTAAAGACTAAAGTATTTATGGACCCCCGCCCAGTGCCCCTTTAAATATTTTAAAATTTATTTCGTATTGTTGATAATATAATATAATTACATTCCTCCCTTCTCTTCTCCCTGCAACTTCTTCCGTGTACCCCTCCTTGCTCTTTTTCAAACTTAGGACCTTTTTATTCATTAATTGTTATTGCAAGCATGCATGTACATGTATATACTTATATATTCCTAAATATGGCTTATTTAGTATGTATAATGTTACTTTTGTGTATGTTTTCAGGGATGAGCATTTGAAGTGGGATAGCGAATTGGTGTGCTCTTCTCTGGGTCGTCTTTGTTTCCTGTTGCGCTCTTTGTTTAACTCATGCTTGGGCAGATATGTTGGTGAGTCTCTGGGTGTATCTTCTGACATTACTAGTAGACACAATTTCACAGCACACTCCCCGATCCTCTGGTTTTTAGAGTCTTTCCACCGCTTCTTCCACCATGTTCCTTGAGGTAGTATGTTGTAGATGCACCCACTGTGACTAGGGTATACAACTCTGCATTTTGATTGGTTGTTGTTTCCTTTAGAGGTTTGTGTTGCAAAGAGAAGTTTTCTTGATGAAGGGTGACAGCTATGATTTTCTGCTTTTCCCAGTAGGTTCATGCGACAATCAGCTTCCTTCCCTTTCTAGTAATGTGATCTTTACTTCTTTTTGGAAAAGTAACATTACGTGAACAGTGCTGGGGTCACCAGCCAATTCTAGTAGTTAGCTAGACCATAGCTCTGAATGTGTGGATGAAGGAACCTTGGAAACCTTTGATGCGATCCTGTATGAGGAGCTCTCTTTTCAGGGAAAGTGTTTCAAGTGAGTGTATTTTTTCACACCTCAATGCCTGGGATGGGTAGTAAATTCCTTTGAGATGACTTCAAAGCTTCTATTGTTCCAGACCAAGGAAATTGGCTATTTATTTACATCCCAAATGCTGACAATCCTCATCCCCCACTTCCTGCCTCCAAGTCCTACTTTGCAGAGTTCCTCACCCTTTGCCTCTGAGAGGCCAGCCACCCCATATCCCCTCACCCTGGTGCATCAAGTCTCTGCAGGATTAGGTGCATTCTGTCTCACTGAGGACAGACATGGCAGCTCTCTCTTACATACGAATCAGGCGCCTCAGAGAAGCCCATGTATGCACTTTGGCTGGTGGCTCAGTGTCTGAAAGCTCCCAGTGGTCCAGGTTAGTTGACACTTTTGGTCTTCCTGTGGGGTTATTATCTCCTTGAGGGCCTCAATCCTTTCCCTAACTCTTCCATCCAAAGTTTGTCTATGTGTATCTGCATCTGTCTCAGCTCCTGTGTAGAGCCTTTTAGAAGGCTCCTATGCTAGGTTCCTGACCTCTATCATAGCATGACATCATTAATAGTGTGATGGATTGTTGCCTGTACATGGTATGTGTCTCGAAATAAGCTGGTCAACTGTCAGCCATCCCTTCAGTCTCTGCTCCATATTTGTCCCTGCATTTCTTTTAGACAGGGCTGTGAACTGAGTACAAGGTATTTAAATGTTGTGCAGAGGACAGTCTGAGCAGAGTGGCAGTGAATCTATTGTAACAAGGTACTTGGGTCTGCACATGTCAATGGAAGTATTTTGTCCACACTCCAATGTAATCAAAAGTAACTTCCTGAAAAATCAATTGTGAATGATGTCTTTTTATTGAATTCCATTGAGTTTCAAAGTCTTTCACAGGGTTTAAAATATAAAAATAAATTTTCTATGAAATAAGGAAGAAGTGAAAAAAAATAAGGTGTCTTAATGGGTTTTTGCATATGATTGAAGGGTAATTGGATATATAGATTTTAATCCCATCACTTAGGAAGCAAAGGCAGTTGGATCTCTGTGTGTTCCACGCCAGCCTAGTATACACACTGAGCTCCCATACAGACAGGGCTATCTAGAGGGATTCTGTCTCAAAACAAAACAAAACAAAACAAAACAAAACAAAACAAAACAAAACAAAACAAAACACAACACAACACATACAAAAGCAACAAATAAACAAAACAAATAAACCAATAAAAAAAACCTTGAAAAACATGCTGCTTAAAATTGAGGACCCCGTTTCAGCAAAGCAAATAATCGGGTTCCGGAAGCTCTGTGAACAACTTGCTTACATTCTGATGGGCAGAGAGAGAAACCTATTTATTATAATGGAGGAAAACATATGTGTAGGTGGATTGTTCTAGGTTGACCTGGGAAAGGGAGCAACAGCGTAAGGAACTAGGTCTTTCCCTTTGCAGTCACTCCGCCTGTAAATCTTTACAGTGTCCATAGTAGAATATGAAAATTTATTGCTATTGTTAAAATTCATTCTGCCATTTGTATGTCTTTACTCATTTTTTAAAAAAAACCCATCAATGAAAAGTATCATGTAGTAACCAGACTTACTGAGAAGTAATTGCTGATACACATCTTATGGCTTCGTTCCACTTTATTATTATTTTCACAGGATTGATAGTGTATGGGAATATCAAAAAAAAATATTAAAATAAAATTCTACTATTACTTAAATAGACACATTTGCAATCGTTTTTTAAAAAAGAGATAACTAGAAACATATTTCTTATTCTTTTTTTAGAATTGAATATCAGAATTATTTGCCCTTACTTTAGAATTTTCGGAAAAAAAATTCTTAATGATATGAAATTGCCTTTGTATGGTTAATATTATGTTCAAAGTATTTTACCATGTTGACAGGTAAATACACATACAGCTACAAGCCAGGGCAGATGATGAACAAAGTATGCTGAAAGTAGTGAAAAATTCATTACAGTAATTACACTAAGAGAGTTGTAACGTGGGCAAGAATTGTCCTGGGAATTAAATCTATGTTAAAATCCTGTCATTTTGTGGGTATTTGATGTCATTTAACTTTATATTAAAAAAGAGATGACAGCATTTCAATTAAGAATTGGGATATTATTTGGTTTAGATAAAAATGGCTTATTAATACATGAAACATATTACTAAGCAGATTGTAAAATTAATTAACAACATGAAGGCTAACTTCTTTCATATTGAAAGACATTGGCTGCTTACCTTAAATGATTTGTAAGGAAAATGTTCATACAGCTTTACATTTTATATTTTCATCACTGATAAATTTCATTTACTCATTTATAAAAACATTTAATATATATATTTTTTGGGGGGTGGCCCTGTTCTTAGCATTAAAGATACATGACTTCGATGATAATATCTATGCTGATAGAAAACCAGATGGTACGGAGTGACCTTATTTTCTGTGGAGTCCTCTAAACAGATTCACACTTCAAGTACAAACATCATTACTGTGATATTTCTTCTAAGCCATTTGGCTGAAGTGATATAACAGACATGCCAGTAACAGAACAATACATAATGCCACCTTCTCATGAGATCAGTAGCCATCAGTTTCAGACCAGAAAGGCCATGTGTGCTGCAGAGTGTCACATGGATCCGATTTGTACTGATTTGTTTTCTTTCTGGAAGTTTTCCACTCATTTTAGAACAATGGTCTCTATATACCCCTTTGTGACATTTAAAATCATTGTTTTGTTAGATAAGGGGACATAGCCAAGAAGGGGTGAAAGGCTCTTTGTCCTATGACGTCAGGAAAAAAAATAGTGTTTAGTTTCATGGCCTTCAGAGGGAAGCATCTTGTTCCCTGGTTTAGCGTTCTCTGTGTATGGAATCTTCCTCCTTGGATCTGGAGAGCTGACAATGTGGAAAACAGTTACCCACCTTCACAGTATATGTTTGCCTATACCATTTATTTCTTTCCTAATGTGAACAGAAGAAATTTCTCTTTTAGCCAAAGAGAATAAATATATTTAATTTGGCTAAAATTATTAAAAATGACAAATAAGATTTTACTTAGAAGTGTGGTTCTAAAACGTGGAGTGCCCAGGGCTTCACGTTTGACCCTCTTCTCTACCAGTTATTCCTGTGAGTTATTACTGGTTACATCTTTCATATGGGTGAAATGCCATCTTACCATGTCTTAAATAAATTATGTTGGTGGCTTTGACCTATTCTTTTTCCCTTCAGGCTGACATATCCCACCATTTACTTGAATTTTTCATTTCCCTAAAATCACTAGCCGCAGAGTTTGCCATCTTCAGTGGGTTTGTTTGTTTTATTATTTAGCTTTTGTCCAAAATCTTTAATCATTCTGACCTACTATCTTTTCCTCTTTTCACCTCTTATGCTTGGTTGACAAACAGGGGAATCTTTTAAAAGCATTCAGGAGTCTATCTTTTTATCCTTTGTCCTCCAAACTGTCAACTCTCACATGGACTATTTAAGTAGGCTGATCTCTGCCATATTAAGCCTCAGAGCAAGTGTGTCATCTACTTCATGAGCTACATTTGATCCTTGCCCTTTCTGATTATTCAAAGTGTTCTTGAAATTGCTGCAGGCAGACAGCTGAGTGCTCAATGTTATTTTAGCTTCATTCCTTGCACACCTAGGGATTTATCTTGTGAAAAGATTTGGATCTCTGAGCAATGTATGTAAGATCTATTTAGAACAGAGGAAACAAAGAAAACACATATCTTACCAATTCATAGTTAGCTATATGTTTTAAAGAAACCATAATGTGATGCCTTTGTATTTAGTACTGTTCAATGATTTAGACATTATCCCTTTAAATCAAGAAAAGAAAATAACAATAACACAGTGTGTATTTATTTGTTTTCAAGACCAATTTTTACCTCCTTGGGAAGAGGATATTATTTGGGGTGTTTTTGTTGTTGATTCATAATTTCCTTTTGTTTTCCAAAAATTTCAAAATAAACTTGGATAATTTTTCTGATATATATAATTTATAGCATATTTAGTGTGTAAACCCAAATGGTGTTATATATGGTATTAATTTAGCCCAGTTAATTGAAAATTATTTTATTCAAAGGTTAATTAGCTTTCATAAAATTTTTTATAAAGAACAGAGACTGAGAATCTTTAATATTTTGACAAAATTAAAGTAAAATTGCCTGAATCTAAATATATCATATATTCAATTTGATGATCATCTCTGATGAGTCTCTGAGAAATACTTATGAAATACTAAAAATGCTCAATTAGAACTTGAAAAGACATGAAGGCAAAGACAACTTCTGAGTTAACATAACTGTATTGTAGATTGTGCTTTTTAAACTTCATGATTGTGTCCTTTATAAACCTCTATGCTGTGAATATACTCTAATAGCCTTGTTTTTTAAAAAATTGATAAATAATTACAATCTTGAATATTTCTAGTAAGTAAGTAGGTTCATCTATCTTAAATGAGCTAAAAGTACATGGAACTTGTAATCAATTTAACTTCAAAGTCAGATTCTTGGTTTTAAGATAATATGGAAAACGTAACCAATTGTTCGGATGACTGTTATCAGAATCTCCAAGCTTATAGACAGAATCCTTTACTAGTTAATACTTTATGCCCCAAATTAAAGAAGTATAATGGCTTGCTGTTTCCCAGCTCTCATGAACTTTCTGTCCTACCTAATCACAAATC
This sequence comes from Mastomys natalensis, assembly GCA_021653895.1. Classification (NCBI taxonomy): domain Eukaryota; kingdom Metazoa; phylum Chordata; class Mammalia; order Rodentia; family Muridae; genus Mastomys; species Mastomys natalensis. The sequence continues at coordinate 116,549 of JAJTUV010000370.1, forward strand.
TATTTTTTCCCTTTGTTCATTGGCAATTGTATCCTTTACTTATATCCAGTTAACTGATGTTCTCAAAAAACATTCTATGATCCCCATTTAATACTTAAAAATAAATGTAGTTTTGTTTTCTTTTAATTTTGTGTATTTGCATGTGTCTGTGTAGGGTTTTGAGCATGCGCATGTGTGTGCCTGCAGAGGATAGAGTAGGGTGTTGGATCCCCTGGAGTTTGAGTTACTGGCAGCTGTGAGCCACCCAGTATGGGTGCTGTGAGCTGAACTTGGGCCTCCAGTAGAGCAGCCAGTGCTCATAAGCATTGAACATGTCTATTTATGCTTGTTTTAGCTGTCGATTCCTTGGTGCTGACATCTGTATTAAAAATGTGAAAAATAGCATTATTTCTTGGAGAAATGTGACTCATTCTGAAATATATCTTTTATTATATATAATCATATATATGTATATACATATCATATATATGCATATTATATATGATATATAAATTATATATACATATATTTATATCTACATCTGCATCTATATCTCTTATCTTTCTCTCATCATCTATCTATCTATCTATCTATCTATCTATCTATCTATCTATCTATTATCTATTTATCTATTTATATAAAATCGATGGAGAGTAGAAATCCTAGATCAGTGGAGTAGTTGGAACTAAAACCATCATATCCTTGGTGTGAGGCTTGATAGATCAGAGACTAGCGAAAGAGCCATAACATGTTTTCAAGGTATGCTGTGGCTTATAGATGAAATAAACTAGGCTCAACATGACTTCAGTGTTTTATTGCAGTACTAACAATATTTCCTCAATCCACTTTTAGTGCTGTTAGTGAATGTGGTTGTTCTTGTAATAGATAGAGCATTATTAAAAATACATTGACTTTTTTTAAAACTCACTTGAGGATCCTGTTTCTAGCAATTTAACTAACAGATCTGATGAAGTCATACATGTTTTACATGTTGGCTTATCTGTTTTGCACAGAACTTCATGCTTATGGTAGAAGATTAGAAAACAAAAACTTAAAATATTTTTAAAAATTGTATATAAAGTTGCTGTTTCCTTAAAGTAGATAAGTTAGTTAATTACATTCACTTTAATTATGATAATGAATGTTTTTCACACTTAAAGTTTTATATAAGCATTTAGTTATGTTGCACATTATGAAACATATTTTAAATGACAAGTTTCTACTTAACATACTATTTCTAATTTCTCATTAATTGTGTTACACCAATATTCCATGAGTGTTTAGTTTTCTTCCTTGCCTTCTTACTCATGACTATCATGTATTATTTATGATGTCATTGTGGTTTTTCTATAGTATGTCTGTGTAATCTGCGTTAAAGTAGTATGACAGTCTGACACCTTCAAGGCAATCAGAACTCCAGCCATCTTTATACTCAAAATTGCCTAAAGGGGGAGCTCTTGGACCTAGGACTTTCTCCAGACTGGCCAAGGGAAACAAAATACTATTCAGATATTAAATTGGTGCAATTGGTGACTAATTATATGGTTCAAACTAGAAAGTGAAAATTCCACGTATTCTTTAAGCATTACCCTTTTCATGACACTTTCCCTACTAAATATTGCCCTGGGCTCCTCAGTCTATAAATACTGTTTCTTCTATTTTTGGGGTTGGTACACCAGTTCAAGAAAATACGTCATGTTCCTCCCCTTGTTTGTGAATTATTAGGCCATTACAATTATCTGTTTTCTTTCTGTTGTCTCAAAAACAATGTAGAATTAGCACAGGAATCATGTGAACACAATATGTGTTGAAGTGAACATATTAACAGTATATTCAAGCAACCTGGAGTCAAAGAAAATATTGTTAAGTATACTTGAACAATATTTTCAGTTTATAAAAATCTCTTAAATATATAAGAATGAGCCAAAAACTAGAACAAAGAAATAATTTCAGGCAGGAATATAAATTCTAGGCTAGAACAAAGAAGTAGACTTCAGGCATGAAAATGACTTTGGGTTAGGACAGGAAGTAGGCTTAGATATTTTGGTCATCATGATAAGCCCTTAGAAATAGTGATCACAGGAGTTATCACGGATTTATTGCTTTGCTTGTTCTGTGACTATTTGTGTTTATTGTCTTGCTTGTTCCTTGACTATTTGCATCTATTGTATTGCTAGTTCCTCAACCTAGAACTGACCTTAATACTTGCATGTAATTAAAATGGTGTAAAAGCAAAAAGGAGGAGGGGGGATAAGATAGGGAGTTTATGAGGTGGGGAATGGGGAAAAGGGATAACATCATCTGAAGTGTAAATAAATAAAATATCCAATAAAAAAAAGCCAAAAAAAAAAAAAAAACCTATGAGAAATCTGTGAAATATGCATAGCAATACGGTACAGGCTGAAATCCATGACTGTACTTAGCAGACTATAGAACCCTTTGCACCTATATTACAGTATGTTCTTCGTCTCTGAGAGCAGAGGAACCTTGTCTGCTAGTGGGGATTGAATTTATAATGTGAATCCAGATTATTAGGTGCATCAGTCAATACCCTGTGTAATTTCTGAGTACTGTTATCAATTGCCTGTCTTGAAGAATTTTGTTTAGGAATAGTTGCCCTTGAGATAAAAGAATAACAGCTGCTATGATTCCAGAAATGTGGTGAAATTTTCCACAAATTTTGCATCATATTCATAGTCAGAGGCTGATGCATCATCTTCAGGTATACTTTTTGGCATCAGTAATATAATTTTCAGGCTCAAAATCAAATCACAGAGGTTGCAGAGGAGACATTATTGCAGATAATGTTATTTGTCTCAGCAGTAAGTATAAAAATGGTCACTCCTTGCTCAGTTGTCATGGTTTTGAGAGCTTCTCAGTGTTGTAATTCAGCTATTTCTCTGACATTATCGTGGCTGTGGGGCTGGGTGAGAAAGCAGCTATAGTGTGGTCTTTTCAGAGGTTGCATGTCATAGCTTTAGCCATCTAGAAGAGATTTCTACTCCTGGACAGCAGGTGTATCAGTTACCAGCTGTTGTTCAATCTTTAAGAGCCAATGATTGGTGGCAGTAATAGACTCAGAATGTGGGGTGATGACCCGAGATTCAGGAAAAGTATGATGGTCCATCTGTAATCTCCGTGTTCAGGGGTAGATATAAGGGTTTCAGTAATGAGCTTGGTACCTAGACTAGCTGAATTGGATGCTTACTTCAATATAGAAAATGGATAGCAATTAAAGGAGATACACATCAAAATTTGACCTCCAATAATTAAATATGTCTGTGTATTCTCACATATGCCCAGACACACACACACACACACACACACACACACACACACACGCTCACATACACATATGCGCATTCGTGCACACACCATGTGCCAAAGAACTCTTCATAGGGTGTTTTGTAGGAGTTTTATCTGAAATTGAAATAATCTGGAAGAGAAGCTCCCTATGACAGAAAACAAATAACTTAAAACATTATCAGTAAGTCTTAGAAACTGACCAGCTTCACTCTCCCTTTCTACCCCAACAGGTTGAGCTGCCTGCAGGCTGTGCAGTGTGCTACAGGTTTCCAGCTTTTGTGAGCTGCCACCCATCCTGGGGTGACCTTTGATTATGCAGCTTTCTTTGAGTCATTTCTGCTCTTATGAATATATACATATATAACATATATGTATATATACATGTGTTTTTTAATTAATGAAGTGAAATTTTAATGTTTATTATTTTGTTCCTTAAAAGGAAATTAAAATATAATTTATAAAAATGAAGTTCAACCATTTGAATGATACAGAATTAAATCAGATTATATAGAAGACTAAGTCACAGTTGATCAGAGAACATACATGAAAATATTGTAGCAATGGACCATGTTGCTAACCAGTAAGTAATTTGCCAGACAATTCATGGTTTCCTGGTCTGATGTCATAAGTGTGAACCAATCATGTAAGTATAAGTCACCTGCTTATTTTCCTTGTAATTAAACAATGTGTATAAGTGAACATGTCATGTAAATGTTTGTGCAGAAGCCCGAAGATAATCTCAGGTATCATCCTTAGGCTATCTACCTCATTTGTGACACTGTTCCATTGGTCTGAAAATCACCAGTTAGGTTTGGCAGTCTGGCTGGTGAGCATCAGGAATCTTCCTGTCTCTGTCTCCCCTCTGCTTGGATTAGAAGTGTGTACCATTATTATGAATAACGCTGCTGTGACCATAGCTGAGCAAATGTGCTTGTGATATGGTGGAGTATCTATTGGGTATATGTCCAGGAGTAGTATCGTAGGGTCTTGAGGTAGAACTATCCACAATTTTTTGAGAAACTGCCAGATTGATTTCCAAAGTGTTTGTATAAGTTTGCACTCCCAACAGCAATGGGGGAGTGTTCCCCTTGCTCCATGTCCTCACTAGCATGTGCTGTCACTTGAGCTTTTGATATTGGCCATCTAGACTTGTGTAAGATGGAATCTCATAGTAATTTTGATTTACATTTCTCTGATGAATAAGGACATTGAACATTTCTTTAAGTGCCATACCACAAGGACATTTGCTCAACTATGTTCATAGCATTTTATTCAGAATAACCAGAAACTGGGAACAACCCAGGTGTCCTTCAACTGAAGAATGGATAAAGAAAATGTGTTACATTTACCCAATGGAATGCTACCCAGCTACTATAAACAGGACATCATGAAATTTCTCAGTAAATGGATGGAACTAGAAAATATCCTGAGTGAGGTAACCCAGACCCAGAAAGACATGTATGGTATGTATTCACTGATAAGTGGATATTAGCCATAAATACAGGATAATCATGCTACAATCCACAGATAAAAATTAAGTAAGAAGTGGGGCCCAAGGGAGGATGCTTGAGTCTTACTCAGAAGGGAAAATAAAATAGACATCTGAAGTGAATGGAGAGAAGGATGAGGAGGGGATCAGGTGAGGGATCAGTTGTGGGGAGAGTAGGAATGGGGGATGAGAGGGCTGGGAAAAAGGATAAGGGTGGGGGACGTATCTCTGGGACAAGCCAGAGACTTGGGGTAGGGGAAGCTCCTGGGAGGATATGGGGGTGACCCTAGCTAAGATTCCTAGCAACAGGACATGTGGAGTCTAAAGTGGCAACCTCCTATAGCCATGCAGGACTTCTAGTGGAGGGAGAGGGACACCAACCCACCCTCAAAATCTTTGACCCAAAATTTGCCCTGCCTACAAGATGTGCAGAGATAAAGATGGAGCAGAGATTGAGGGAATGGCCAACCCATGATTGGCCCAACATGGCATCTACCCCATGAGAGAAAGAGACAATCCCTAACACTATTAATGATACTCTGTTATGCTTTGAGACAGTAGCCTAGGCTAACTGTCATCTGAGAAGCTTCATTCAACAGCTGATGGAAACAGATGCAGAGAACCAAACATTAGACAGAGGGATCAAAGACACCTCAAGAAGACCTACAGTGCCAACTAACCTGGGCTTGTGAGGCTGAGACTGAACCTCTGCCCAAAGAGCATGTATGCTCTAGGCCCCCTACATATGTAGCAGATGTGCAGCTTAGTCTTCATGTGTGTCCCCTAACAATTAGAGCAAGGGCCATCTCTTACACTCGGACTCTGTTGCCTGCCTTTGGATCCCTTTACTCAAGCTGGGCTGCCTTGTCTGGCCTCAGTGGGTAAGAGTGAACCTAGTTCTGATGTGACTTGATGTGCCAGAGTAGATTGGTATCCAGAAGGGGCTACTCCTTCTCTGAGGGTAAGGGAAGGGAGTAATGGGAGAAGGCAGTGGGAGGATGAGACTGGGAGGAGAGGGGAAGGGGAGGGTGATTAGGATTTGAAGTGAATAAATAAAAAAAAAAAAAACACTTGTGTACCATCTGGTCAACCTTTTACATAGTTTTGGAGTTGAACCCAGGTCCACAAGCTTACATAGCAAGCACTTTGCTGAGTAGATATAGGCTCAATACTGTTTAAGGGGAAAACTACGTTACATTTTTAAACACTGATTATTCACTAAATACTTTTAGACAGAAGAATGTGAAATCCTGGTGGTTAACTTCTTGAGTTCCTTATATATTTTGGATATTAGCCTTCTATATGTGGCTTAGTAAGGATTTTTTCCCCCATCTGTAGGTTGTGGATTTGTCCTATTGACTATATGTCCTTTGCCTTAGAGAAGCTTTTCAGGTTCATGAGGTCTCATTTATCAATTCTTTATCTTAGAGCCTGACCTGGGAGTTCTCTTTAGGAAATCTTCCCCAACCCCCATGCCAATGAGTTGGAGGCTCTTTCCCACTTTCTCTTCTATTAAATTCAGTGTATCTGGTTTTATGCTAGGTCCTTGATCCAATATGGATCTATTTTCAGTTTTCTACATATAGATAGCTAGTTAGAGCCACATCATTTATTAAGGATGCTTTCTTTTTTCCATTGTATATTTTTGGCTTCTTTGTCAATGATCAAGTGTCTATAAGTGTGTGGGTTTATTTCTGGGTCTTCAATTTTATTCCATTGATCAACATGTCTGTCTATGTACCAATAAAGTTTTTTTTAATCACTATTGCTCTGTGGCAAAGCTTGAGGTCAGGGATGGTGATTCCCTCAGAAGTTCTTTTATTGTTAAGAATTGTTTTCACTACCTGGGTTTTTTGTTTTGCCATATGAAATTGAGAATTGCTCTTTCCATGTCTTTGAAGAATTGTGCTGTAATTTTGATGGGGATTGCATTGAATTGTAGATTGCTTTTAATAGTATGGCCATTTTGACTATGTTAATCCTACCAATCCATGAGCATGGGAAATCTCTCCATTTTCTGAGATCTTCTTCAATTTCTTTCTTGGGTTTAGCCATGAGCTTTTTGAATAAATCATGTGTGAGACTAATCTTGCATATCTAGAGTGTCTATCAAGTTCTGGAATTTTGTGATGTAGCTGTGTTTATAGTTTCGATTGCCTACAGTACATCTGGACATGCTCTAAACTTTTATTTCTAGCACATACATTTAATGGCCAGAAGAGTCACTTAGTCATCCCTGGATTATAGCACCATGGCTTAGGTACTGTCTGGTTCCACTGTCATAGTTTAAATGTTTCAGTGTCATCCTAGGGTGGCTCTTCTTAGTGTCAGATCATGGAGTTTTGTGAACTCTGCCCACAAGTGAACTGTATACCCACAGTCACCTACATTTGCCTCAGGACATTAAGTCTACAGTGTTCCCGGGGATGTCCATATGTCCCACTTATGACACTCAGTTATTGGCTGGTGAAATGGCTCAGTGAGAAAAGGCACATTCTACCTAGCTGATATCTGACTTCAATCCCTGGCAGCAGAGAATGGATACCTGCAAGTTATCCTTGGACCTTCACAAGCATGCCATGGCACGCATGTGCAACACACACACACACACAAAATGTAATGTTTAAAAACATATTAATTGCATTTCATTAACTTTATTCTTCAAGAACCACAAAACAAAATTAACTGTGGCCTTAATGTAAAGCGTAAGGAGAGAAAGATCTGAATCTGTGGAAATTGCATTTTCTCTTGAATGATGGCAGACAAACTCCTGAAGGAGGGTTTGAAGTTGGAATTTAGTTTCAGACCTGTAAAAAATAAAGATAGTTTGGGAATTCTGTGCATAGCACACTAACAGCTTTTACGTTTAAGATTTTCTTTCATTTTCAGGGGTTCTTTTATGCCTGTAAATTAAATATTTCAATTCAAACATATAAAATTGACCTATAGCGTGCAGCACAATTGAGATAAGTTTTTTTTTTTTTTTTTTTTTTTTTACAAAAACATTATCCTTTACTAGTTTCACTATAAATGATACATAATAGTTTTAATTCAGGACTCTAGATTCATGAGATATAAACAAACATACTATTGGACAGATTACTTCATTAAAAGTAAAATCATACAATGATTTTGGATTAATAGAATATATAATTCCATATTAAATGATAATTGTTTTCATCCTTTTTCCTATTTTATATTCTCAGACTATCTTTGAGAATCATCTCTTTCTTAGCGTAAGTTACTTAAAAAAAAAAACCCTCAAATCCAAGATTTGTGCTGATGGTGGTCTAATGAAGTCACAAGTGGTTTCTGTTCTCTACATTAGTCCCAAAGGAAACACAGTGTAGGTCTAGTATTAAGCCCACATTTGAATCTGAATAGGTTCTAACTTTGTACATTCTACCTACGTTAGTGCTTGCATGTGAGTTCAAAGTTACCAAAAAGTGAAAATCTAGAGAGAATGTTAACTGGTTTAAGGTCACTGCTGGGAAGGTAGATTTCTCTTCTGACCTGTAGCAATTTCTCAGATCACAGCCCGTTGTGTGGTATCTTAGACCATAGAACAGGAGTGGTTTGATAGATAAAAAAGCTTGTTATAACAGAACTCAGAATTCATACTTTTGTGCCTCAATTGTTTTACCCTTTGTGAGTTTTTTTTTAAAAGACCATTAATATTTCTCATTATTTAACTTCCTAGAAGTTTTCAAATTATTTTAAGCTTTAGCAATTATTTGAATGCTCAATAGTAGTTTGTTTTGTGTTAGTATTCCAAAAGATCCACTTAATATTCATTTGCTTTCAAAGTTAAGCATTTTACTTCTTTCATGATTTAACTAAAAAGATATTTATGAGGTCCAACTTCATGGATCTTTTCAGGAATAGTATCTGAAGTAAAGAACTTCATGGAAAATATAGCATTTCTTTCCTGCTATAAATATTAAAGTTAGAATGTGAACAATACTCTTATAGATTTAATTCCCTTCCTTTTCTCTCTGTGTCTCTGCTGTTTTGTCCCTCCTCCCCTCTCTATATAAAGAGAATTATACCTAAGGCCTCACGCATGTTAGGCAACAACTTTATACTTAATTATGTCCTCAGCTCTTCCCCCTTTTCACTTTTAAATTTTGAAACAAGGTCTTGCTAAGTTTCTCAGGCTGGCCTATTCTCTGTGTAGACTAGAGTGGTCTTGAACTTATGATATTCCTGCCTCCATGCTTCTAGCATCTAGAATTTTAGGCCCACTACTACATGTGACTCTAGTATACAAGCTGATCGAAGAGATGTCATTTTGGTAATTTTAGACCCCAAACATGAGACTGTACAAAGTATTTTACTTCACTGCTTATGTAAGCATGGATGAAATAAAACTAATAGAAGAAAGAAGAATCATAATCTTTAGGAAAATATTTGGTAAAAGCTCAATCTTTCTTCATTTTGTAAAAACAGACTATTTTCATTTCTTATTGAAACAAAAAAAACCTCATTTGCTAATGCTATACTTATCCCAAGTTACAATTCTACATAACTGTTTTCTCTGTGTCTTTAACATGAGTTATCACTTGTACTAGTTTAGAATTTGTGATCGTGTGAATACGTCCATGCTTGTTACCTGGATTGTTCAGTTCACTTTTGCTCACTTACTTTTATTGTCTTCTTGAATGTTTCCGTAGTGGTTTTATGCTGCAGGTGAGGTCACTGGGACTGTGGCAGTCTCAGGGATATTGATAGACACTGTAGAACTTCAGGATTGGCCTCAGTATTTATCACTGACTCTGTGGTAGGAACTGGTGTGGACACAATAGGAGCAATGGTATTGATAGTTGGAATGGCGGTGTTATCATGATCTTCATTTGTAGGAATGGCAAGAAAGGATGGGCTTGGAACAGGATGAGGTACTGCGACAGGCTGGGGGAAATTTGGCATTGGTTGCCATTTGGAGATTTGAGCTGGAGATCTAAGCAGAAGTAGTCTCACAAAAGGTGGATAATACATGAATGGGCTAACAGGCACAGATAGCCTGTAATGGGAGTAACTGGGATCATAATGCTTGCAGTTCAGGACGGAGAAGACTGGTGTGTACAGGGCTCTCTGCTCATTGTACACTACTTCATTCTTCTGAGGGCACTGTAGAAAGAGAAAGTTATACAGAAAGGTTCTGATGGTTAATCACCATACAAAACAACTTCAGTAGCTTGTGAAATAACGCTATATTTTGTGTTGAGCAAATGGAGTATTGAAAGTATGGAATCCTGCATCATTATTTGATCAGATTCAGATATACACATCTTATGTATGATTTTCATCATGTGGAACACTACTTGTAACAACGTAGAACTAATAGTTGTTTGTTCTGAAGAAACTAGGTCATTAATAATGTAAAATATGTTTCCCCATATGGAAATATGGTATATATGGAAAGTACTAACTAGGCATTACATATTTAATTACAGCCCTAGAAAAGTCTGATAGAGAACTTTACCTTGCTGTACACAAACACACACAATGTGAACAAACTCATATGGATATATCAATGCCATCATAAACTACATTATTATGTATAATTGATATTTGCTAATTAGAATTCTTAATAAAATAAGAAGGAAAGTTTGTTATAATGTAGGCTTGTAGAGAACGGAAATGATTCATTTTATGACTTAAAATTTCTTCCTATTACTCAAGAAGAAAACCAAAGTTCTCAACATGCAGTTGGCTACAATATAGTAAAATGTCAACAAGTAAATGAAAATAACTAAATGTAAAACTCATTGTAATTTTTAAAAGTAATTCTGATCCCAAGAATTTATTCTAAAAAATCGTCTAATAGACACCTGTTTACATTTAATAATTAAACAAGTGCTCAGCACTCCAAAATTTTATAATCTCAACGACAAGATAGAGCATACTACTCTCTAGCTTGACCCCTTTTTTTGTTTTATATTTTATATTTTTATTTTTATTTTGCTGCTGACAGATGAAGTTCCTGAATTTCAGAATGAGGTGAAAACAAAGCACACACATAGCCTAAACTACAATGAAAACTAGCTTAAAAGAAACAGACTTTCACATGGTTAACCTCAAAACATAAAATTCAATTCTGTGTCATGGAACTAATTGTGGACATGGATACCTGGGAAGGAGTTGGCTAGCCCACACGGGATGAAGAGTGTCACAAAAGAAAGGAATTTGAATACTAAAAAATACTTCTGCAGATCTTTTAAACTTGTTGAAATGTCTAAATATTACTTAGTTTTAAGACAAGAGGCATTTTGATATGATTGAGTTTTTTAGAATATTGTGTTTGAGAGTTCATGTCTCTAACAGAGATGATATCAACTTACATTTGAATCTGGATTTTGCACCTCTGCAGCCTAAAGAGTTACCAAAAAGAAATCGTGAGAAATATATTAACTATTTAAAGTCTTTAAATATTCAATATCTAAGGAGACTGTAGTGTAGGAGAGACAGGAATTTCATTAAAAAAGATTTCTAATCTTAGACTAGATCTTAGATTATGTTATGAATTTATTCAGTAGTTTCTATTTTTTTTTAAAGTCCAGTCGTTGTCCACCTCCTGGTCCACCCTCCCACAGTTCCTCGTCCCATTCCTCCTCCTTCTGTTCCAAGAGAATGCACCCCTGCCCCTGTCAGCCTCCCCACTACCTGGGGCCTCAAGTTTCTCCAGGGTTAGGTGTGTCTTCTCCCACTGAGGCCTGACCAGGCTGTATTTTCTAACTTAAAAATAAATTTAGAGTATAGGAATTTGAAAGGCTTTCTCTGCAAGATAAAAGTATGTATTATAGTAACTAAATGGATTTCTATGAAATTATTTATTTTTATAATACAAGTAAACAAACTAGTAATCAGCTGTTATGCTTCTTGAACTACCTGTATTTTGATATTCATATAACTAGAATTCTTCAATAAAGTTTTTTTTTAACATCTTACCAAAAAATTTAAATGAAATTGACTCACCAAAAAGGGCAGAGTTAATGCCAGAATATTCACAACTACGATAAAATTCCTCATTGTTGCACCTAAAAGAATAAGTAAAGAACATTAAATTAAGACTCTTTGGTTAACAAGTTAGAAGTGACTGTACATAATGTTTTCCTTGGGGGAGGTGGGGGAAACTCTGAATTTATGGGTAATTTAGCCAGTGCAGAAAATCTATTTTTTTTTTTTAAATAAAAGAAACACTGAAGGTGAAGTAAAAATTTACTTAAAGTTAATTTTTGATTATGAAACGATCATTAAAATATAATCATCTATTCATTTGATACACATCTACTGAGGTTAAGTGGTTTGCCAAACGTTGAAATTATGGAAGTTGAACTAGGTCTCGGCAACAAACGCACTGGGCTCTTCTGGATGAGGGATTTGCGATACGCACAAAGCTTTGAGAACACCCGTAGACACTGACTGATGTGCTGTCTGAGGAAGATAAAGTTATAAAGTTTAGAACCTAAAATGTAAATATTTCGGTGTTTTGTGTTACAGAACATGGCACGGCTCTGTGAGCTGAAAACCGTGCAGTGAGCGAAGACAAAGGTCTTGAAGACATGGGCTCTACAACGACAGTGTAATAATCGGAAAATAATTTCCTCCTTCTAGGCCTTACATTTGTTACAGGACCTCAAACTGGGTCATGTCAAACATTCTGGACCCCCCCCCTTTTTTTTATTGATATTTTATTTACATTTCAGATGTTCTCCCCTTACCCCATTTCCCCCTCCTTCCCAGGAACCCCCTATCCCATCACTCCTCCTCCTGCTTCTATAAGGATATGCCCCCACCTACCCCCCTCACTTCCCCACCTCGAATTCCCACACACACAGTGTCCAGCCTTCATGGGACCAAGGATCTCCTTTCCCACCTATACCTGACAGGACCATCCTCCCTTGCATATATAGCTAGAGCATGGGTCCCTCCCTAAGCGCTCCCAGGCTGGTGGTTTAGATCCTGGGTCTCTGGTTGGTTGGTATTGTTGGTCTCCTCATGGGGTCGCGAACCCTTTCATCTCCTTCAGTCTTCACTCTAACTCCTCCATTGGGAACCCCATGCTCAGTTTAATGGTTAGTTGTGGGCATCCACCTCTGAATATGTCAGACTCTTGCAGACCTCTAAGGAGACAGCTATGTCAAGCTCCTGTCAGCATGCACCTCCTGACATCCACATCAGCATCTGGAAACCTTAATTAATATATCAGCCATAGGATGGAACTTTTGGGAGGCAGCATTTGTCATAATATAAATTTACGTTTTCCAGTAATATAAATGATATGATCAATTTAGCTGTTTTCATGCAGTGTAGATCTGGCAATTTAAACATCTTTGAGCTAGTTAGAGATGCCAGTTAGTCTTTTGCTAACAGAGTCACTATGCTCATCTGCTCATTTAATTTTAATAGTTCTTAGATAATAAAAACACTTCAAACTTCTAACAGGTAAATATAGATTGTATTTGTGATGGGAATTCTATGTCTTACTGAAGCTATTATATCTGATACACTTGTATAAATGTTAGTTATGGAAAAATAGGCTTTATAAGTAGCACAGAATCAACACCTGGTTGGCCCCACCCTGCAGGAGGGAAAAGGAAAGAATATCAAACCCCATTCACCTTTCCTGATGTGAGCCTCAGGTGATTAGAAAGACTGTTTGCTACACTGACTTCAGAACCACCTCTAAGAAATCCCTGAGTTGCAAATACCTCATGTATAATCAAGTTTGGATAAACTAAGCAAAATGTTTCCTTGAGAGGAGAGAATTCCTTGTTAAATTCATTATTTTCTAGTTACCTTTTCAAATCATTACCTGAAAAATAATATTTCTTTGGTAAATCACAGACTCCTCTTCAATAATTAAAGAATATATTTTAATAATTATTTTATTTTTATATTAACATTTTATTATAGGTATAATATTCCATATTATATAACATATATAGATATATGTAATATTATACACATTAACATGAGATAAGAGCTTCTTTTCAGCAGAAAGCTAAAATTTTACTTTATATATCAGATACATACTAGTGTATATTTGTGTTTGTCGATGTCACTTTCTAAGGAGATATGATTTTTGAAAATATGGATTAAGTCAGCTTTGAAAGACATGCTATAATATATAATAATTATACTATAATAAAAGGAATTATGAGGTTTAGGTAGAGATAATATTTGAAGGTCATTTTTGGACTATTCTGAATATTATAGTTCTATCTTTCTGAGAAATTAGCCCTCTCTCTCTAAAGCAGTAGTAGGCTTATTATAAATATTAGAATCAACAATTCTCTTATAATTTGACAGTATCAAACCTAGACTTTAAGATAAGGCATAGTTAATTGTTTATATCACAACAGTATCTAAAGTCTAATGTCTAAGTTAGATATTCATATTGAAATGATACCTAGATGTATTTAAGCTTAGCAATCAAGAATAAAAGAAAGAAAATGTGATTCCAAAATAACTTTGGTGGTTTCCAAATAGCTACTCTACATCATCACTGCCCTGGGCAGACCGTTAGTTACCTTTACTCCGAGTCAATTCTTGCTTGGCAGTAGGTTTTGCCTGGTCTCTTAGCGGCAGAGAAGACCCAAGATAAATAACCGAGACTAATTACAGGGTATTAGTACCAGGAGTTGGATCCCATTTCCCTCCTACTTTTCACCCAATAGGATGATGACAGAAAGGGAAGATTTGAGGTCACCAGGGTCACCTGCAGGTCAGCCTTAGTCAGCACACAGCAGACCTGAAACGGATGTGACTCATGAGCCTGCAGGGAAAACAAACAATCTCCTTAAAGAATGAGTGTTCTGTGCTTTATAAAAATATAGGAACATGTATAAAAATGTGCTAATTACATTCTTAACCTACTCATTTCATCTAGTTGAAGCTAAAGCTATTACTAAAATAAAATAAAAACCCAATAGCCACAATTATTTTTCACATTTTAAGTGTTTTTACTTGAAGTACTATGGTTTCAAGTGATATTTTTATATTTATATTTTTATATATTTTTTTTAATTTAGTACAGTCCATGTTGATCATTTTTTCTTCCAAATTTACAACTACTTATTAAAAATTAACAGTCTTAATTATGTGTGCCTTTTGTAAGTTAAATTCATGCAGGAAACACTTTGATCGCTGTGAAGGTTGAGCATTTGCCTTTTGGCTTAGCATGTATTCCTCAACTGTTCAAACACTAAATGCAGACTGTTTTTAGGGACCTTCAAAGTGTCCCATTTTGGATGTACAATATTAAGCATCTGAGTCAGAATAATTGTTCTATTTCAAGTCAGATCATTCCGATTTAGAACATGGATTGCAAAACTGCCAATGCTGTAAAAAATTTAGCAAAATGTAGCCAAACATGTACTTTGCCTAAATGATATCCTGCTTTACCCGTCCACCCTGCCCCTCACCCCGGGAAATGCTAACAATAACTTCACATGTGAAAACCTCATGAGACGGAGGTATTTACTGGAATCCATGTAGAGCTGCCAAAATGGAAACCAGAAATAATAATTCAGCATTGTAGAATCTTTATGTATTCCTGTCTGTTTCTAGGAACTATTACTTGTCTTAGAGAGCTGGGAAACATTGTTCTAATCCGGAGAATACTTGTGCAGCTTCTCTACAAGAAGCCCAGGCTTTCTATTTCTTGGAAGTTTGTTTCTGTTGTTCTTTCTCTGCTGCACACAGCTACCAGCAGCCTATGTATGTATGTAAGTGTTAAATCATCCTATTGCCTCAGGATTTCAAGGGCTTAGTGATAAAGGAGGATGTTTATGGCCTGTTCAGTCCTTAGATTCTGAAGATGCTTTATTTCACTCTGTCCTTTCTCAACCATCAATTAAGAAAGCAAGTTTTAAGTTGTTTTATTATTTGGTTAAAAAAAAATAACCAGAAAAAGACTCAAACTTTTTTTTTTTAAATATTACTTCAGAAGGGAAATATGTATCCAGAAGAGCTGTGAATTCTGGGAACCCTTCTCTTAGAAAAGCATTTCTGGAGTGGATCAACTGCTCACTTCAAATGGAGGGTCTTGCAAAGCTAAACTGTATCCTCTGATCCACATGGATTATTCAGGTCATGTTTCAGGCATTTTGAAAAAAAAACTAAAATACATAAGGTCACTTCTACTACTATGCAGTGCATAGTCAAGTCCAACACTCAAATGCTGTTGGCATGAGACATTCCAGTCCAAAGCAATCTTATTCTGAGTAGATTTGAGTCGCCATTGGTGAGTTTTTGAGTTGAAATAAGTAAACTCAAACTTGTAGCTATCTAGTTGTTCTATTGTTCTTCAAAGAAAAGCAAAAGGGTATACAACTCTCACACCCTTAAATCTCTAAGGAGAATAACATGTTTCTGAGTAAGACCTCAGTTGTAGATATTTAGTAGTCTGATACAGATTCACCACCCTTGGTTTGTGATATACTCAGACTCTGAATGCAAAGCAACCTCGTACTATGAGTGGAGAGACAGGAAGCTTCTTACTCTGCTCCCAGTACTCTTTCCTATTGATCCTGGGAGTGTATATCCATATAACTGTTTACTTAGAGACTGGGAGGAGGATGGTGGGAGGATCTTATTTCAAGTAATGTGAAAAACAGTTTGGCATAAATGGGAAGATAATTATTAACCCACGGCACTCTTGTTGGTAGCACCTTGCTTGTGTTTTGTTCTTTTTAAACCTCTGATATACACTATAACTATTATTTCTTTCCTGATATTTATATGAGTGTAGCTTTATTTCTTGTCTTCAGCTTAACTTCTTGGCTACATTAGTGCTACAATGATCTCAATAAACTATACTGTGCTCTCAGAGTACAACGTTTCTGACAGCAGTTTCAGTGCAAAGACCTCTTTTAGTTTCCTATTATACATAGTTCTTATGGCACCAGAATGATTGGCATTTTGGTATAAAAATCTGTGTGAGATCTTAGCTGTAAATAATAGTCATAAAACATAGGACAATATTCTCATAGAATTGCATTTTCTAGCAGTGAGGTATAATATCAAGTTTTCTCTCTTGTAGTTGATTTACTTAAATCAACAGCTAGCACGTGCATAGTTCTTACTAAAAGAAGACACTAAGGAGTATAACCGAAAGCCAGACTATCTATTTGATTGTATAGCATATATAAAGCAGAGGTTCTCAACCTGGGGGTCTCGACCTTCAACCCTTTCATAGGGGCCATATATCATGTGTCCTACATATCAAATATGTACATTATAATTCATAACAACTGCAAAATTGCAGCTATGAATTTGTAACCAAAAGAATTTCATGATGGTGGGGTCACCACAACATGAAGAACTATTTTAGAGTGTTGTACCACTAGGAAGGTTGAGAACCACTGGTCTAGAAAGAACCTTCAGAGACTGGGAGGAGACACTCCAAGTCTTCTGGGTTCAGAGTGAACATGGTTTTTACCTTAGTATTTGTGCAATGTTGAGTTGATGCTTCAGTAACTAGGGTCTCTAGATTTCTGTAGTTATTGTAAAGACACAGACAAAAAATAAGGGATGATAGCAATTTCAATTTCCATAATGCATTATTTTTTATATGTTCTAGACCTGTGTTACCCTATATAATATTTATATAGCCATCCATTCTTTTAACATCTTTCAAAACCACAGATTTCTATTCATTCAAATCTAGCCCTTGTCATTAGATCCTCTTCTCAGTGAGCTATTAGCAGACTTTGGCACTCTGGGCTTTTCTTGCTGTGATGCTTTCTTTTATGTTCCTCCTTATAAATCATCAGGTGCTCTCAACTTCTCTTTTGTTCCTTCTATTGTCCTCAACCTGGGAGAATCTTCCAGGACTCTGAGTCCACTCTTGCTCAGTTTATTCTCTCCCTGTCCTTGGTATTAATTTGTCTAATTCACTCCATTCCTCTCCCCTTAAATACCACCAGTGAGTGTCTTAACTTGACTAGCCTCAAGGTCAGGTGTCCAGCATCCTTGTATAACACATCCACAGATGTGTGAAGTAGACTCTCCAGACCCTGAAGAAAGAAAGGGAAATGATCTCCAAAGACATCTTGTTACTAAGCCAGCCCTCTAGTCATCTCTTTTCTGCTTCACTAAACAGTGCTTTGATATTCCCAGTGGCTGGAGAGGAAAATCCAGATATTTTAATCTTCTCTTTCTTCCCACAATCCATTAGAAGAACTGGAAGCCTCAGGTAGTGGTATTCCTGAATACACTGTTATCTTCTAATGTTCCCCTTTCCTCCTTCTGCAACATCTCTGACTTACGCCCAGACAATTTCAGTGGTTCCATCTCTCAGTCATTCTTCACAAAGGTATATAAAAGCAGTCTGGAACGTAACTCATCTGAGACTTTTTTTGGGTTTGGTTTTGTTTAAAATCTTTCAGTTTCTTCCTGTGGCATTTAGAATGCCTTCCACACTCCTTACCAGTATCTGCCAATTTTGGAGTGACTTTCAATCTTGGTTCCTTTTGTCCTTGTTACTCATCGTCCTCTTACCGTGCTCCAGCTTGGATAACTTTTTTGCTTTCGGGAGCTAACTAGAGTGTTTTGCTCTAGGTCTCTCTGTCTCTATCTCCCTCTCCTCCCTCCCTCCCTCCTCCTCCCTCCCTCCCTCCCTCCCTCCCCCCTCCCTCCCTCCCTCCTCTCCTCCTCTCTCTCTCTCTCTCTCTCTCTCTCCTCTCGTCCCCCCCTCTAATCTTAATCTCTAGTCTCTTCTAATCTCTCTGCTCTCACTCTCGCTCTCCATCGTCTGCCACCCCCACCTAAATCTTAATCTAAGTTTAATCTAATTTTCAGTTTGACTCCTCACTTCAGAGATGCTTGCTTTCTGAAGTCAATCTTTTCTTCGCTGGTCTTTTGTTTCAATGTTTGTTTCTTCATGACATCGCAACATGAGTTTTGAAACTTATATAGGAAAACAAATTCCCAGTCCGTGAGCCTCTGTTGAAAACAACATTTAAATATTCAAACGTTTGTTCTATAAATGGTTATTATGACTGTATATTTAAGGTCTGGATTCCCATATTGTCCATACTACTATCGTAATTTTGGAAAGAATGCTGCTGGAACTCTGCACACCTGTAAGGTATTTATCTAACTGAAGTTCAGCTGACATTACCTATGGGCCCTTTCCTAATTCAGTCAGAACTAGTTGCTTTGTCTTTTCACTCCTATCCTTAGACATAATGACCACCAAGGAGGGAGGCAGAGAGTGTAGCAGTCAGTAAAGACTGGAGTGAATCAGGACTTCTGGACATGAAGATGCTGCTCTTGTGAACTCCAAAAGCTCTGGTTGCTTGTACAAGATCCAGTCAGTCTACATTTGTTCTGAGAGGGAGCCACTTAGAGTCTCTGACCTCTGAGGACCTACTGACATTTGATGGCTTCTCGGGGAGTGTTCATTATCCAATTTTTTTTTATTGCAACTTTTATTTACATTTCAGGTGTTTTCCCCTTACTCCTTTCCCCCTCCCTCCCAGGAACTCCCTATCCTTCCCCCCCTCCTGCCTCTATGATTCATTATCCAATTCTTATTGAATATTTCCCTTATTTACATTTCAAATGTTATCCCTTCCTGCCCCCCCCAACCTCCTGTCGATCCTCACTCTGCTTCTAGAGGTGTTCCCACCACCCTCTCTTCTCTGCCTCATTCTACTACTTAGGGCATTGAGCCTTCACTGGACCAAGGGTCTCTCCTCCCATTGATGATCGACAAAGCCATCCTCTGCTACATATGAGGCTGGAGCCATGGGTCCCTCCATTTTTAATCCTTGGTTGGTGGTTTAGTCCCTGGAAGCTCTGGGGAATCTTGGTTGATATTATTGTTCTTCCTATGGGGTTGCAAACTCCTTCAGCTCTTTTAGTCTTTTTTCTAACTCCTCCATTGGGGACCCCATGCTCAGTCCAATGGTTGGTTCTGAGCATCTGCCTCTATATTTGTCGGCTCTGGCAGAGCCTCTCAGGAGACAGCTATATCAGATTCCTATCAGCATGCACTTCTTGCCATTCACAATAGTGTCTGGGTTTGGTGACTGTATATGGGATGGATCCCCAAGTTGGACAGTCTTTGGATGGCCTTTCTTTTAGTCTCTGCTCCACACTTTGTCTTCATATTTGCTCCCATGAGTATTTTGTTACTCTTTCTAAGAAGGATGGAAACACCCACACTTTGTTCTCTTCTTAAGCTTCATGTGGTCTATGAGTTGTATCTTGGGTATTGTGAGCTTTTGGGCTAATATCCACTTATCAGTGAGTGAATACCATGTGTGTTCTTTTGTGATTGGGTTACATCACTCAGGATGATATTTTCTAGTTCCATCCATTTGCCTAAGAATTTCATGAAGTCATTGTTTTTTAATAGCTGAGTAAATTGTGTAAATGTACCACATTTTTTTTATCCATTCCTCTGTTGAAGGACATCTGGTTCTTTCCAGCTTCTGGCTATTTAAATAAGGCTGCTATGAATATAGTGGAGCATATGTCTTTGTTATATGTTGGAGCATATTCTGGTATATGCCCAGGAGTGGTATAGCTGGGTCCTCAGGTTATGCTATGTCCAATTTTCTGAGGAACCACCAGACTGATTTCCAGAGTGGTTGTACCAGCTTGCAATCCCACCAACAATGGAGGAGTATTCCTCTTTTTCCACATCTTTGCCAGCATCTGCTGTCACCTGAGTTTTTGATGTTAGTCATTATGACTGGTGTGAGGTGGAATCTCTGGTTGTTTTGATTTGCATTTCCCTGATGACTTAGGATGTATAATATTTCTTTAGGTGCTTCTCGGCCATTCAAGTTTCCTCAGTTGAGAACTCTTTGTTGAGCTCTGTACCCCATTATTAAAAAACAGCAACAAACAGATTGGGAAAAGATCTTTCCCAGTCCTACAACCGATAGAGGACTAATATCCAATAAATAGAAAGAACTCAAGAAATTAGACTCCAGAGAATCAAATAACCCTATTAAAAATGGAGTTTGTTTTCTTTAAGGCCCTGGTTGGTGGGCCATACTCCAGTTGATGTACATTGCTAGTAATATATGAGAAAAAAAAAAAAGTTGGACTTGATTTATTAAAAAAAAGAAAAATTTTGAAGAGTAGAGAAGACAGCAACAGGGAGAGAACATGAAATCTGGGATGAGTTAGAGATGAATATAATCAATATTGTATTAATTTCTCCAAGATTTAAAAAGTATTAAAGACAAACAAATAAAAAATAAAACCACCCTGGGAGACCTGTTTCACTTGTTAAGTTTGTATATGTTTTTATTTCTCTTTCATGTAAGAATATTAAAGAAAATATCTTTTTTCCAAGTTCTTAAGCATCAGCACATGATCAGTACACAAAGGGTACAGGTAGCCTTCCAAGTCTAGTTCAATATTTAGAGATTCAAACAACAAATTAGAAGTATTTAAAAAATAATCAGGACAGTTTCAAAGTGGAAAACTATCTATGTGGTTGTCCTGTGCTCAGTATCAGCAAATGAGAGGCTGTCCAGGCTAACAGTGTGGTTTCTTCACTGTCTCCCTGGTCTCCAGCCTTCAGCTCTCTCCCCTTTCCTGGCCTATGTAGTTAGACTACGGTGCTTCATCTATACTGCACACGTTTGCACAGTACTTTGTGTTAGGCTTTCTAAGCAACCCAGAAACACTTTAATGTGTGCAAGCAGACACATATAGTTCATGAGCAGGTACTATACCATCTTTTTTTTTATTGGATATTTTATTTATTTACATTTTAAACATTATCTGCTTTCCCAGTTTCCCCTCTGCAAATCCCCTATCCCATCCACCCTTACCCTGCTTCTATGAGGGTGCTCCCCCACCCACCCTCCCACTCCTGCCTCAGTGCCCTAGCATTCCTCTATGCTGGGAATTGAGCCTTCACAGGACCAAGGGTCTCCTCTCCCATTGATGCCAGATAAGGCCCCTTCAGCTCTTTCAGTCCTTCCCCTAACTTCTCCATCGGAGTCCCTGTGCTTAGTCCAATGGTTGGCTGCAAACATCCAGATCTGTATTGGTCAAGATCTGGCAAAGCCTCTTAGGAGACAACTGTAACAGGCTCCTGTCAGCAAGCACTTCTTGGTGTCTGCAAAAGTGTCTGGGTTTGGTGTCTGCATGTGAGATAGATTCCTAGGTAGGACAGTCTCTGCTCCACTCTTTGTCCCTGTATTTCCTTTAGACAGGAACAATTCTGGGTTAAAATTTTGGAGATGGGTGGTTGACCCTATCCTTCAACCAGGGGGCCATTCCTAATCTCTGGATATGGTCTGGACAGGTTCTCCCTCCCCTTTGTTGAGTATTTTAGCTACTGTCACCCATGTGAGGTCCTGAGAGGCTCTTGCTTTCCTGGCATCTGGGACTTTCTGGTTGCTACCCCCAGTTCCCCCATCCCCCACTGCTATACACCTCTGTTCAATTTCCTGACCTTCTGTACATCTCCTCCATCTCCTCCCATACCTGATTCTGCCCTTCTTCCCCCCCCCATCTTCTCTTCCTCCTAAGTCCCTCCCACCCTCTACTTCCCTTGATTATTTTGTTCACCCTTCTAAGTAGGACTGAAGCATCCACTCTTTGGTTTTCCTTCCTCTTGAGCTTCATGTGGTCCATCATCTAAGATCCTGCTGTATATGGGAGAGGATTGGAGGGATGTCTTGGCACCAATCGCTGTATGTATGACAAGATAACTGTTTTCCTTTTTTAAATGTTAAAATAGCACAACTTTTCCCATGAAAATCTCTTTTAATAATATATAATGTATAATGCAATAATATGTATAATGTCATATTGTTATAATTGTATGTATTATTATATATTATTCTCCATGAATTTACTACCTACTGTATCTACAAGCTGGATACACTTTAAACAGCACAGTTTGGGGACACACTAGTTTTATTAACTATTTTTTTATAGGATATTTTTATTTATTTACATTTCAAATGTTATCTCCTTTTCTGGTTCCCCTCCACAAACCCCCTATTCTATCCTCCCTCCTCCTACATCTATGAGGGTGCTCCCCCTGACCCGGCCACTCCCACCTCACCACCTTGGTATTCCTCTACACTGGGGCATTGGCATTAAGTCTTCCCAGGACCAAGGGCCTCTGCTACATATGCAGCTGGAACCATGGGTCCCTCCATGTGTACTCTTTGATTGGTGGTTTAATCCTTAGATGCTCTAGGTGGTTGGTATTGTTGTTCTTTCTATGGAGTTGCAAACCTCTTTTAGATACTGTGGGAGTGGCTCTTTCATAGTTTAGCTTTGAGAGCCTGGACAAAAACAAAAGTCTTTTTCAACTGGCACTTTCCAGAATACATGTCTTTTGGAAATTTTACAATGCAAATATTTTAATAATAAATATGTATCTTTGGAGTCTTCTGATGAGATGTTTGTTGCAAGGAGTACACTTTGGAAAATGATTCACTAGGTGGTCCCAAACTTACAAACTAACATTAGATTCCAGGTAAATATGGAGGTTTGATTGACAGGTTTTAGTGGGATACTTTCCTACCAACACATTATTAAAGATGTTCAGAGATTAATGATATTGCCTAAATTTTCTAATGGACAAACTGGTTAATTTTGATTAATATACTTGTATCATAAATCTGGATAATAAAAAAGTACATGGTAGGATCTCTCCCCTAATCCCCAAAATGTTAGTGTCATAATGGGAAGTGAATAAAAGAATAAAATCAAAGCTCTAATCTGAGACTCAAGGGTATGTATCAAAGATTAGAGAGAGAAAGAGGGAGAGAGAGGTGAATACATTACCCCAAATTCTCCTAGTTTATAGTAGCCATTGTTAGTTAGTCTTAGGCCCCTAGATACTTAGTTGCCCATGATTCTGGGCCTCTCATTTTTCTTTTATGCTGGTCTTTTTCCAGTCCTACAGTGGCACCCAATATGGCAGCATAGGTTTCAGAAGTGATCCCTATAAAATCAATTTACCATAGTATTTGGTCATCTTGATTTCCTAGTATTAGAGGGATTATTATCCAAGTGTATAAGGAGTTTGTAATCCCTGAAAATAACTAAGGAAGACAGAAATTTTCATCCTTCAGTCTAGCTAAGTGGCTCATTAGGCTGACCTTGACTTTCAGCCAGGATGCACACAGAGGACAATGTTTCCATGGTTGGTGCAAAGGGTTTCATCTCTGGACAAGTTTATTGCGTGGAGAATACAGTCTTAGAATTTTTCTAATTTCCTGATAATTAACCACAAGGGCAGCTATTGTGACACAATGAAAGGCTCATTGTCCAAGAGGGATTTTGTTGGATAACTTTTGTCTTATATTGCAAGATAGGTTGTTTTTCATTACCACCTGGTACCTTTCCCTCCTTCAGGCATTACTCTGTGTTCACCATCAGGTTAGTAGGAAGTGACAGTGAACAGTGGACAAATTGTCTTTTTATATAATTTTGCTATGAAAAAACCCACACAACACTCAATTAACTAAAGTCCTCAAGAACTTGAATGTCTAATACATGTATAATGATATGTGTGAATTGTATTCTGACCAAAATTTTATTTATGACTTGATATTTTATAGGTCATAGAGTTCCTACAGCAGAAAATGGGTAGCCAAGAAATTGCTCAACTGGCTGCTCTAAAATTGTTGATTGAATAGAAGAAATTTGTCAACATTTAAATACTGATTTTGATAATTTCATTTTCTGAGAGAATGAACCTTTTACCACCTTCACATTGATATATGTGAAAATGCTCTTTTAAAAAATATATTAGGAATTGTTAGTTCTTGTGAATATATTCTATTTAGCAGTCACTGAGCATCTAAGGACTGGAGTACATTTAGATTGATGTTGTATTCCAAGGCAGAGAACGATGTGGACTGCTCTACTAGAAGGTCAGAATTATAAGGGCAGAGATAAAGTACCATGAGAGAAGGTCAAGGTGAGAACTTTTTTTTTTTTGACAGACTGAGATATTTTTTTATGAAGATCATAATATTTGACTTGATTCTTAAAAGATAAATTGAATCTGAATACTAAATTGGAGAACCGTATACTTCCTGAGATCTCACCATGCAAAGGCATAGTTGTGTGGTGAAGCCTGGTTGTAGACAATAGCAATACCTGGATTTTCTGAGCTTGGGATACATGGGAGCCAAGTGATGGGAGAAGGTGCTGAAAAGAAACTTGGGATTGGTGTGTGGGCCTTGAGGGCCTGTATGTGTGGAGGGGTTTGGGGGCTGACTTTTCAGTGTTGAACACAAGGAACTTTCAGTGATGATTGAGCATAGCAGAAATGGCATTCAATTTGTACATTGATAATGCAGGGAATAGAGTGGCAGCTAGCTGACAATTTAACAGCTGTCAATCATCTTAAAAGCCATGTAATGATTTTTCTTCCTGAAGTAAAATGAAAAGAAATGGATTTGACTAGTCTCTGATCCTGACTCAGAATTTATCTTAGTACAAGTGCTAACGAAACCAAAGCAGAGGAGTCCAGTGGATCTACCTTTGCACTTCTACCATGTGCTAGAGCTATGAGCATCTGAAATCCACAGGAATTCTATAATCTTCAGCTTTTCCATATAAGAAAGAGATTTGGGAAGCAATTTTTTTAAAGCTCTTGTAACTTATAAGAATGATATTAATGCTATTTTAAGGATATTAACTATTACAGGCTTCTCGGGTTTAGAGACAATATATTCTTTTGTTTATGTCCTTTGCCAGTGAGTACATATTCAGTTTTGAAACATATTTTAGTTACATTGGGTAAATTCTGTCTCTTGGATACTATGAACACATTTGTGCAACATAAATCTTTGAACACTTTCATTCAGGATATTCCGGGGCTGCTGACTCAATCACCTCTATTCTTCACGTTTTTCCTAAAGTGTTTAGCAATCAAGAATATTCACAGCTGGCAGACAGCTTAGTGAATTAAGTTATTTCCATGTGTTGTGTTTTGAATGAAAATGACCTCCATAGGCTCATTTATTGAATGCTTGTTTCTGCAATCTATGTAACTGTTTAGAAAGAATCTTGCTGGAGGAGGTGTGTCACGGAAGGTGGGCTTTGAGGTTTAAAAGCCCATGGTATTTCCCAGTTGGCTCTCTTTATTTCTGCCGTGTGCTGTGACTCAGATGTAAAATCTCAGCTACTTCTCTTGCACAACGCCTCCCTGATGTCATGATCCCTGACTCACCCTCTGGAAATGTAAGCAAGCCCCTAATTAAATATTTTCTTTTATAAGTTGCCTTAGTCACAGTGTCTCTTCGCATCGAGAGAAGAGTAACTAAGATAACATATAAGCATATGGACAGTGCGTTTGATACCAAGTTGCTTTCTAAATTCACGTCTGTGTTCCTTACTTTACTGCAGCTCCCACACCTCATTGCAGAAGTTTCTGTGAATTATGGATGGTGAAAGCTGAAATCGGAACTTGGTCAAAATTCACAGGACAGGTGTCTATATCATTCTCTGCCACAAATGGGACATGTGTCCTATTCCTTACACAAGGCTCGGGGACAGTAGCTGAAGAGGTGGTAGAAATAGTGTAAGAATCAGAGGTTGAGAAAGAGCCAGGACAATACAGATTCTTCCCAACATGATAGGGCTCAGTTCTGGTTGCCTGCATAAGTCCTGCCACAATGGAACCACTACACATTCCAGTATGAGCTGGAAGGCTCACAAGCTTTCATGCCGGACTGAAAAGTTATGGCAGGCGATGGTTTCTGGGAGAAGGAGAGCCAGCGTTCTTAATGATGTGGCTCATGTGAATGGCCAAATAACTACAAGTTTATCGGCAGCTCAACTAAGACATGGTGGGCTATTCAAAAAAGTGAAGAGGACATAACACTGGGACATGAAGATCTGGGAGAAGTGAGGGAGTGGGGGGGGGAGGATGAATATCATCAAAATACAATGTATGCTTGTATGAAGTTCCTCCAACTTAATTAAATGTGGCATTTAAAAATGAAAAAATCAAAAATAGTCCTAAAAATTTAAAAACTCAGGATCTTCCCTTTCATGCTTAGTAAAAAGACTTCCAATGAGACCACAGCATATGCTATTTCAATTGCATTTATTTTTCTCTGTTAACAGGAATATTGATCCTTCAAGGAAGTGGTTCACATTCAGTCTCAAAGTAACCTGTAAGAAATGGAAGGTATATGATTACCAATCCAAGTGGATCATTCTCTAGAGGACTTATAAGATATGTATGTATATAAATATATACATATATTGTATTTTATCATATATGTTGTCATAAAAGTGCATGTAGCTAAAGACTTGGAAAACATTCAACACATAGATGCTGAGTATATAAAAAAGGCAGAGCCTTTGGGTGTGTGTACATGAGTGTATGTATGTGTGAGTGTGTTTGTGTGTGCGTGTGAGTGTGTGTGTGAGAGTGTGAGTGGTGTGGTGGGTGTGTGGTGTGAGGTGTGTGCATGTGTGTGCATGTATGTGTGAGTGTGTGCGTGTGAGTGTGAGTGTGTGTGCGTGTGTGTGCATGTATGTGTGAGTGTGTGAGTGTGTGCGTGTGAGTGTGTGTGTGTGTGCGAGTGTGTGTGAGTGTGTGTGCATGTGTGTGAGTGTACACATATTGCATATATGTAAATTACAGTGAGAAGTCTTTTGTTTTCTTAAATAATGTTGTAGGTCTGCATTTAGTCTACAATATAGCCTGTACCTAATCTATCCAAGACTCGCAGACTCACCACTTTGAATCTGGTATGTTGAGATGACAGTAAACCTATTTTAAGTGAAACATAAGGCTGTAGGTTTTTGTTTTAAGTGTTACAATTACAACATTGTTTTGGGTTTTTAGCAGTAAAAATCTTACATTATTTTTCTAAGGATTAGGATAAACTTTCCTTTACTGTCTAGATTCATAAGTTCATCCACTCTCAGGTTTGTAGTAACATTTTGCTTCTCGTAGTCCTGTGATTCATCCCAAGATGAAAAACTGTATTACTAAATAATGTTTAAATAAAAATATGAAAACGAACTTAGTTTTGCTGTATTTTAGCAAATAAGGACTTTAAACTGTTATGTAATTGAATTTAAAGGAGACATAGTATAAAAGTGCACTGTTGATACCAACAACATCTACTACAGAAAAATACTGAGGCATATGGTATCCTAATAGCTAGAAACAGTATTCCATCTATTTTAATAGAGTGATGCATTCACACTCACAAATAGGAAACAGAGCAGCTGAAGTGATTGCATTATTCATACTCACCTTAAGTAAACCACAGTGTGACTTTTCTTCCATTTACTGTTAAGGGGCTGGAGTTGTAGAAGGAGCGACGGGTAAGGGAACAGGGTAATAATAATAATAATACCATGGGTAGCCTTGATTTAAGAATGATGTGTATGGGCCAAGTGGATACCCATATGGGGGAATAGAAATCCGTACAGGTAACTCGTCACTGTCACTGGCCTGTTGATAAAAAGGAAAGACTTGTCTTACTCTTGACCTTTCATGTGGATTTCTCTTATTAAGGAGAAAGCTTAAAAGGGGCTAAAATACTTACAGTTTTTAATTTGTAAAATTAACAAGGGCTTGGTTATTTCAGTTTACAAAATGAGAGGTAACTATATTCCAAATCTTAGATTTCAAAGCAAATATTTCAAATAATTCTTTCTATAGCTATAAGGAATGATAAGAGAAGTGAAAGCACTGTAATATGTATCTCTTTGATTCCTATGACCATTAACCAAATGACATGTGAAAGTCATCTCTTTCTGTTATTCTGTGTCTATATTTCTATCAGTTTTTGTGCTGAATGGGTGAAGTGCTATATTATTGACCTATGCATGGCCAGGTCAAGGATCCCAGTGTCACATACCAATGGGAATGGCAAATCAGGCTCATGCTCAGAAGAACATTTAAGCCTTTCCCTAGCCACTGTAAGAAATGTTTGTGGCTGGCTAAAACCAGTGTGTGCTTCCTCCTCCTAAATGACTGAGATCTAAGACTGCTCCCATCCAGAGACCTTCTGCTGACATTAGGTAACCTACCTCCCCCTCGTTCTTGCTTTATATAATAGAGCACTGAGTTTTCTAGGCTGCCACAGGTACAAATCCATCAGAGAACATGGCCTACTCCATCCCAATTGTTCTGTATGTATTTCTGTCTTCTCTTCATTCCCATCCCCCATTTTTCTTGAATGTTTTTGCTTGTCTGTTCATATCAAAATAATGTTTTACTGTTTTTTTTTTTTTTTCCCCAGTTTTGGTCATCGAGACTTGCCTACTACCATCTGGAATGGAATGTCAAATGTTCTTAGATCATTGGTCCCTAGCCCAGTGCTATTGGAAGATGGTGCCTTTAAGAGGTGGGGCCTTTTGGGAAGTTCCCTTGTGGGAACTGCACTGTGCCCTTTGTCAGAGAGTGACTCACAACTAAACCTGCATACCATTGTTACATGAGATGAAAAGATATTTGTCTGTATATAGGCAGATATTAACAATGAATTTATACTAAATTCAGGTATTCCTCTGAAAATCAAACTCTATACCTCAGTCTAATGCTAATACCCCAAAGATTCTTGAGACTCTCTGTAGAGGTCAAGAGGTTTGGATGAAATAAATGCATTTAACCACAGTTTTATGAGACTATCTCACACACACACAAAAAAAACTGACATGGAAAGATGAAAAGAAACTTACACTTCGTTTTTTCTCGTTCCTGACCCTCAGGCACCTAAAAGTCAATCAGTGAAATTAACTCGTGCTAATGAAAGCACATGAGAAATAAATACACATATACATATGCATCATATACATATACCATACACATATACATAATTAAGATACTTTCCAATATTGCTTCATGCTATCCATTAAAATATAGGACTTGATTATCCAGATGATATAGAGACAGTTTTCAGGAAAAAATGTTACCAGGCATAATGATTGCTTTTCCTTTTTGTGGTGCTGAGGATCAATCACCAACCCTTGGGATTCTTAAAGTTAATGTCTAAGCTCTTTTTTGTCAACTTGAAATGAGGTAGTGTTATCTGGGAAGGGGAACCTGATGTCTCCATCTCATTTCTATCGAGAAAGTCTATAGGACATATTCTTCTTTAATTATTGATGTAGAAGGGACCAGACCACTCTGTGCAGTACTATTCCTGAGCAGGTGGTCCTAAGTTGTATGGGAAAGCATGATGAATAAGCCACAGGGAGCAAATCAGTAAGCAGCCCTTCTCCATGGCTTCAGCGTTAGTTCTAGTCTACTGTTCCTGTCTTTAGTTCCCACTCTGGCATCTTTTAGTGATGGACCGTGACCTAACGGTTACAAGCTGCAATAAAACTTTTCCTTCCCAAGTTAGTTTTGGTTATGGTGTTTATCACAGCAATAGAAACTAAGACAGCTATCAGGTAAGTGCTGTAACACTGGAAGATGCTCCCGTTTCTTAGAGTGTAATTTTAAATGTACTGTGTTTGCTATTGCACAAAAACTACATGGAATCAGTCATGCACCAAAGAGCAGGTGACATTTCCTGAAATATAATGCTACAGGTCAGGTTTTAAGCATAAGACATTTCCTGAAATATAGTGCCACAGGCCAGGTTGTAGGTATTTTTATGCACTAAAATGTGAAGAGATAGTTATAACATTATGGAGAATCATGAATCTAAAGTTCATAAACACTTTAGAGATTAGACGTGAATACTCACCGGGAGACAAGCAGATACTGCCAGGATGGCAGAGAGCAGGAGAAGAGCTTTCATCTTATTTAGAATGTCCTAGACATCATAAAGAAGACTGAATATTAATGGAAATCCAGAAGATACAAACCTGGTACAGTGTATGTAACTAACAGCTCTCCGGACTTAGTCAGTTTGAAGTTTTATTGTCTGTTTACTAGTGGAATCCTTTTCAAAAGCAAATACAGGGATGATTTGCAATTTTATGACTTCATTATATCAGTTCTTTAAAAATAACTATTCACATATTTATGAATGCTGTCTTAAAGAACTTATCAACTAGAGAGTTACTGTTCAGTATCCAATACAATTTTCTGAGGAATATTTAGTGTTTTACTGAGGAAAATGTTCATTTCTCAAGCACTAACATCATTTTGAGGTGACTTTGAGATCCTGGCTATTCAGTTTTATCACTTACTGAGTTTTTCTATGAATCTATGAGACAGAAGATTAAAACATAAATGAATAAAATGTTGCCATATCTTGAGCTCTGTCTTTGTTTTGTTCTCATCATATCGATGAAAATGTAATTAGAATCTAAAGCATACCAGGAGATGATTGATGAGTTTAAAGACAGATATTTAAAAGTTGTGACAAGTTTAGGAATCTAATGGCCAACTCTCAGTATAGAAAACCAATAGTATAATGCAACCCCCATATCTACATACACAGATGCACTTCTACCTGCTTTGTCCAAACAAGGCACTAGTCACTCTCAAGGATATAACTGTAAAACCTGGTCTCTTTCAGGTGAAGACTACTCAGAGATAGATGATTATGTCTTTGTAATGTAAAGCAACATGTGATATACACTATACACAGAAGCTACAAATATTGTGAGCATATCGAAGACACAGAACGGGGAAATAAGTTTGGAAGAGAATAGAATTGTAGAGATTTTATACAATGGGATAGTTTTCAAGTATTATTTAAAATCTCATTAAACAGAAAGATTAAAAACCATCACAGACTCCTTTGGACCATGTTTTATGTTTTATGATAACCAAATGTCATAATTACCAATGACTGTTTTTCCCTCAAGCATAGCAGTACACTGTTATGTTGAAAAGTCTTATGTTATGAACGAGTCACCCATTCACCAGCCTCTGTCTCCCAAATGCTGTCACTAAAGATTTGCATCACTACGTGTGGTAGGTCAAAAGTGGTTAATTCTTCATACCCACAGAATTCCTGAAATCTTTGCTGACTTGGTCCATAAAATTCAAAACGATGAACCTGATCCCATTTCCATCTCTTGCATCAGTGCCCCATCCTTGCAAAGATTCCTTTATAGTCACTCTTAAAATATATCCTTACTATAGAAAAACGGTGGCTTTAAAGAAAACTTTACAAACAGAGATAGACAAACTGATAGTCAAATTACTGTTTGTAATTTCAAGCAGGTGTTCCATAACTGTTTCAATTCTAGTAGTTTGTAAAAATCGATATGCATATATAACATCTATCTCCTACGAGAGTTCTATGATCATAGCTTGCAGCATTAGTTAAGAGCCCTCTTACCTGAAACTCTCCACTCAGCTCCTTTGCACTGAGGCTGCTATGAGAAGTAGTGGATGATGGGTACTTCAGTATGCATCTCTTTTATACACTCCCAGCACAGTGGAATGGAGAAGTCCACGGCTAGAAAACCGCTTCCTGGGATCAGATAGTACTCTACTGGCTCAACTCTCCTAATCCATTAAAACTGAGAAATGAGTGACATTGGCAGTTTCATGGAAACTATGACTGAGTGGTGCAAAATATTTCCTTTGTGGTTTTCCTTTAAATTTTGTCTCTCATGGATTTGGGGCTTATTGCTCTATAAACGAGTGTTACAGGTCTATTATACCTTTTAATCTCTAAAACAGCCAGCAGCAAATGGGAAAATGATTATCATATCTTCCCCTTGTGTAGGTCAAGGATCTGAGAAATTGAGAGGGTTAGTACTTGATTTAAAATACCACAACTAGAATTTGGCCAATATTGTGTTGATTGCTGCAATTGTTTTCCCAGACCTACCTATCACCAGCATTTTACAATGTTACTATAAGGGTAGTAAAATCCAAAGAAACACTAAAGTTTATTATCTATAACAACATTTATTCTTGTTTTACTGACTCAAAGCGAACTGAACTGGTGATCTGCTAAATACAATGTATCATAATATATTAGTTTTCATTTTGAGCATTCTGAGATTAGAGAGGTTCTTATCTAATGGTAGAAATGTTAAGTGCACCCCCCCATGTGTGTGTGTGTGTGTGTGTGTGTGTGTGTGTGTGTGTGTATTGTATTGAATGCCTGTCCTAGAAGACGGTTTTAGTTTCTTTTACTTAGCTGAAAATTATTCTAGTAAAAATTGCTGACACTTATGTTTGAAGCCCAGATACACTTTCTGTCTTCATGTAATTTTATGTGTCTTGACATTTAATAATGACTTTTTATTAAAATGCCAAAGTCCTATTTATATTTTCATGGTTTCTTTAAATGATTTTTATTTTTTCATGTAATATATTTTGATCACATTCTCTCTCCTTCCCTAACTCCTTCCAGATTCTCTCTATTCAATGTCATGTGGATCCTTATCTCAAAATTCTCTTAAACCCCCAACTTCCTCTTGTTCATTTCCTTTGGCAGCAACCTTATGAGTTCTGCTTCCCCCATGAACTTACTGTATGTACTTGATTATGTATGGTTTCTGTCCTCACTTTGAATGAGTAGCATATACAATCAGTCCTGATTCTGAGACCATGGGTTTGCTGAGATCATCTGGTACACAGGCTCTTTTTATCCACCTGCATAATTCACTTTGATGTTTGGTGGATATCACAGGCACAATCTAATCAAAGGGAACTTGGTATTTTTCTTTTAAAACCTGCTGCTGCTGCTGATCAACTATCCAGCTATCCAACCAATGAACATGAGCACACCATATTTTTTCATTCTCTCTCCTACTGAAACCCTCCTTAACAAGTCTTCTATCTATTTTTATGTCTTCTTTTTCTCACATGGGTACATTTACTGCCATTATTTTTTCATATAATGTATTTTGATCATATTTTTCCCTTTACCCAACTTCTCCTAGATCCCATATGCCTCCCTAGCCATCCATCTTCATATTCAAACTAGGCAAAGTCCCAGCATGGAGGGAAGAGGAGGTGGACACAAAGTTCCACCCCAAACCAAGAAACTCTTTACAGTTGATACCTGCTGCTCTCAATAGATAGTCAGTTTTCTCCAATGTAGTGACACTGAGTATATCAACCACACTTCATGGCCAGGCCCCATTCCCTGGAACAGCTGGTTAATACAAAATACCCTTCATGTTTTCTTTTTGGGTGACTCTTTGAGTTGTTTTCAAGTAGTTTACCAGAGCCATGAGAAGTTAACCAGTGGCTACCCTACTGGAGAAAAGGGTATTACTTTCCACAGCTATTAATAATTGTCAGTAATTCCCCAAGAAGTGATGAGGACCCATGGCTCCCTGCCCCATCCTCAGTGAAATGTTAATAGTCTCAATCTAATTTAGGTTTGTGTAGTAACAACAGTGAGTAAATATGTGGCTATGTCTTGACAATCAGTATCTTCTTCCTACAGACTTTCCATCATTTGGTTCTTACATTGTTTCTACTCATTTTTATCATGCTCTCTGAGCCCAGGAGACTGTGAAATGATACCTTATTTAGGGACCAACACCAAACTCTTCTCCTTCTTACCAGTTATGAGTCTCTCTTTTTAAAACGCCAGCTTGATGCATAAAGAAGCCTTTCTGAACAATGCTGGGAACAACACAAATCTATGGATATAAACATATTTAGAATGCAGTTTGGCTATGTGTCTATTGAGCAAAATGATACTAGTAGGCTCCCTGTGAGGGTCTATGACCTCCCTAGCCAGGGGTACTGCCCCAGGCTAACAGTTCTAGGAACACCTCTGTCCTCCAGAACAGGCCTAAAATCTAATCATAAACTTGTAGCAGGTTACTTATTCTGCTACATTGCATTCACAGTGGAGAGTAGTGATTATGCAGTAGAAGAGGAGGTGGAGCTGGGAGGGAAAAAGAGGAAGGGGAGGGGAGAAAGAGAAGAAGAGGAGGAGAAGAAGGAGGCTACCAGCCATGGAGAACCATGGATGGGTTGAAAACTGTTCTGGGTAACAACTTCTGTCAAAAGGTTAGATATTGGGTAACAAATCTAATTGTGTGGGCATCTTGTTGAATGAGCATTTCTAAATGTATAAATCCTTTAGATAATCATTTAGCTGTAAGAGTCTCATTTCTACCAGGAATTGCGAGGATGGCAGACATTGTCTGGGGTTCAGCCGAGCATTGTGGATGCAGCGTGGTGGATTGGCAGAGCCATCACCCAAGTTGGTGACCAGCATCTGACCACTTCTAGCTGTGGCACGCATGGCTTCTGGCTTCTTCTAGTGTGGAACATGGTGGCCAGAAGTAAACAGAGATGCCCCGCAAATTAGATAGCCGGCTGGTGTGGTGGCATTTTTTAAATATTTCCCGCAACGTAAACTGGTGAGTTACAGCAGAGCACATACTTGCTGTAGCTTGCAGCAAGCTCACAGGTTGGTTATACAGAGTTCACACCATTACTGTGCTCATAGGGTTCAAGGTCAATTTCGTCTCCATTTCCCTATTTCTTCAAGGAATGTAACATCTTCAGAAGTTGGGTCTTATTTCTGGTGGATAACAGAGGAACGGCAAGAGTCAGTGTTGTTTTGGGGATCTCTAGAACCTCTCCAACAACTCCTATGGGAGTATCTCACACCTTACAGGAGTATGGAGAGAGAGAGAGGGAGAGAGAGAGGGAGAGAGAGAGGGAGAGGAGAGAGAGAGAGAGAAGAGAGAGAGAGAGAGAAGAGAGAGAGAGAGAGAAAGAGATATTTTTCCTTGAAAAATAGTTCGAGGGGATTCATATGAAACAAAGTGAACAGATTATCATACAAAAGGCCATAAACTTTTGGCGTCACTCAGATGTCAGAGACAAGATTTAATATGTTAACACAGTAGAATACTTTACAAGGACAAACTTTAAATATCAAGAAGACCCATCTCTATAGATATCCAGGAAGCAGCTGGGAGACCACAGACTGAGGTGTGGCTGAAGGCACTGCGTGTAGCCAATGGAATTAAGAGATTTCTTTGCACCATTTCAACTATAATGCATAGACTGGGTGGTGCAGAAGGAAATGCTGCTGAGATGTTCTAGAGTCACGTAATACACGCTCCTCTAATCAGCAGTGGATTAGAATCAGTGGAAGGGAAATTCACTTTGAAAACCACAGTACAGTTCATAAACCTCAGTGGAGGAGCCACTGATTCTTATTTCAGAAAGAAGTCAGAATTCTATTAGACCACAGATGTGGACTGTAGAATTTGAAGCTTGGAGAAGAGTTTGATACATTTTAAATGATTATCATCATCTCGTATGAATTGTATGAATAAGTAGCCTAACTTTTATATATGTCAATAATGAGGATTTTTTTAAACTTAACAAAAGAACAAAACTATGTTGCCTTTCTTTTAAGGGAATGGACACAAATGCATGCTTGAGTTCTGTTTAAAGTCATATTCACTTACAAGTGAATTTGGGAGGTTATAAATTCCTGCAAACTAAGTGTGTGTAAATGCAGTCGTGACTGAGTAAATTCACCAATTCCTTTGCCACTTGACCTACAAGCTACTTAGAAGAGAGATGTTGCAGAATTCGTAAGTTTGAATTGAACGGAGAAGTGTCAGAGCCCCTTCTAGACAAGCCTGTGCGCACATCACTGATCAGTGGAATGGGCCTGACTAATATTGTAACCAAGTATGTGCTTAATGAATCACACTGAGTGTGTGAATTATGCGTTGAGTGACTTGCATGGACTTCTCTATTGTAAAAGAGTTTCAAACCGAAATCCAGCATCTGAGCATCCATGTAATTATTTTCCAGAATCATGAGGTATATAATCAAAAGGTTTGTTAAATGTAAAACTCTTGTATTTTTCAAAGATGTATTTTTATTATCTTTAATTGTGTGTATTTGTATACATATGTGTATTCTATATGTGCATGTTTGCAGGTGCCCTCAGAAACAGAGGCATCTTGTCATGAATCATGACATGATTTTTACCAGCATAATTTGAATTTATAACAGATACCATTAATAATTTGATATCGGTTCCATGTCATTAATGTCTATAGTTGATAAAAATTATAATGAATTTTTTATAGCTTATCACAAGACTTCCTTTTGCTCTCTGTAAATATATGTATGAGTACAATTTATAGGGTTAAATATTTACTTTAATCTTATGTGTATTGATATTTTTGTCCACAAGTAGGCACAAGTAGGTAAGTGCCCTGTGTGCCTGTCTGATGCTTGTTGAGGAGACATACTCCTTTGAGAGAGGTTCAGGAAAAGATTTGCAGAGGCATTTATAGTCATCTGAGTCAGGCTTTTTTCCTACTGGATGATTTAACACAAGTCCTTTAACTATTGATAATTACTCAATTGTTAAGTATTAGACTATAATAAGGCCTTTTCCCCCATTTGCTACATGGCTTGGACAATCTAAACAAATAATACTTCTAAATGTAACAATAGCCACGGTTTCCTACTCTAATTGATACTACCGTTGAGGTCCTTGTCTGACTTTCCTCTTGGTCATTGTCCATAATTTCAAGACTTTCTCTTTATTTTATTTATTTATTTGAATTATCAACATGTATCATATCTAGGGCTGGAGAGATATCTCAGTGGCGAGGACCATATCCTACTCATGTAGAAGACCCGAGTTTGCTTCCTAACACTTATGTCAAGTGGCTCTCAACTGCCTGTTACTTAAGCCTCACGGGATCAGATGCCTCTGTTTCTGAGGGCACCTGCAAACATGCACATATAGAATACACATATGTATACAAATACACACAATTAAAGATAATAAAAATACATCTTTGAAAAATACAAGAGTTTTACATTTAACAAACCTTTTGATTATAGTGAATCCTACGTGATCTTCATAAGCAGAAAGTTATTTGAGCCTCACAATATTTAAGATAACTGTATAAAAGTACTGACCAATATCAAATATTACAAATGACAAATGTATTATATATGTAGTCATTCACAAACATACACATTCTTTTTGTTCATGAACTAGTTTATTTATTCACTTTATATCCTGATTGCAGCCTCCTCTTCCCCCACCCAGTCCCCCTATCACACAGCCACTTTCCCCATTCCAATCTTTCTTCTTTGAGAAGATGTAGGCCCCCTGGATACCAGCCCACCCTGGCACATCAGGTCACTGCAGGACTAGCCACATCCTCTCCCACTGAGGCCAGACTAGGCTGCCCAATCAGGGGAACAGGATCCACAGGCAGGCGACAGAGTCAGAGACAGCTTCTGTTGTTAGGGGACCCATGTGAAGACCAAGCTGCACATCTGCTACATATGTGTGGTGCCTAGGTCCTCTTTGATTGGTGGTTCAGTCTCTGGGAGCCTTTAAGGGTCCAGGTTAGTTGACTTTGTCTTCTTATGGAATCTCTGTCCCCTCCTGGTTCCTCATTCCTTCCCCTACCTCTTCCATAAGACTTCCCTTGCTCAATATAACATTTGGTTGTGGGTCTCTGCATCTGTTTAGGTCAGCTGCTGGATAGGGCCTTTCAGAGGGCAGTAATGCTAGGTTCCTGTCTGCAAGCATAACAGAGTACCATTAATAAGAGTCAGGGATTGAGGCTTTCCCATGGTATTGGTCTCAAGTTGGTCATTAGTTGGCCATTTCCTCAGTCTCTGTGACATCTTTGTCCCTGCACTTCTTGTAGGCAGGACAAATTTTGGATCCAGGTTTCTGTAGGTGGGTTGCTGTCCTTATCCCTCCACTGGGAGTCCTCCCTGGCTACAGGGGGTGGCCATTTCAGGCTCCCTATCTCCCCACTGCTAGGAGTCTCAGCTAGAGTCATCCTCATCGATTCTTCTGGAGCCTTCCCATCCCAGGTCTCTAGAGATTCCCACCATCCCTGTTTCCTGTTTCCCTCCTCATTCCCTCTTCCACCCAGTTCCCTCCTTACATATACCTCTGATGACTTTATTTCCTCTCTGATAGTCAAGCATCCTCCTTTGGGC
Source organism: Mastomys natalensis (assembly GCA_021653895.1). Lineage (NCBI taxonomy): Eukaryota > Metazoa > Chordata > Mammalia > Rodentia > Muridae > Mastomys > Mastomys natalensis. The sequence continues at coordinate 155,149 of JAJTUV010000370.1, forward strand.
CCTCCTAGTTAGTTATCTTCTTTGGGTCTGAAACGCATACATTCTTAAGATCCCTGTGGAGTAAGGTATAAAATGTCTTTACTTTAGAAAAAAAAATGGGCTTAAACGATTAAGGATTATAAGATTATAAAACTAGTAAACTATGTAACTTGAGGTCAGAATTAGTCAACTTCTAACCACAGTTCAAGGAACAGGAAGTGAGGGAATCATATACCGAATGAATCATAAAGAAGTTCCTGAAATTTCAAAACCCGTTCTTTTAAAATTATTTCATATCAAAAGGTTACAAACACCTTTATTTGACAAAAATATTAATATATTCTAAATATTGTCTTTCCATTTTAAATTTTTTTTAGTGTTGTCTTCAGACACACACTAGAAGAAAGCATTGATACCATGAGCCACCATGTGGTTGCTGGGAATTGAACTCAGAACCTCTGGAAGAGCAGTCAGTGCTCTTAACTGCTGAGCCATCTCTCCAGCCCCGATTTTGAATATTTTAACTGGGTTTAAAAATATGGTAGATACATTTTGGCTACAAAAGGAAAATTTTAAATAACTTTTTTATTATAATTGAACACTTAAGGCAAATATTAAATTTTATATTAAATATATAAAATATGTAATTTTAACAGTAAAATTTAATATGATACAGAATATATGTTCATGTTTTATTGTTTGGGAGAATTAGTAAATAACTTATATCTGTACTTTTGCCCTTAACTTATAAAATTATTAAACTCATAAAGAGTTATTCGTTAAGTACCAGAACCTATGTATGATAGTGTACAATGAATCAGGGCAGACATTGTCTGTGCCTCCATGGAGCTAACAGTCATCTGGACAAATGACAGAAGACTAAACCTGGATGGTGTATGTAAGATGAGTGAAGAAGAGCAAGTGTTCTTCTTCCCACGGAGGGATAAGAGCAAGAGAGCTCACAAGGTAAAGAGCCAGATTCCTCAGGCATCACTAAACAAAAAAGACCTTTTTTCATGTTTAGTAATTTTTAAACTAAAACAATTAAAATAAAAGTGCTTCTATTATTTTATTAATGTATTAATTAATTATTCATTTTACTTTACTATTTTACTTTATTATTTATATCTGAGTTTATAGGTCCTTTGAATATAGACTATGGCTTATGGTTTTGTGTTTGTATACAATTACTGTGTGTGGATGTGTGTTTCTGCATCTATACATATTTCTTGTGCTTTCCTTTGGAACCTTTTTCTTGTTTGTATGTTACTGTTGCATTGTAATAATTTGTCTTTGCTTTATCTTATTTTATTTGATTATTAATTTAAATGCCTTTTTTTTTCTAGTGAGAGATGGCTAGAAAAGTTGTAGGTCTAGATGGGAAGAAGGTGGGGAGGATTTTGGATGAATTAAAGAAAAAATATAATCAGAATATATTGCCTGAAAAAATCTATTTTTAATAAAAGAAAAGTTTTTAATAAACCAAAAAGAACAGCATCATAAGAAGTGAATATGATTAAAATCCAAGTGGTCAGCCCTAAAATCATATATATATACAAGTAATATTAAATACACTAAGTATACTTTATTTATATATTAATATAATATATTGTATATTTATATTGTATATATATTATATTTATATATTTATGTATCAAGTATATATATATATATATATATATCAACAAGTAAAGACAAGGAGTCCTTAATTTAAGAGAAAGCAAGAGAATACATGGGAAGGGTTGGACAGAGAAAAGGGAAGAAAAATAGTGTAATTATATTTTAATTTCAAAAATATTTTAAAATATATTCATGTATGCAATATAGTGAAACACATTATGGATAGTTAGTGTGTGCTGATCAAAACTTAAATTCAGTTGTTGAAGAAAAAAATAAAAGGTTAAATTGAAAGGTCAAGGGTGCATGTCAGCAGTGTCACCGGGACCATGTCTTCCTGTTCCCTCTCAGCCTATTAAAGGACTGTGAAAAGAAAACAGAGGGCAAGTAAAAAGGGCTGAGTATTTTCAAGCACAAGTAGAACATAATTAGGTTTCCATTTTTTTAATGACCTTACTATTCCAGGTCAAATTTTGTTCCCTCAGGGTGGACAAAGTGACAGTTAAAGATAATAAGTTTAGCAAATACATATGAGAGAAAACTTTTGTCATGTGAACATGCCCCCCCCTGATAATGACAGATCTTATTTATATGTTTACTTCATTTTTGAAAGCCAATAGTAGCTGGGCATGATGTCTCATATACAATTGCAACATTTGAGAGACTGAAGCAGGAGGATTACTGGGGGTTGAAGCCATTCTATGCTACATTGAGTTATAGGCCTGACTGGACTGCACAGTAGGACTCTTACCTTTGAAGAGAAAGGAAGAAAGAGAGAAAGAAAGAAAAGACAAAAAGAAATGGAGAGATTAGATAATATTATTGGCAAAAACTCATAGAAATGAACACTTGCATAAAGTGTAATATCTACATTGCTTTCTCTTTTCTTGTATTGACATTACCCGTGCTCATGGGTACAGACAAGTAGGCCCTGATGACAAAGTCACAGTCACAGCAGCCTGAGACAGCAGAGGTAGAAATTCTAGGCCTTGTAGAAATTCTGTACCTGAGCGAAACTCTGAGGAGAGTCAAGGTGAGTACATGGCTCTCAAATTCTTGGTTGATCCTAATGTATGCATGAGTAAGACAAGGTTTTGAGAAGCCCTGTGGAAACCAGAGCTTCAAATTCTGATCAGAGAATTCTACAGAATGAACTGGTTTAAAGAAAGACTTGTAACCTTCTAATGAGGAATGTTTAGTCACCCTGTGTTGACACAGCAGACAGCCAACTCAAGAGCTGTAAAGACCATATTGAGAGTTCTTCGTTGTTCATTGGAACTAAGGGATAAGACAAAAGTAAATATGTAGAAAAGTAAACAACAATAGGAAAGAAAAACATCTATCTGACTCCAGTCAGCATGGTGAAGAGCAACTAAAACAATGGCTGGCAAATTCTGAAAGGGATGTGAGGAAGAGGGAGTCTTCATTCTCTCTTGGTGGGTTTGCAAACTAGTTTAGTCACTCTGGAATTTAGTGTGGAGAATTTTAAAAAACAAACAAACAAACAAACAAACAAAACCAAAAAAGCAACCAAATTAAAAAAAACCCCCACAAGTTTATCACATGACCCATCTATATCAGTCCTTAGTGTGCACCGAAAGCACTCAGTATCTTACTCTACAGATGTCACCTCAACCATTTCAGCTCTATTCATAATACCTAAGAAATGGAAACAACCTAAACATCCTTCAACCAATGGGTGGATAGTGAAAATGTAGTATGTATACACCATGGAATGAAATCATGAAATTTGCAAGTAAATAAGTGGAACTAGGAAATACTATGTTGGGTGAGGTAACCCAGACTCAGTCTTATATTCTGTCTCATCTATCTTTCCTGCTCCAAATCTTCTGCTATGTGTATATGCAAAAATAAGGGAATGAAAAAGGTTAAGTAGGGGGAAAGTGAACTCTAGAGAGTGGAATAGTATCAAACAGGTGACAATGAGTGGAGAAACAGAGGGTTTTAATTGGTGGGGAAGGACAATGAAGAAGGAATAAGAGGCGGGATAAAAAACAGAATTTTTGGGAAAGACATAGGGACTCTATCTAAAATTGCATATAGTATATGCAAGTATGTGTACACACAGAGACACAAGCTTGCATATAAAGAGCCCCTCCCCGCCCAGGGTGATAATACTCTTCCCCAAGAGCTCTAGATTATCTAGCAAAAAACCACAGTAACATGTAGTAGGATACTTATTCTGCTACATTGTAATTGCAGTGGAGCTCTGTGGAGCTAGGAGAGAAAGACAGGAAGGGGAGGGGAGAAAAGGAGGAAGGAGGAGAGAAGAAGGAGGCTACCAGCCATGGAGAACCATGGATGGGTCGAAAGCTGTCCTGGGTAGCAACTTCTATCAAAAGGTTAGATACTGGGTAACAACTCTAATTGTGTGGGCATCTTGTTGATTGAGCATTTCTAAATATCTAAATCCTTTAGATAATCATTTAGCTGTAAGAGTCTCATTTCTACCGGTACTGTGAGGATGGCAGATATTGTTTGGGGTTCAACTGAGCTTTGTGGATGCAGCGTGGTGGATTGGCAGAGCCAATGGGTTTCATGGGTGCCAGGGTCTGCGCATCTAGCTAGCTGGAGCTCCAGTCAGAGACGAGGAGCAGCGAGAACATGGTGGCTGCCCAGGAACAAGCTGGACCAGGTGCCATTTTCTAAATATCCCCCTACAGTAACAGGCATGAGAAACAATTTTCTTTCAAATTGTTGATCAGGGAAGTTAGAGTCCTAAAATAATATAGTTTATTGCCATAGCTTTTGGTTATCTCCCAGAAGTTGAAAATAAGTCTCGATTGCAGAAGAGATCACATATTTCAGACATAGGACTGGGGATATTTAAAAGCAGTAAATGATACAAAAGCCTCCTCTCTGAGGAATAGTTTTTATTGTACCAGAGGTAATATGCAAGCTGTTAGATGAGGAAATCAATCAATAGTCCTATCCAGGTGTTATGTCTGTGAACCACAGCAATGTCCAGCATGGCAAGATGCAGTAGTGGCACTCCTATCTTAGTGGCAACCACCTGCCTTCTAACTGGACCCAAGGACCACTTAACAGGGGTGTAATCAAGCTAGCGACTCTAAACCTAGGCAACAGTTCATGGATAGTAAGTCCATGGATCTTAAAGGGGGAATCTACTATTTTTACTTTTTAAAACAGTATAGTTTCCAACTGCATCTTAAATTACTTATCTTTATAAATACAGATAAATGTGGACCTCACTCCTCATCAAAGAAGCTTCCTTTTGCAGCAGAAGGAAACCACTGCAGAAAGCCCCAGATCAATGCAGAGTGATAACTCTAGAGGAAAAAGATAGAACTCACAGTTTTGTTTTGCCATTTACAAGGTCAGGGACAGTTACCAAACAGAACTCTGAAGGGATATGTGAAAGAAACAGACAGTAATCCTTAAATAAAAATAATCAGCATAAAAGACCACAGACAATCTAAACAATGAAGTCAGCAGATACAGACAAAAGTAAGTAGAGCAAAGGTTAAGGGATCGACAAGAATGTGAAAACATATAAATGTAGTAACTTCAAAACAGAAGACACACAAATGTCCATTAAGCTTAGAAAATTAACATAGACCCAAAGCTGCAAAAATAAAATCATGAGATGCCTCTGCATCTTGTATATTATAATAGCTAAATGTAGAAAGATAATAATTCTAAGTTCTACTGTCTGCCACTGCACCAAGCTGAGATAAGACTGAGGAGTCAGCTATTACAAATGCTACCAATGGAAGGATAGAGCTGTCCCTGCAGTAATTTTTGAGACAGGGAACAGAGAAATGAGACTAAATGTTCTTAAGCTTAACATTTAATGGGTTTGTGGCAGAAGAACTAATGAAAATTATTTGTAAGGGAGGCAATTTTAAATGCTGGCTATGAAGTAGAGGGACCAGAATTCATATTCACTGTTTTCATGCGATGTATGGGCTACAGCCATGCTTATAAACTGTTGTATACTGTTTAATATAATTTTTGTCATATCTACTTGTTCTATGATCTTGACTCTCCTTTATAACATCTTTCCTAGAGTTGTAAAATTCATGTTTATAAAAAGTAAAAATCTAAAACATTATGGCAGCTTTATTGATAATGATAATAAGAAATGACTTAAATGCTCTAGGAGAATGAATAAAGAAGCTGAATGAATGAAATATATATACACATATATGTATATGTGTACATGTATATGTATGTGTATATGTATATTGTATATATTGAATGTAACACATCATCAGGTAAATTAGTCAAAAAACCTTTGTTTAGTGAGGGAAGCCAGGCATGAGAAATATATATGATCTCATTAATACAGAGAATTAATAAATGTGATATTATTAATACAGAGAATTAACGTGTGTTGTGCTAGCAATGAAAGCCGGGGAGGGGGTGGGTAGGTTGACCAGAAAATATCAGTACATTCATTCAGATGCTGGAAGCTTCCAAAAAGATGCCCAACAGAACATTCAGATTATGCTTGCCAAGTGCTTGGTCATTCTAGGGATAATGAATAAATAAATAAAAACTAAAAAGTGTTTATTATTATACCCCTAATGTCACTAAGCCCTTGAGCAGATACAAAGTTACTCTTGATCTCATCATTTTTGTAACTACTCCTCTGACTTGTCCTGAGTAGAGAAGCTAACTTATACTTCTCCTTCCTCTACAGTCTCTGGGCATCCCTCTTACTATATTTTCTTTAAAATTTGAGTGCTCGGTATAGTATATTCTAGGATGTATATTCAGTACTTCATTAAATTACATTATGGAAATTCCAGAACATTTTTCTGAACACTTGGTTGGAAGTTTTGGAGCACAATTCTCTTAGCTGCTGAGCAGCTGGGTTTTATTATACCTCTCAGTGTCTGTCATGTCTGATCTTAAGAGCTCAGTTAAGTGTTGAAAATTGCATTCCTTTATTGTATGAACTCATGGGAAAGAGCACAGAATACAATAAAGGTACAGTAGATGACTCCTGGGTTGCTCTTCCACAGAACAAGTAGTAGATTCCAGAGTTATAACACTATTAAATGTAGAAACGACTAAGAGCTTACTAACTATAGTCGAATGGAGAACCTAGAACACCAAATTTATTCAAACAATGTAATATGTATTAATATATGAACTCATTCATCTTCTCTTTAATGTATGTAGATTCACATGCATCTACCAACAAATACATAAGGCATTATTAAATGCCAAATTTCCTATTTTTTTGGATAATTTTTGCTAAAGGTCTGGTTTTGAGAAAAGAAGTTGAAAATACTTTTAGGTTCATGTACGAAAGAGAGAAAAGTAACTCCTGAGTACTTCTGTGTTGTCTTTTTCAAGAAGGACTTTCAGAAATTCTGAAATTCACGTCTGACTCTGAGAAGAGAGACTCAGGTTTACATGACACCTTTGACTATTCAAACACAAAACAGATGAAATCCAAAATCTATGTCTGAAAAATCTAAGTCCTAGGTTCTGTAGGTCCCTGTCTCACTAACAAGCATGTGTCTTCCTTTTGTCTTTTTTAATTCAGCACCCATCTTTCTGTGTAGCTGCGGTGTACTAAGAACACACAGTCTTTATCTGTTTCAAAACCATTTTGGAGGACCAGGTGCAGTGGGTACAGTTTAAGCACAGCACTCAAAGTCGTCAACAGGTAGATTTCTATGAATTCAAGGCCAGCCTGGTCTACCTACTAAGTAGTTCCAAGATAGCCAAAGCTGTAGGATGAGGCCCTGCCTTTAAAAAAAAAAAGTAAAACTGAAAAAAAAAATAAAACAAAACAAGTTTGATTTTCATGGAGAATGAATCACAAGCAATCTGACTGAGTGAACCTGGGAAAAATAATCAGATATTGACATGTTTTTCTAACAGACACTTAGTTTAATCTCAGTACCAATCAGCACACTCATCATAAGCCTATTGATTAGTACATATTTATTCTCTCAAATGACAGAAGTTTAGAGGCATTCTTTATTAACACAGTTATCAAATTAATTTGTTATAAGCTTTCGTGTATGTGTGTGTGCGCGTGTACACGTGCGCGCAAGTGCCCATCACTTGGGTGTCACACAAATGTATAGAAGCTTATCATTGTAATCAAGTTTTGCTTTATTTTAAAATGTTTTAAGAAGGCTTGGTTTTTTTTTTGGTTAAACATGCTTTATTTCTAGTGCTTGTCATTTTCCAGATTATATAATCCCAGAATCTTTGGGGGAAAAAAACCAGCATGATAAAGATAGGACTTATTCCATGATACATTATTTTTTACGACATGAATAGTATAATATCTTTTATAAGTAAAGAAAAATGAGATCAGTGAAGAGGCTTTATGTCATTAAACAAGTAGAGACTTTATATCAGTAAACAAATTTCTATTCGCATATAAGAAGAAAATAATCTTTAAAAGACAGCCAAGTTACTATCACATCTTCTCCCTGAAAGACAGAACAGCATTTCAGTACTAGTAGGTTCCTTTGAATAAAATTGTCTAGCTGTTTGGAAATTGCTTATTAAAGAAAGAAAAACACCTCACTGGCTGTTTATACTGACTGAAGCTCAAACTGTACTGAAATAGCTTTCAAATTTTGGTACAATGAATTGTATTGATTTGCATGATTCAAATAGTACATCGGGGAGGGGCTCTTCTGAAGAGGCGCCTATGCTTTTCACTGCTGTCTGTGTTTGTACAGACTCTTCTCACTTGAAGACTGCCCAGTGTTGCTTCTCGTGGAAGGAAGAGTCAGAACAACCTCATAAAAAGGTCTGCAAACCTTTACCTTTTAGTTTTGTCTTTAAGTGATGCTGCATGCCTTTCAATGTGTGTTTTTTCTTATTTGTGGTGTACTTTCAAGGATGCCTTTCTAAAACTAATAATGCAGCATCAGTAGCTGACAATTAACAAGTTATACTTAGTATATATTCAATTAATTTTGAAATGCTCTGTCATTGTACAATTCTTTCATTGTTTTAAGACTTTATTTAAACAGATAAGGGGATGTTGACATTTTCACTATGTTTAGCATGCAGAGTGAAAGAATGAATATGTATAATATGCAGAAGTACTAAATATGTAGAAAGAATGAAACAATATATCCAGTATTTATAGGAGTCATATCAAGTTTATACTATAGGCAGACATAACTTTAAAAAGTTAATTTTAATTTTTAAAAATTAGGGAAGTTTCATAATTAGCACATTCTATGCAGGTAGATATAAATGCTATTATCAGTAGGCTAAGAATTTTTCATTGATTTTTCTGATGAATATTCTGTTAAGAATTGTCATGGAATTTAAAGCATAACTTTGGCAAAAAAAATACCTACCAAAACTTCTGAGTAATTTAAACAATGTCTTATGGTTCTCTTAGGCTATCAGTCTTGACCTAGCAAGAAAGAACATCATAAAAGCTTGTATTAAAATAAAATTTACATTCTAACACATTTATTTAAAACCATTGTTAACTGCTTTATCTAGATGTGAGGCCACATATTGTATTACTCATATTTTTATAGTGATATCTGACCCCACAGATAGCTTCTCACTTAGATCATAGACATATTTCATCAGATAAATCTTTGTTCACTACACCTTCTGTTCGGGAAGCACTGGAGCAACAGTCGGGTCTATTTCAGAAGTGAAAAAATTGTCGGTGCTGGGTTTTGGTGATGTTGAAGGCATGAAAACTCCTGCGTTATCATGCTTAAAGCTGATTGGTTCTTTTTGTGGATAAAGCGGACCCCCTTCTGCTGGCTGTAGAGATCAAGAACAGGACAAAGAGGTGACAGCTTCAAGTAGATGTTTAAAACGGGGGAGTATGTGAAGCCCAAGGAGTGAGAGGTGCAGACAGGCATCACATTAAATAGTATGTGTCTTCATTAGCATTTTTAGCCCATAAGCTATCTTACAAAGATTGTGGTTATATTTCAAAACTATGGTTGTATACTAACAACCACTTTTTAATGTACTCTTTGAGAACTTCATGCATGTCTGCTACATTTTATGATTCTACCCACACCACACTTTCCCTTTTAATTTCTTCTGGAAATCTCCTAGCACATCTTCCTCCTAACTTCTGCTTTTGCTTCTCCTCCTCTTCTTCTTCTTCCTTCTGCTTCCTCTCTTTCATTTTTTTTAAAATATACCTACTGAATTAAGTTAGTAATGTTATTATGCACATTGGTGTGGACCATCCTTTACTGCATGGATTAGTCATCATCACCAAAGACAAATGACTCTCTCTCTCTCTCTCTCTCTCTCTCTCTCTCTCTCTCTCTCTCTCTCTCTCCAAGGCATTGTAAACTGCTAAGAGCCCTCAGCTTTTTGACAAGATGCACAGAAGAGTTTCCGGAAGAAAATTCTTAGTAAATATTTGAAGGACTGGATGATTTAGATCTTGACTAACAGAGATTACAGGGGTGAAATCAACAATTGTTGACATAACGACGTTTATATTAAAATAAATACTCCTGGAGGACCTTCTAAGTTTCCAGTTGCTGCAAACATTTTGTAAGCAGTCTTACCATTCCAGGAGTTTCCGGAGCTGTGCCTACAAAGCTGTCAAAAGCCAAGTGCTGCTGTCCTCCTTGTACGCCCTGAAGAAGGAGAAAGTTAAAGATATTTAAATCAGTGACTGATCATTACACGTTCTTCTGCCAGCCACAGCACTTAAGCAGTCTTCAGGTCAGGGGCTAGACCCAGACCGAACATGCTCATATGTAGCAGATGTGCAGCTTGACCTTCATGTGGGTCCTGAGCAACTGGAATGGGGGCTAATTAAAAAAACTTTTGTCTGTATGTGAGATATGTTCCACTAGCTGGGCTGCCTTGTTTGGCCTCAGTGAGAGAGGATGCGTCTAGCCTTGCCGAAAAAATTGATGTGCCAAGATGTGTGCAGGATAACTAGGGAGACCCACATGTGCTCAGAGGAGGAGAGGGAGGATGGGGGAAGGATTGTGGGAGTGAATGACCAGGAAGGGGGCAGTGAGCAGGATGTAAAGTGAATAAGTAACAAAACAAGGAGAGAGAGGGGGAGTGGGAGGCAGAAGGAGGGAGGGAGGAAGGGAGAGAGGGAGGGAGGGAGGGAGGGAGGGAGGGAGGGAGGAAGGGAGGGAGGGTTTAAATTTAAGAAAGGGAAAAGCATCCACGGCAGGTATAGAACTGTTCTGACGTTAGGTTTGGCTTCAGTTTGCAGAGCATTGACTTCAAGGAAGAGTGTTTTGAATATGATGAAGTTTGAAAGGTGGAATTTTGTAATGCTATATAAAGAGAAATGTAAGAGAACTAGTATGAGTGTCCTCTCATCCTGGCTCCTGCTGGTGACTGCATCCCCATCGCAGCCTGTTGCACTCTCTGCTGTCAAATCTTTAAGAATACTCAAGACACTCAGAGAGTACCCTGCAATCCTGAACATGCCTGTTCAAGAGCTGCTACAACTTTAGTATTCTCTTTCCAGAACCACGCAATGCAAGTCTTGCTCCTGAAAGAAATCTTTTTATGGTTTCTTATTTATGTTCTCATATCAATGTATATATAATTCTGACTACATTCATCTAGAAGTGTTTTTCTGGAATTTTTTTTCTATCTGAAAGATACTCATGTTTTTAATAGACAAGCAGGTAGGTTCAAATACATTTTTAGAAATCAAAATTATGTATTTACTCACAGGTTCTGCTGGTTGTGGTATGAATCCGATCTGATTATAGAATGGTATCTGTCAGAATTTTGAGAAAAGCATTAGATTTATTGTGATGATTTTAGACATAAATTTCTGAGAAATGATTACTTAAAATTACATATCTTTTACATTAACTAAGTGCTTTTCAAAAGTCCACATATTTTAGCTTCAAAAAACTATCATTAAATGTCAAAATATCTTTTAACACCATATCATGAGAGATCTGAGTTTACATTAAAATTCTCAAAACTTGTGCTGTATTTACAAAAGTGAACATACGATTATCAAATTATATCTTAGGTTATAATGACCACAATTATTTTTCTTTGCAATCTTTCATAGTTTGATATTTTGATAACAATCACATACATGTATTTATATTTAAGTGATGCATACTTCTAGGTTCTGAATATGAGAAAAATCAAAATCAGAAAAAAAAATCAGTTTTGAGCCTGGTTTTATTAGAACCATTTGCTGACTTCATTTCTTGTCTAGTCTACAGGTGCTACAAGGAGACACTATGTTCTATTCTATGAGGTCAAGTAGTCGAGAACATGCACTAAATATTCTCAAGTATTCCTTTCATTGGCAGGGAAATTTTACCTTATTCTGAAATTGAACCACAGATTAAGCCAAACCCTCACAGTACCTGTTCCTCATACAGCTGCTGCCCTGTCTGCTGGGGTGAGGATGTCACTGTCTGCTGAGGTTGTTCCCAGGGCAGAAGCATGTAAACTGGGTAGTACTGAAACATCTGTTTGTAAACATAGAAGTACATGAGACAGTCCATTAGATCAGAATGTGCAATACTTTTCACTCTTTTATCGATGGCGGTATTATAAAGGTGGTTTCACAGGTATGAACTACCATTCCGAGCAAACGTACTTATGCTCAGCAGATTTACAGTGCTTCTCAAATTGTGACACAACGTGAACCCAACATGCTACAGGACTGCATTTGTAAGGATACATAGTCAACAAGGTTAAGGTATAGTAGATTAAACTAAGTGTAGGAAGCATGAGTTCTTTTAATAAACACCACCTTGGAAATGCTATACATAGATTAATATGTAAATATCCAAGGAGAGAATAGATTCTGTAGTATTTTTCCTGTGATTTTGAGAACCATCATTTGATAGAACATGATACTAAAGTATAGTTATTCTGTTATAGTGAATGAAGAAAAAATTAAATTAAATACTTGGTGATTTCCATTTTATTAAAATAATTCCTGAACAATGGAGAGGGCTCAGAGATTAAGAGCACTGGCTGTTCCCATAGAGAAACTAGGTTTGTTTGCCAACACACACATGGTGGCTCACAACCACCAGTAACCCCAGTTCTAAGGTATCCAATGCAGTCTTCTGTCTTCTGGTGCTGCATGTACGTGCTACACATGCATATACATAGGTAAAATGCTCATGGCTATCGAATAAAGAAATCTAAAAGTAATCGCCGTCAATCTTAGAATTTTGGAGAAATTATAGGAAAAGGTAAGTAACAAGCACCACACCCACATTGTCATATATTGACTTGTAGCCATATTGTCTTTATGTGCTTTTAGGGAGAGCATGTATGGAAAATAGAGGACACGGAACATGCAGACATTTTTAAATGCTGTATTAGGTTTTGTGTCACCAAATGATTATACTAGATATGACATTTGAAGATAATTGCAACCGTGTTTCTGAAATGAATACAATTTGGCTAACAAGTTTCTTTCTTTATTCTAGTCAAGAGGAAAAACCACCCATTAAACTTCCAGAATCCTAATAATGTCTGCCTGGTCAGGTAGAGTTTTAATACCTCAGACTTAAGGTAAAGCTTAGATGTTTGTAATTCTAGAAATATCCCACAAAGCTTTTGACATAAAGTCTAGGTTGAGAGCCACTGGATTAGTGGTTAAAAAGGGGGTAGAGAACTGCTTCTAACAGCTATTTGGTTCACTGTGTTAAGATACTTAATCTCATTAAAACTATGTTTCCTGGACCTTAAAATGAAGTAATTGTGTTTGTCACATATCTGACTCGCTGCATACCTAAGGATATACAATGAGATAATGTCTAGAATTGTGTTATTATGTAATGGCAGTGGGAGTGAAACTTAATTACATAATTATACTTATAGAAGAGCCAAGTGACTTAACTTTGTTTGAACAAGTCAATAGTCTTCATGCGAATCACAATTTATATATAAGCCATGTTCCTGTGAACCTGAGGTATTGTTCAATTAATTGTCCTGATATCGACAGGGCATTTATATTCACATAATGAATTTAATAGTTAATATTAATTTAATTTTTCCTTCCTGAAGGGAAATACTCATTAAATTATAATGTGGAGTCACATTTTAAATACTGCATGAAAGAGATGGGGAAGTTTTCAGTGGAATTTTATATCAGACCAATAGTATGTGTTAGTGTTATTTATAATAATCAACATTATTATAATAATGTATGTTATTTATACCTTCACATCAGGTACAAATGCAAAATCATATGAAACAAAATTTGGGAAGTAGAAAGTCAGCTCACAGTTTTATTCTTAGTTCTTTCCCAATGTCGGCACTTAAATACAGAGAAGACATGATACTGGTCTTACCGGACTCATTCGCTTCTGCCATAGCGATGTCACAGGTATTCAGGGGTCCTAGAGACCCTTTTTAGCTGCCTGTTCTTAAATAATCAGGTTAGGCCAGCATCAGCAAATGCCCAGAGGCCACTGATGGTGCCTCTAGACAGAGGTGGGTGGTACACAGCCTGACAGCCCTGATACTAGAGACCCAGGTCAACAAAAGGGGGTATTGAGGAGAAGGGAAATGAGCCCTTCTGTCTGTGTCAAGGAGTTCTCTTCACTTACCTGCGTTTGCTCTTGAGGCACTTTGACAGGAACCACATAGGACATCTGAGGAAAGGAATAGCCACAGAGTCATAGAAGCAAATCACTCTCGACTTGTTACTTACAATTCTTCATGTGCTCTCTCTAGACCTGGCTTCCCAATGCATCATTTTCATTAGCACTAAAGTTTATCTGGTTTACTCCCACTAAAGTTTATCTTCTACATGAGCTATAAGTCATAGAAATTCTGCATCTACATGCTGTTTTAAGTCCTGGTTACTGACCATATTCTAGGACAATTGTTTAATGTTAAAAAATCAGAAAACATAAGGAGATACTTTCAGGAGTAATAGTATAGGAGCAATAGTATAGGAGAAAACTTAATTAAACTCCTGCCATAATTCAAAGCTAATTCACAATAACCTTTATGCTCTCTCTTACAGCAGCTGAGATGGAAGAAGCTTCACTTACAGGGCTAGCCCCCTGCTGGGTCTGAGGTGGTGTCTGCGGCTGTGAGAGGTCTGGCTGACCAGTCTGGCCTCCTTGGGCAAACCCAACTTGTCTTGAGAAAGGTATCTGATTTGGGAATAGCCCAGCAAAGCTCTCTAGAGTTGAGACAGGAAACTGTGGGCGTCCTGAGACCTGAGCCTGCTGCTGCTGTTGCTGCAGAAATCCAGGGAAGGAAGGAATCCAGGAATTGAAGGGACCCTGTGAAAAGGAAATATAGAAAGGAATGATTACTGCTTTGTGTTAAAAAAAAGGGGGGGGGATTGAAAAATTGAAATCAACCCTCAGTAAGAAAGGTAAAAAAATTAGACAATTCACATATTTCAGGTTTTATGAGAAGACAGCATTTCAACTACTTATAAATGTCACAGTTTTCAACTGATGAGGAGCACAGAACACGAAGAGTTAATAAAAGAGCACAAGTTTCTACAGCTCTTTGACTGAATTCAAAAGATTCTCCCCACCCTGTGCCCCCCATTCTTTACAGTTGCCTATATGTGGTTTGTTTAAAATAGTTAACTGTGTCAAAAATCATCAGAGTTACTACCTGGCACATACCAAACGCTGCCCCCTTCCAGTGTCCCTCACAGTTTCTTCCCCCATCTCCCCTCCTCTTCTCTGAGAGGATGGGAGTCCCTTTGGTATCTCCCTACCCTGGTTCTTCAATTCATACTATTTTTTAAGCAAATATAAGTAAATGCATTTTGTTCTTATCCCATACCATAAGAGATGCTCATTACAAATATATTCCCTTTGAACATAGCAGTACCTGAAGCTGGAGTGGCAAAAGTTGACCATTATTAAGATTCAGGAGTAACTAGAAAAGGAGAGACAAGACAGAAACAAGATGACTATGCAGTCTGAAATGTTTTCTGTAGATGGAGCACAAGGCAGCACTGGTTGATCAGCTCTCCGTTTGAAGGGACACATTGCCCCCAACAAGACTACATTAAATCACAGTGATTAGACGTTAGGGTTGAAAGCAAGGTTCAGGTTTAACAATGCCATCACTATTATGAATGAGAGCACACAGTTTCAGCACAACCCAGTGGCTTGGGTATTTTTGTGTTTGTACATTTATTTTTAAGATTCACATAGGATACTATTGGAACCAAGTATACAGATGATGCTCTATATGTGCTTGGGGAAGTTGAGATTGCACAAGAAGGACAAACACCCTTGATAGACAAGGTAGACAAGGTAGGTAAGGTAGACAAGGTAGACAAGGTAGACAAGGTAGACAAGGTAGACAAGGTAGACAAGGTAGACAAAACAACCGTGCAACTTGGAAATATGTTTGGAAATGTTTAAGACCTAGAGGGCTGGATGCAAGCTTTTATCTCTTACCAGTTTTCTGTTTTCTGTTTTCTCATACAGAATACAGGAGAATGTTTTAATTACTTAAACTAACCTCATGACTGTTGCTAGCAGACAATAGGCGCTGCGAAATAAGCTATAAAAAAAAGAAAAGAAAAGAAAAGTGGTGAGGGGAGGGGATTACACGGGATTAATTGTACGAGATTACATGAAATCAAAAGCACCACGAACCACTTACCGGGGCTGTTGATGTAGCTCCTATCAGTCCAAGAAGAATTATAATTTTCATTTTCAGATGATATACCTATACAACGAATTGTGACACATAGCTTTAAAACATACTTTTTGTTTAAATTTCCATGACAAAAATAAAAGCCTGGCAAAATTCATCAGATGTCCTGTCAAATCCAAGTAATAGTTGAGTCAGTTCTTCAGTCTCATGTTTTATGGCTCAAAATAAAACGTCTTAATAACTGTTTTCTCTCAGTGTAGCTATTTATGGGGAAGAGACGTTTACTTGACTATAAAGTTCATTTGGTGCCAGGTGCTTGTTAGACTCTGATAGAAGTGAATGCCCCATGGAGTCCCCTGTCTGGGGTTAACTGACTGGATCCTTATTATTAGGATGATCTTAATGTTCTTAGTGGAAAAGTATCACAATGAAAATAAGAATCCTAAGGGAAAGAGAAAATTTCCATTAGAAGTCTCATACTGTTCACGATTATTAACTATATGGGTCGTAGTATTGTTTTTCGTATCCAGGAAAGGGACAAGGCAAACGGCAGTAGCGATGCATGCCGTAACTGGTGGACACGTCTTATCTCTTGCCTCTGCTTACAAAGTTCCCACCATACTTCATATTACAGACATAGACACACACTAGGGTGCCCACGGTAGTGTACCAGAGCTGGGCTCTTAAACTATCAAAGCAAAGAGTTGATATCTTACCTGACTTCTTTGCAAGATCTGTGTCCCTTTCTTTCTCGGTCTGCTGTTCAGATCCTCTTAAAATTTAAAACCCATCTTTAGAAAAAAAAGGGACCAATCATGATAGAAAGGGACCAGTGATTCAGTGGGTTTTAGACAATGGCTTAGCTAATGACCCCTTTCCTAATCATCTTTGTGGTGTACGGATTCCTACACCCTAGGTAATGCCTTTCAATTACCCCAGAGACATTTTTCTGTGATCACTCCTGGATTTTCCTTGGTCATGACTAACTCCCCTAGGCTAATTTTGTTCCACACCTTTTATCATCTAAAAATGGATAACTTAAATAAGTAGACCAAAAATGCTTTACTAAATTCAAGACCAAATTAGTGATTTTTTATAACCTGAGAAAAAAATTATGACTGAAGACATAACATAGATATTAGTGTATATTCAAAGAGTAGTTGGTGACAAATATTATCCAGGGCTCTGATATTAGGTTGAGGTAATATGAGGTACATTGATTTAAGTTTTTTAAAACTAATTTTTAATCTCATTTATTATATCCTGGCCACAGCTTCCCCTTTTACTCTTCCCAGTTTCTTTGACACCTGTGCTCTCCCCAGATTCACATCATCTCTGTTCTTCTTCAGAAGAGTTGTCTTCTAAGTGACATCAATCAAACATGGCAAAATGAGGTACAATAAGACAAAGCAAAAGGCCTCTTGTCAAAGCTGGACCAGGCAACCCAATAGGAGATAAAGAGTCCCAAGATCAGGCAAGAGTCAGAGACACACCCATTCCCATTCTAAGGACCATTTGTATAGTTCATCACTTAAGCCTTTTGAAAACAATGGTGAATATCCTTCTTTTTTTAAAAACAAAATTCTAAAAATCTGAATTTCTATATATCTGTGAAACGAATGGCCTTAAATTAGTCAACATGAATCACACAGTTGCCTACAATTTCCTATATTGAAAGTATAGCACTATGATTAATTAAACATTATTATTTAAATTTACTTATTTCAAAGAACTGAGTGTTTATTCTGAGTGTTGGTCAGTATTTTATGCTCTAATATTCTAGGATCACAAGTATTCTGATGAGAAATTATCAACTAATTTCAATTTTGTGGGAGTTAATGGGTCAATTTGTTCTTATCGTGTAGTAAAAACAAAAGCTAATGGCTTTCTAAAGCAAAGCTTAATCTTTCCTAGTAAGGATGGAACTTCTGGTTTGAGCATCGGGTACTTGTGTGGCAAATGGAATCCATAAAGGTCCAAACCACTGATAAAAATAACACGACCTTTTATCATATGAAGGGAGAGAAGTTACCACTAGCTTTTATATGTATCAAAAAAATAATCTCAAGATTAGATATTTAGACCGTGCTAGAGTGTGGTAACTAAATTACAGAAACTTGGTACTTAATGTAATAACCATGCTAGTCTCAAAAATGTAGACAATTAATTGAGTGGTTAAACTAGGTAGACAGTTTCATATTTATACACACACATACACACACACACATACACAATATGTGTCTACAGATAGACTTTGGCTTACTTTTGAGTTTTATCAAATTAAATTAAATATAATGTAAACTAGCAGTCACTTGAGGATTTCTGTTTCATCCCACAGGACCCTAGGCAGCTAACCCCACTACTGAGTCAGAAACTTGCCAAGGCTTTGCACTAAACCGAGGTGACGATATCCTGATATGAATAGTTTCATCTTGCTTTATTCTTAAAATCTGAAGATAATTAAGAGACTTTATTTGAATTTTCCATTAGTTGAATATCTTAAAGAAAAGTAGTCGAACGACTGTACAGAAGGCTCCTTGGTTAAAAGCGCTTACTGCTCTTATAGAGGACCAGGGTTTGGTTCTCAGTGTCCACATTATGTGACTCAAAACTACATTAATTATAGTTCCAGGAATCTTGAAACTGCTTTCTGGCTTCCATGGACAACCCCCACATACATATGCACATACATGTACCCAGATACACACAAATGTATATAAGATTAAAAACAATTTTAAAAGTAGTTAAAACTTTCCATATATGTAACAGTTGGAACATCTGGAAAACAATAGCCTGTGCCTTTATGATAACTTCCAAGTCCATATCATTGTAAGCAAAGATACACCTGAGGGGAGAAGAAGACCTTGTTTCTGTACTGCAGTGTGCATGTTGGGTGTGTCTGTTTGTCTTACTCACCACTGTTGTACTTGCTCCCTTTCTATAATTACATCCTTTACCTAGAACATATTTCATTAAGTTTTGTTAAATAAATGGTTTACTTAATTTAAGTGAGAGAAAAAGAATTCCAGAGCAACGACATTCAGTATAAGTTCAAGGACACAGGATGAGAAAATCCTGAACCAGACAGATACTGTAACTGGACATCAGTATTTTGTTTTTGTTCAATCACCAACACATTAAAAAAAAAAAAACACCCTTTATTCAAATAAAAGGACAAAACCAAATGGTTCTAGAGCATATGACTGTTGGATTAGGTACCAGCGAAATTACCCATATCTCTACTCTGTCTTAGTAGCCTAAGGGATGAAGTAACAGTTCTTTTTCTATCAATGTTATCTTTGCTGCTTTTATTAACTGTCCTGAAGCATCACTCAAGAGGCTCACAGAATACAGTTGTGAAGCTGACCACTGTTCTGTGGACTCTGAAAAATAAATCTGAACTTTAGCGTTCCTTAAAATAAAATGATTTTTGTAATATATGCGCTATAATTTCCAGGAATTTCTAATACGTACTAATATAGTCAAGATGGGTTACCTGTTTCAGTGAGAAAGATAAGGTTCAGGAGGTCCAGCGTGTTCCTTCATTACTTATCCAGTGACACAAATAGTTGCTGGGAAGCCATTTCCTGCCAGGCACCAATGGTAGCAATAAGAGGTATGGTTGTAGTCTCTAAGAAAATTGAAAATTTTAATTTAATTATTTAATTTAATTCACTGTCAAAAATGTGTGAGAGGCAGATGCAGAGATGGCTCAGCAGTTGAGAGCACTGTCCACTTTTTCAGAGTACCTAGGTTGGATTTTTAGCATCCACTAGGCAATTTTACAACTATCTGTAACTTTAGATCCAAGGAATCTAGCACCATTTTATAATTTCTGTGACCAACGAGCCAGGCACAGGCAAGTGCTGTACATTCATGCATGCAAAACACCTCCATACATGAAATAAAAATAAAAATAAATAAATAAAAGAGAAACTACTCAAATTGTGATTAGAATTCTAGTCTTTTGATTCTGGAACTAGCATTCTTCTAAGGCATAATAAATATCTAACTTAAAAGGGAAACACATAGTACCATAATAATTGGAACTAATAGAAAAAGTATAAATTAAAGTGAGTGAGTTTGCATATTCTCAGACATAGAAGATTTTGTGACCAAGAATTACTTCATTAATAGATTTTTCAGAAAATCACTGGATAAAAATCCCAGGTCTGAAGAAGGAGATCAGTATCTTCCTGAAATTAAGGGAGAATCCATCTCAGGAAAAGAGGCAAGACACGGCGAGGAAGACGCAGCAGATGCATTTGCAATCAACAAAAACAGCCGTGCAACTGAAGCAACACTGGGAATGAGAGAAAGGTCCCAAGAGATGATAGCCCTTGAGAAGCAATCTCAAGGAAAAAAGCATAGGGTAACCAGGACTCATGACAAGGCAGTAAGGAAGGAGGACCTCACTAAGGGATCCTGAGTTATCAGCTACAGGGACTGATGAGGGCTTTTGTGAAACTCCCAACACCCCGACTCCAGAGATAGCTAAGAAGAAAGAGCTCAGGGACAGATGGGTCCCATGTACCAGGGGATTTGCAAAGTCAGTTAGACCACCACGGACAGACTCTATTATAACTAGTTCTTTCACTGAAAATCTGGAAATAATTGCAAAGTATTAATTTCATAGTATTATTATAAAGATTCCACTTCCTTTTATAAGTCTCATCTCTTAAATCCTTTCCTGTAGGCAATGGCATGCTGGCTGGTGGACTAAATCTCTGACCAAAGTACATAAACAAACAAACGAACAACACTCAGAACTCCCTAAGCCAAAAATGAAAAATAAATAAATAAAAAATGCCTGATTCGAAGGAATTCCAAATTTCCTTAATGTTATTATTTCTACTAAGTCTAATATCCTGCTACCGTTTAACAATGGGCTATTCACTATAGAATCTGAAGAGATAGTCACAGCCAGTCTCATGTACCGTTGCCTTCATGAGCTTGTGAAGTCTTCAATCAACCAATGTCATGGTTTTGTTGCTCACAGAACTTTATGGGTTGTGCCATAAACAATAGGACAGTAGTAAGTCAGAGCATCAAGTGTCTGGCTATTTGCTATGTGGTCTAAATGTGTTTTCTCATCGGGTCCCCCTGAGCACCTGTAAAGTATGGTTATCATTATTATATTGGTAAGAAACAAAGTCTAAGAGGCTAGTTTGCTAAATATAGACTAGTTCTTCAGGAGTAGAATTCAAATTTGAACTGTCTCTTTACAAATGCTTTCAGCAGAATAGACTTTGCATTTACTTGGGACCAAAACACTGGACAGTTAGTTTTGCAAGCATTTTTGATTCTGTTGATTTCTTTTTTATTAGTATTTGAGAGTTTAATACAAGAAGATTGGATCACATTCATCCATCATCCAGCTCTTTCCAGACATGCTCCTTCCTACCCACCCATCTTTATGCTGTTTTACTTCTAAATTCCACCAACCCAATTTGTACTGCACAGGTATTCTTAGATGGGTGTTCTTCCAGTGGACAGTAGTGAGATCTCACCAAGAGCTACACTCTTAGAATGATTAAAATTTCTTTTGAGCATTTTTGAAAAATTTCCAGATCTCTTGCACACGATAATCCCCCTACAGACTCTTTCAGCTTATGAATTTTCTGTGACAAACCTTAGATTGTTAGAGAATTTTCTAAGTGGTAGCTGTTGGATGAGCTGTTTATTTTTGCTTCTTCAAGAGCCTGAATTCACTCGTGTCTAGCATAAAGAAACAAATCCAGGCATGTTCCAATCATCGGTGTACTTGGTTGAGATTACTAAGCATGAAGGTCACTCAGCAATGGTGCTTATTGTTCAGGCCACATTTTAGCAAACAAGCATGGTAGTTCTCTATTCCTTTTCCAAGGAGTTTTTCTACTTGCAATAACACTTACTGGAAGCAACCAAAGCCAGGAATTAATAAGCCAGAAACACAGACAACTTCCTTCTCTAAAAATGCTTTTTTAAGAAAGGAACGAGGGTTGTGGAAACACCAGGATTCATGAGTATCTGTTACATCACTAGGCAGACTCATTTATAAGTAGTATCAATTTGTTATTTTTATCTAATAGGTTATTCTTGTGATTTATACTTTTTCCACAGATGGGACTTTTGGCTGTCATATTTATGACTACACTAGAGACATTAAGAAATTTAATTGTGTTTTCAAGAATATTTTGGCATTCCTGTGCTCTATTTTTCCATATGTACATGTGGGTCCTGATGTGCAGACCATTTCTGCATTCTCCTGTGAAACTTCACACTCAGCACCTGAATGATGATTCTAATTAGGGCATCGCTGTTTATCTAACATGTGGACTGTGTCAAGTCCTGTATGAATGTTGTATTTGTATAAGTTAGTTCAATCAATTACTCATCACAAATCTAAGCCATATTTAGATATGATTTGATGATCTCATTTTCAAGTGAGGTACACAATGCTCATTAATATTACAAAGTCTTACTGTGAGTGTGTGGATGAGGCCCAGTGTCAGAATCTGCACTGAAATCTAATTCCAGAAGTCTACTTTGGCCAATCACATTAAACATACGGTTTGAAAGCGATAGTTCTCTGGCACAGATCTAGTGTATAGAAGACCACTGTTTCTTCTGTTATTTTTGTATACAGACATAAGAATCAAAAATATTAAAACATAGCTGGCAACTTATTACTAAAATATACTCTCTGATGATTACCATGTTCTAGAAATCATACCCATGATTTTATTCACAAGACAAAAACTGGGAAAAAAGAAGTCTTGTAGATAAACCATTGAAAAGTATTACTAAGTAGAATCTAACCCAGAAGGTATAAATGAAAAATTTCAAACCAATTAAGAGAAAGTATAAATCAATGAAAAATTATCACCATTTAAGATCCACCAAGTAGATTACTAGTCTCTACAAAGAACACTAAAGAGTTTCATGAGTAAATGTTGTGTAATGATGTATGAGCTGTCTGAGGGTGGGTTATGCCTAAGTTCCAGCTTTGAATAAATGTTAGGTTGGGCTGAAATGCCTCTCTTAAAAACTGGGGCAATAACTGGTGTGGGATAATTTGGGGTCAGTGAGGTTGATGCGTGGTTGCAAGAATGGCTGGAGGAGCCTGACTGCTGGGGTATTTTTACAGCAATTACTCATCTTCAATTCTATGGAACACAAAATTCAGTGAGTGCATATGTTATTTTCCCAGCAAAGAATGCCCACTAGGCTCTCATGTTGAAATAGCAACTAGATTTCCTTAGGGACTTCATAAAATTTCTAAGTGCAGAATATCATACAAAGTTAAAATAAATACAAAATGTTTATTACTACAACAAGAGATATTTAAAGGAACTTTTAATATCTGCGTGTAAAATACGCTTGTACAAGCGTATTTGAATTGAAACGCAGAAGTACATTTTCTCATTGTATATTTTATGGGTACTTTGGAAAAATGACATTTTAGACTAAAGATCAGATGAGCTTTCAGATACTTCCTCTTTGGCACAGGTCGATGGATACAGATTGAATCCAAAGAGGAAGAATTGTTAAGATCTGCCCTGGAACTAATCCTGTTCTCTCAGCAGGATGTGCTTGAGAAATCTCTGGCAGCTCCTTGGTGATACCGGGAAACTCTCAGTGGAGAATTCTGAAGAAACTAAATGTCTTGTTCTTTCCTTTAAAGGTTAAACTAATATTAAGCAATTCAAGGGTGCATTTTCTGTAATGATGCAATCCTGTCTGAGCGGCCGGGATGGGTGAGGTTTCTGGAAGTGTGATCACCATCAGCACCTGGATAAAACTGTCAAGATGGCTGCTGTTTATGAAGTACAAGTTCAGCAAGAACGGAGTTCCAAACCCCCATCCGCATAAGTGCTTCAGCCTGAAGTTTGTAACGTGTAAATCCTGTTTGGATAAAAATATTGTTAGGAGAAGATATGGTAAATGCAGTGTGGTAGGTAGTTCATTCAGATACTAGCTCCCAGTAATGTGCAGATATGATACATTTTCACATAGCTAGTTCAGGACATCTATCTTATTTATTTCCTGTAGATTGCTGCTTGGTAGCGTGAGTTCACCTTCTGTGGCTTAGATATAAATGTCATTTCATGCTCTTAATAGCTATATAGCTTTAGGAAAATTCTAATTAATTTGCATCTATTCTCATCCCTGTAAAATGGTACAAATTATAAATGTATAAGATATCACAAAAAGTGAAAAGTGCTCTTCACTGTATTAGAATGACGCTTGTTAAGTAATTTAGAGGAAATGTGACATTCCTTGGTCTGACAAGGAGAAGGATCATGAGATAGAGAAGGTTCGAGAAATGTCTCTAAAGTGACTTGCTTGTATATAAACCTTCACTACAATTAAAAAATCATCAGGCTTGATGAAGAAAAGTTACTTAGATAAAAGTCAGCTTGATCAGTTAGTACTGTCCAATACACATCTACACAGCTCTTTCCCATTCATTGATGTTACGGACCTTTCCAAATCTCGATCATAGTATCCCATATTAAAGTGAAGACACCTTTTTTCAACGAAAATTATTTATTGAATGCTAGGAATAATCCAGAAAAGTTTAACTCAGAGAATTATTTACAAACAAGTGAGTGGGACATTCTTTTAAATGTGAAGATTGATAAAATAAAACTGTGGATGTATGAATAAGGGTAGGGAGTCACAAAAAGCCTTGACTGTCTGTCTATCTATCGTCTGTCTGTCGTCTATCTATCACTTTTTTCAAATTAGTTATTTTATCTATTTATATCCCAAATATTGTCTCCTTTCAGTCTCCCTCCCAGAATTCTTCACCTCATCTCCCTCCCCTGCGCCTCTGAGAGGATACTCCTTTCCCCTACCCCAGGCATCTCCCTTCCCTGGGGCATCAAGTCTCTACAGGATTAGGTTCATCTTTTCCCACTGAGGCTAGACAAGGCAGTCCTGTACTACATACGTGCTGGGGGCCTTGGACCAGCCTGTGTATGCATTTTGGTTGGTGGCTCAGTCTCTGGGAGCTCCCAGGCATCCAGGTTAGTTGACATTCTTGGTCTTCCTATGGGGTCTCAATCCCTTTCAGCTCCTTCAGTCCTTCCCCTCACTCTTCCACAGAGATCCCCGACCTCAGTCCGGTGGTTGGCTGTAAATATGTGTGTCTGTCTCAGTCAGCTGCTGGTAGAGCCTCTTCTGAGGTCAGCCATGCTAGGCTCCTGTCTACAAATACAATATAGCATTAGTGTCAGGGTTTGGTGCCCGCCCATGGGATGGATCCCAAGTTGGGCCAGTCACTGAATGCCCTTTCAATCAGTCTCTGCTCCATTTTTGTCCCTGCAGTTCTCTAAAACAGGAACAATTCTGGGTCAAAAAATTTGAAGGTGGATTGGTGACCCCAGTGGGCACTGGGGACCCTGTCTAACTATTGGAGGTGGTCTCTTCAGGTTCCATCTCCTCACTGTTTGGCATTTTGGCTAAGGTTACCCACATTGAGTCCTGAGACTCTTTAACCTCCCAGATCTCTGGTATTTTCTAGAGGTTCTCTCCACCCCTTCTCCCCCAATCCCCTACAGCTGCATATTACTATTCATTCTTCGGGTCCTCCTGGGCTTCTCTCCTGTTTACCCCCATACCTGATCCAGCCCCCATTTCCCTCCCCTCCTCTCTCCACCCAAGTTCCTCCCTTTGTCTGACTCAGGTGATCATTTCTTTACCCTTCTAAGTAGGATTGAAATATCCTCACTTGGGTCTTGCTTCTTGTTTAACTTCTTAGTGTCTGTGGGGTGTATCCTAGGCATTCTGTATTTTTTGGCTAATATTCACTTACCAGTGAGTACATACCATGTATGTCTTTTGGGCCTGGGTTTTTAGTTCCATCCATTTGCCTGTAAAATTTATGATGTCATTTTCAATAACTGAATAATATTCCATTCCATATTCCACAAAGGAGTGATTTTTTTTAATGTGAAGATTTTAAAATAAAACGGGTATGTGATTAAGGGTAGGATAACACAATAAACCTTCCTGCCTTCCCTTCCTTCCTTCCTTCCTTCCTTCCTTCCTTCCTTCCTTCCTTCCTTCCTTTCTTCCTTCCTTTCCTTTCTTCCTTTCTTTCTTATGTGCCTTTTCTGATAAGGTCTTAATAAGCATTAAAGACTGCCTGCAATTCACTATACATTCAAAGGGAGCTTGTACACTTCCATCCTTCAACCTCAGCCTCCTGAGTGCTGGGATTATACTTATGCACAATGATATTTACCTCTGGTAAACTTTATAATGCAGAAAACACTGGAGCTGAAACATAGAGGCAGGGGAATCTTATCACGTATATACACAAGGAAAGAACATTCTAAGCAGAGTGTGTATCATGTGCAAATACATGGGGCATGACATATGCTCACAGTTTGGGGATCATTTATAATTCAGGATAATTGGGAGTTAGGATACTTGTGGTAAATTGATAGGAGGTGAGGTAGAGCCAGTAGTTAGGGGGTCACTTCATGTAAGCTTTTCTTAGACAAATAAATATGATTGTGTTCCATCTTGTCAGCAGCTGGCATCTATTAATTAAGCAAGGCAGTGTAGGCATCACCTGTTCGTAATGTCTAGTAAGTATTTCCATTCCTCATCCTGGTGGATTTCATGGTTTAGTTCGCAGTTTTTACACTTTGTGATTTGCTTTGATCAGCTGAACATGAGTGAGAAATATATGTTACTTCTGACCAGAAGCTTTAAGATAATGCGCTGTTCTCTTTCTGCGGCGGCCGCTGGCAACATTCCAGAACATAGCTATTCATCAACTTTGCTTCTTCAGTCTGGATTTGCCAGGACAAATAAAAGTTCATCTGAGATTAAAGTAGACCTGTAGTGCAAGGGGAAGGGAGAGACAAATGTAGTTTAAATCAGTGAGATATTAGGTTGGCACTACATACTGAGCTATTTCTTACTAGTGTCACAATTATAGTTTTGTAAGATCATTCTGGAAGAAGTGTTATAGATAGAATCAGGCAAGCAAATGAAAAGCTAATACAACTTGTAACATGTGGTTTGGCACAAGCAAAGGACACAGCTATATTTTATTTTGTTACTTATACCTTTATGGTTGAGAAGTCCTCTGATGTCTTCAAGGAAATCGTTTTCACAGGACAGTGTGTTGTCTATTGAACTAGCTAACTGTGGCATCCACTTGCATAGTTATATACACTTGGTGACAAACACTAAACAAAAATGTTATTGGTTTGTGTGTGTGTGTATGAACAAAATAATTTTGAATTATGAATTTCAGTAAGTTTTCTTATTGATTTCAGATTATCCTGTTCTCAGTTGTTCCTTATACGCCAACCAAATGATTTACAGTTTCCTTATCTTACAGAAGTTTTAGCCCAGGATCTTTCCAGTGGGCCAACTACTGATATTGGATCATTCTTGCTCTGAAATATTTTATCTGTATTTCTGGTGAAAGCCTACTCTCTTGAGACCCTATTTTCCTATCATTAATTATAACTGGTAACTATGATTATCTCATTTGATTTGTGGAATTACTATGAGAATTAATATACATAATCTATGAAATGTTTTTATACTGTCTGAAGTGCAAGGAGTCCTCTTTAAGAAGGCTTATCCAGCGCTCTGCCCCTTTTATCTCTCTGCCCCTTTTCTCTCTTTCCGACACTTTCCTCTTTCTCTCACCTTCCCCTTTCCATTCCCCCTCTCCACATGTTCCCAGCTGGTCTTTCCTCTTCTCTTCTTTCTCTCTTCTTGCTCTTTGTCCTTCTCCGTCTCCTCTCTTTCTATGTCTCTACTCTCTTCTCAGTCCACCTTGCCATTATTTATCCCCCAAATTAACTCTGTTCTACACAAAAGAAGGCTTATCCTTAAGTATGATTAATCATGCTGACATTTGCAGTGCATTCTTCTCAATCTCTCATTCTTTGCATGCTTACGTGTAAGGGATCCATTTCCAGCAGTGATTTCTACAGGCATTCTCTTCTCTCACTGAACACTCCCTCTCTTGAAGTTCTGTAACATTTCTTTCTCCTTATCTGGCTTCAAAAATCCAGTCTCTCATACATGAACAGCAAATTTACATA
The DNA here is from genome assembly GCA_021653895.1 of Mastomys natalensis. NCBI lineage: Eukaryota > Metazoa > Chordata > Mammalia > Rodentia > Muridae > Mastomys > Mastomys natalensis. The sequence goes on from JAJTUV010000370.1 coordinate 183,387, forward strand.
TAAAATAATACATAGAACCACAGACTTGAACAAATGTACCTTTCTGTATCCTGCTGAGTCTAATTGTGTGGCTAGTTGAAAAGAAGTAGAATTGCATCATCCCTGAGAGCCTCTCATGAGTGATTGTGTGTAGCAACTCAAAATGTTGTACTGAGATGAATTTTAAGGAGTTAAGTCAATCTTAATGGCTGAAACTGGCACAATGAGTCTCTGTGCTGTGTAGGTGTCAACCCAAAGCTGCTTAAGAATCATCTCCTTCAACTGCTCCAGGATTGTTGCTTAGTGGGGCACTTCTGGAAGTTTTACCACAAGAGGGCGCTATTTAACACAACAGTCTTTTTTTTTTTTTTTTTTTTTTTTTTCCTTATAAAACTGCAAACTTCATTTTGTGGGTGCAGGGTGGGAGAGAAGCATTCTAAATTATGTAAGTATAGATTTCTGACCCTGTAATCGAAACAATTGAAAATGACTCATACGCCATCTCCATCAGTTATATGCAGTGAAGAAATTGGAGTGGTTATAGTCAATGGGGGAAAAAGGGGGATAAAAAAAACCCACCTCAAAGCTTAGTTCCAAGGATGAGTTTTTCTGTCATGTAACTCATAAATGTGGATTTATTTCTAAGATATAAAGCATAGAAAATGTGTAAAAACAAACTTGAATGTTTAGAATAGTGTTATTTCTATTAAAATCTATTTTGAGAGCTTACCTAATGGAAACATGTCATTTGTTTGGATTTTACAGGACGAAATGTAGTATAACTCAGAGCATGGGTCATAATCCTTCAAGAACTGTGCAAACACTCTTGTACCCTGTTTCTGCAGAATTTCCACTGTGAAGGACTTAGACTAATATGTTGTTGAGGACAACACAGCAGATTCATCCAAGACATATTCCATGGATTAGTGTCTAGTACAAGGAAATTAGATGTGACAAGAGAAATCAATAAAGGTATTCACATATGAGAACAGGACACCTTGTCTGCCACCAAGAGAACAGCCAAAGGAAACAACACCAGAAGGGGAAACGAAAAGTCAGTCCAACCCAATCCAAGCTACTGCCTTCCTCAAGTCCTTCAGGACAAAGGCATTGCCAGTTCATCAGAGCTCAAAAGGATGGGCCGCAGGCCAGCCACCTGTGTACCCAGAGGCAAAGCTGAACTGCAGTTGTACCAGTTATTTAGATGGCTCGCCAATTTCAAGAATCAGGTTCTTGTTCTCCATCTATGAGTGATCCCAGAAAGCTCCCCAGAGGGGCACAGTTTCAGTTTATAGGTCATTTATTACAGTTCAGAAAGATTTTAAGCTTTGATTATGAACCATCGCTGCCCATCATTGAAAATGAATCTTTAAAATCTGCCAAAATGAATTAATCCTAAGCATGTAGGATCTCCGGAGGTTAGAGGTGGATGTTAAGAGGGAATGCATTGTGAAAGGTCACTTTTCTTGTTAAGGTGACATCCAGAGACAAGACATAGACATAAGAATATGAAGAGAATGGGCATATACGAGAGAAGGGACAGAGTTATGAGCTCTTGAACCCCAAAGCCAGCTTTGGACAATTTGTAATTATTTCTGGTATTACCAATAACTTCCTAGTCTATATCTTCCTGACATACTCAGTTGTTGGAGTTGAAGAACAACCTTCCCAAGGTAGAGGAAACCTCATCATAAATTAGCCAAAGAAAAAGCAAGTTTAGATGATTGCATCTGGATTTGTAGAAACCAGTGGGATGTATCCTTAACATATCAAGGTTCTAAAGGAGGTAATTATCTGTGGAAGTGATCACCTTGTAAAAGCTAACACAATGAAGTCTTAGCCTGAAGAGAAGCGGGTTTCAAAGTAAGATCGGTATTTGAAAATACCTTTCGTGGCGTTGCATGGTGGTGTGTGTTCTCTGCTCTGCACCCTGTCCGCCAGGCTGAGGTGTGAAGAGTGACATCAGACACTTCTGGAACCCCACTGGTACTTTGCTTCCTTTCTCTGGGAAGAACCATGGATAGTTAGAGTCCCCAAACAGGCTGTAGGGATAGACATGAGACAGCACCTTCTTATTTTTAGTCACATATTCCTTTTTTACTTATGGAATTTAGTAACAGATTTAGAGAGTGTAGTGAATTTTCTGTCACTATGTTTTCTTTTGCATATTTTTTTCAGAAAAGAACAGCTTTTCTTGTATTTAAAACTCGAGGACAACAGCCTTTTCTCTTTGTTCTTGGGAACTGCTCATTTCTTTGAGAAAGATGCAGCTTACTTATATCCCTTTAAAAACTCTTTCATTGGAAGAATTACCTTTCAGAAATATTTCATGGACTAGTTATTTCTGTTTTTTAAAAATTGTTATGTCTACTCCACATTGTTGAAAAAGCTGTACAATTCAGAACTGAAACAGTATGAAAAGGAAATCTCATTGAAGCCAATGCAGTCATGCCTGCATGTGTGTGTGTGTGTATGATGTATATGTATATATGCATATGTGTGTGTGTATTTTAGAGACTCACAACCAAGTGATTCCTCCACCCCAAATATTCAATTGTATTATTTTTGTTGTTGTTGTTGTAGAAAGCCCCCACTTATATGCAAAATTACATAAGTGTACCTAAGAAGTCAGGCTTCGAGAGGCAACACTGAAGGACTTTGGGAGTATATGAGATTGTCTATATTGCTAAAAGACTTAAGTCACGCTGGGGGGGGGAGGTTCAGGTTGTGGATATAATACCATAATACTGTTGACAGGACATTATCATTTTGTTAATATATTATCACCTCTCCTGAGCCTCAGAAAGGCTCTAGCTAACTGGCAGATCACACCCTCTATATCCAGTTAAGTTGGGTTTGGACTGATGGAATGGGAGCCGTCGCAGGGACTTCTCTGTGCAGTTTGTCAGGCACTGAGACTTAAAGGGCTGCTTTTAGTGATATGGCAGCAGGGAGCCTTGTTCTCCCAGAGAGAGGGAAGGAGGGAGGGAGGGAGGGAGGGAGAGAAGGAGGGAGGGAGGGAGAGAGAGAGAGAGAGAGAGAGAGAGACAGAGAGAGAGAGAGAGGGCTGTTGGATTGCATCCAGCCTTTTCTCAGAACATGTCCTTGTTAGTCCTAAAGTAAGGTAGAAAAATGAACCACATGAAAAAGGCTGATGCCCCCCCAAAGGGTTCCTGACCAAGAAAAAGTTGGTTTAGCAGCAAAAATGGGGTGCACCTTATTTCAGGAATTGACTGGAGATCTGGGTCACTTAAGTGACAATGAAATGACTGGGTCTGTGGGTGATTTCACAACAATGGCATATTGGTTTAAGGAAAAGAAATATGCAGTAAACTAACCCGATATGTACATTTTACCACCAGTGAAGTGGTTTGTTAGTATCCAGCAAACACGGTTGACAGTCTTTTCTCAAAGGACAGAGAAGAGATATCTTTGATGAGCCTAAGTTGTATTTCGTTTGGCTGAATTTCCTCGGCTATGACCATGTAATGTTTTGCTACTTTTAGAGCACAGAAGAGAAAATAAACCAGTTATAGAAAGGGCACACTGGGTATGTACAGCCGTGTTACAAAGCCTTCCTCTGGCATTGCATATTATGGGTAGTCAAGGAGTTGAAGTTTACTTAGGAAGTTGTTATCAGGATAAGCAAAAGTGGGTTGAGGATTAAATCAAGCCAAAGGGAGAGGTGTAAGATGAGACATAGAAACACCCATACCTTTATCATGATCAGGTCACCAGTGACCTTGACAGCACACAGGAGCTCAGAGAAGGTAAGGGATCAGGGGCTGAGGAGAAATAAATTTATGGAGAAAAATTACTTCTAGTGAGGTTTTCTCTTTGATTAAACATGTCTATGGAAATAAAAAGAAAACACATTTAAAGGAAAACAAACATGTTAAAGAGTTTGTAACTTGCATTTCAAGTTCTGTTTTGTTTTGTTTTTTGTTTGTTTGTTTTGAGAATTTGGCCTGTTTAAAGGGTGATAAGTAGAACCCACCAAGAATCAAATTTTAAAGAGACTAATAATAAACGCTGACTGTTCAAGATTTCTCAAGAAGTATGCATAGTAACACACAAAGCAGAGTATCCTGTAGTGTGGAAACTACATGCCTTTTGTTTTCTCTCTATTTTTTTTCTATTTGTTTCTTGAGTCACAGTCTTTCTATGAAGTCCCGGTCCTCAAGGTTAGAGTGTGCAGTGTATAGTGTACAAACTATACACTCAAACTCTCATCAAATTTCTTGCAACTCTTCTAAGTGTTGGGATTACATACTACCTGCATTTGTCTTGTATTATAATTTTCCTTTCTACATAATTATATATTTCTGTAGAGAAAAAAAAACAAGGTCTGAGGGTTTGTAGAAAGTCATATAATCAAGAGAATTGCGACCCATTCAGTTTCCACCTTTACACTCTCTTGCAGATAGTAGATAACAACTTCCTTTTAGTAGGTACAATTTTCTTTCTCTTGTTCTGGTTGATTACTAAAAAAAAATTACTGGTATATTGATTGGGATAATATTAAAAGAAATTAATCATACAATATAAAGGTTATCAAAGGTCAGAAGCTGGAGAGCCTCATCAATAGTACAGTTGAGAATGCAGTCAGCAGTCAGCATTGCCTGCTGTTTACAGTGTCGAAGTTCCCACCATTGCACAAGTCAGGGCATCTTAGACCATGTCTACGAACAAGTAGTTTGGAAAAAGAAAATCTTAGTATCCAAACACAAGGTGATGAGGCCTGCTGACAGTTTCCAGGCAATGCTGGGACAGAGTTCACCAGCAGGAAATTTGAATAGAAATGACACAGATCTTAGGAGTGACAATAATGACCGCCATCTTTTCATAGGAACCCTGTATGTGCCCAGCGTTCAAATGTCTTCCCTCTGATGCATTGAGAGGAGCAGAAAAGGCTCACCTACACCAAAGTATGTCAGTGCTACACAGTAAAGCTTCCTGTCAGTCTCTGTGGAAGTTCTGGGTTCTGTCTTCCGTGGTCAGCATTTGGTTTACCACATCTTATTATATAATATATATATGCTGTATACCCCTGCTGTAATGTAATAGGACTGGGAACAAAAACTTTTCTGTTGTTGAGACCCCCAGTTTCCATTCCATAGAATAACTCCTGAAGAAGAGGAGAACTAAAAGCTATTTGATTTTTTTATTATTATTAAATTATTTTATTTATTTACATTCCAAATGTTGCCCCCCTCCCCAGTCTCCATGTTCCCTGAGTTCTTCACCTCATCCCGCTCCCCTTTGCCTCTGGCAGGGTGCATTCCCCTACTCTGGGCATCTCCCTTCCCTGGGGCATTAAGTCTCTACAGAATTAGGAGCTTCTTCTCCCACTGAGGCCAGACAAGGCAGTCCTCTGCTACATATGTGCCGAGGGCCATGGACCAGCCCATTTATGCTCTTTGGTTTGTGGCTTAGTCCCTGGGAATTCTGAGGTGTCCTGGCTAGTTGATACTGTTGTTCTTCCTATGGGGTAAAAGCGATTTGTTAATGACTATGTTTAGAGTGGAGGTCAGAGAACAGCAAGTTGATGTCTTATCCCATCAAATTTCTTCCCTTAGTATATGATTTGCCATCTTGAGTCTTTCATTCTACAGCAAACAATGGACTACTTATAGATGAATGGTACATGGTGTGATATCATGTATGATACATATGTGGTAGGGCAATGAGGATATAAAAATTAGTTGAGTTAAAATATAACATAATATAACAGAAAATAGCTTTGGTCCCAGAGGGGGAAAATGAAGCCAAATTTTTAATGCTTGCAAGAGTTTTTTTTTTTAGTGAAAGTAACGAAATTCCAATTTCAAGACAGTACGGCTGTCATTCATTCTCACTATGATACCTGCTGCAGCCCACAGGGGGGTCACAGTTGAAGGCAACACTTGAAATGCGAGGTCTATGTAGAGCTTTGTTAGGGGGGATGTAGGTGAAGAAATCGGTGTTATCGGAGGAAAATGTTTTAGAGATGTGTACCTGAAGATTAAAAAAATAATAATATATTAGTGACTCAAAACATTAACTACCAGTTTCACTGATCTGATGGGCTTACCCTCCAATGTCAGGCACAGTGTGGCGTGAGGTATAAAGTGTAAGGGCCTTGCTTTCTGCATCATCTTTTCAGGTGGTAGAGGTTCATTATAGTTTCCTCATTATAGTCTCCATTTCCTGGCTATGGCAGCTAAGAGTGCCCCCCTCAACCCTTACCCTTGGCTTGGAATTTTGAGGTCCTATGTACTAGGTTACAGTGGTCACAGTCATTTAAATTCTAAGGATAAATCAAATGAGAAACGTGTTTTACTATTGAGACCAGCATCCTGACAGCCTCTGTAATTTCTGGTCTGGAAGAGGGTTCTCGATATATATCCAGAAACATTGCCATACGGTATTTGTAACCCGAGGATGTGCTAAATCCTCAGGGATATTTGGAGTCCTCCTAAAAGCTCTCACCGTGTGCTTTCCAGAATTCACCAGGAGACTGTAGCATAGAAAGGTGTTAGGTGAAGAATGAATTGCTCTGGTGTCATGCTTCTTCCTCTACTAGCACATCTTTAACTTCTCTGATACCATCCCAGAATTTCCCATCACATTAGATACTCATTAAATCATAATGGTATGGTCATTAAAATAGTTTTCAAATAAAAATTGCTTCTTTATGTGAGAAAATTCAGTAATAATGCTGCAACTAAAATATTTTGTTGTTGGGTTGTTTTAGTTACTTTTATTTTATTTGTTTTACAATCCAGTTGTTGTCCCCCTCCCAGTTCACCCTCCCACGGTTCCTCATTCCATTCCTCCTCTCCTACCTCCCCAGTCACCAAGAGGATATTCCCCACCCCCCACCAGGCCTCCCTACTCCCTGAGGCCTCAAGTCTCTCGAGGGTTAGGTGCATCTTCTCCCACTGAGACAGACAGACAGTCCTCTACTATATATGCGTCCAGGGGCCTTGGACCAGCTCCTCCTGTATGCTGCCTGGTTGGTGGCTCTGTCTGAGAGATCTCAAGGGTCTTGGTTAGTTGAAACTTCTGGTTTTCCTAAGGGGTCACCCTCCTCCTCAGCTTCTTCCAGTCTTTCCCTAATTCAGCCTCAGGGGTACTGGGCTTCTGTCCAATTGTTGGATGTACTTAATCTGTGTCTGTCTTAGTCAGTTGCTTGTTGGGCCTCTGAGAGGACAGCCATGGTAGGCTTATGTCTATAAGCACACCATAGCATCAGTGGTAGTATCAGGCCTTGGAGACTCCCCTTGAGATGAATCCCAAGTTGGGCTGGTCACTGGACCATACAATATTTTTAATATCATGTCTACATTCTCTGTACTTTTTATTGTATTTTATAATAACTGTAGAGATTTATTTGGGGATATATATTTATTTTTGTGGAGGAATACATACATTTTTGGTACAGGTTGAGACAAAGATAATTGTGACAGTATAAATGATCTGATTGGATCACTATCGAAGGAAAAGTTCAATAATTTGAAATGTAAGTAAAATATATTTGAGTTGAGTGTGCCACTGGCCCTTTAATCCATTACAAAAACAGGTAGCTCAATATTTCAAATGAGGACAAGCCTTCAAATAGGCAGGTTGAATTAATATCTTATAGTTTACTTTTATATATTCTTGTTTAGCCTTCAAGTTTTAAGTTACCAGTATTTGTGTGATATATTCTGTCAGGATATAGTTTAATCACAAATGACCAACATAGCAAGATGGCATGCAGCCTCGGAGGCTCAGGCAGGAGAATTGTTGAATTTTGAAACCTGCTGTGCTGTATACTGAAATATTGTTTTAAACAAATAAAACTATATTTTCTAATTTCATATGTCATATATTTTAAAATTAATGATAATACAATAACAATGATAATAAAATTAATGATGATATATAGACCATTTAACTTAGATTTTTTTCCAGTGGTGAAAATAATTACAACAAATTTAGCAATTGATTAGGGGAATTAAGAAGTGTATTTCAACTGTGGTACTAAAAATCAGTAAAAGTCATATTAAATGTTAAAATATTAAATGATTACCTCTTCACTAAAAAGACCCCAGACATATTGGACATTTCCCCACTAAAAAGCAAAGAGATTTAGTTGTTTAAGAAATTTTAAAAGTTTTTTTTAGAATATTCACTGCTATAATCAATGATTATTTTTATTCAAAATAATCGTGGAAAGAATCCTATAGTTGCAATCTGAAATTCATAACTTACCTAAATACATAGTTATTTGAAACAGATTATCCTTTATGATATCAAACAAAACAGTATTTCACGGAACAATTTTTAATTTCTGGCTTGTATTAAGATTTTACCTTACAAATATGTACACATATGACTATATAAACACCCACTGACTTCTCTTCTAGATGACCTTAGTTCAATTGCTAGCACCCACATGACAGCTCACAACTCTCTCCAACTCCAAGATCTGACATTACATAGGCATATGTGCCGGCCAAACTCTTATGCATATAAAAGTAAAAATAAATAAATTATTAAATTAAGATATATCATTTACCCTCTCATTTCTTTCCATTAATGTCCCCATAACCCATCTTGCTCTCAGATTCATGCCCTCTTATTCTTTGTGATATATGTGATATCACAATATATCACACGTGTGTGTGTGTGTGTGTGTGTGTGTGTATGTATATAAATATCTCCCTGGAATTTCATTGTTAATTTCTGTGGAAAAAATTAACATATTTTATTAAATATTAAGTATTATACTTAGAAGAAGGTGTCTTCTCAGAGGTAACTAGCGAAATAAGGAAAGAAAATTAAATTTTCTCTCTGCAGAACATATTTTATGTAGCTGTCTTCATTATTTTATAATTTTTCAAAATGAGAGAAGACCAGCCAACTTGAGCAGGGACAAGCTGTGTTCTCTACAAACACTGTGTTCTCTGGAGCTGTCATTGCTTCATTCTTACATTTCAGCACTTAACAGCAATAACTGCGTCTATCCATGCAGAATGCCACTGTGTTCTGCTGTGAGGCTTTTGGGTGGGATCCTTCAGTTGCTGGGGCCCCATTTCTCTACCACATGTCAATTCTTAGGGTATTGGCACCACTCATGGCTGTCTACCCTTTTCATATACATATCCATGATCATGAGCCACATTGGCTTCAGTGTCTCAAAGGTGAATTATTCATGTCCATGATGGTTAGGCATCAAACTTCTACTCAAGGAGTAAGGGCACATCTGAATGTATCATTATCCCTTCTGAACACACTCCAAATAGTCCTTCAAGTCCATATTTGCATTTACTCTCAGAATTTTCCTCTATGAACTAGGTAAGCTCAGAGACATCATGTTCTTGAAAACTAGCACATCACTATTGGAGAGTTATAAATTGCTCAGCTATGGTTTCAATGAGAATATATATAATCTAATTGGTTGGCACATATTTAAAAATGATTTAGCGTGTCTTAGTATTTTTAAATTGGTATGTGCTAATCACTTTCCCTCCTTTTACCTTTTTTAATCCACCAACCATAGCCTGCAGTGTCACCCATCCCTTTTCATGACTTTTGGTTTTGTTTAACCAGGGCCATCTGTGTGACCACTGGGATGGTGTTGTGCACTGGGGACAGCTAGGGTTAGCAGTGGGTATGTATCTATGAAGGTAACTGCTCCCTTTTGCCTTGAATCTCAGAAGCATTTTCTTTTTCTTTTTTTTCTTTTTTGTAAAAGGTTACATAAGTACAAAGCTTGGACGATTATTCAGGAAAATAATATGCAACCTCAAATGATCATGTTTTATCTAATGTTTGTGTAATGTTATGTAGCATGTTTGTTTGAAATAACGTAGTTGAAACTCATGTCCCCCCTCTGTACACCATCATTCTATGTGATTACTAATTAGGCTACTTAAGACTATTTATGTATGTAATGTAAACCATTAAAATAATAATTCACAAATTTATGCTACTAATAAAGATTGTTAAAACTACTATCGTTCTCCAGGCATTGCCTTTGATAATTCAAATTTGAATGTTTTGCCCAATTAGTGTTTTTGATGTTTAAAATGCCTTTATGCTATTATTTGGTATTGAAATGTTTTTTCTTAATAGAAAAGCACATAAATACCTCAGAACATTTTATAAGATTAGGAGATTCTTGTTGAGACCTTGGGAACAACATAACTGAGTATCTATCTATCTATCTATCTATCTATCTATCTATCTATCTATCTATCATCTACCTATCTTGTTGAGACCTTCCCTCTAGCTTAGCTGTAGCCATTTTGTTCCATGCCCACCAACTAATTCATATTGTTGCTGTAATATGCCTACAAGTCACTCACACAGAAAAATGACTTGACTCAGAGCAAAGTCATGCTGACCCGATACCCTGTTATGTTCTGTATATTATGAGGTTTGTTAATCTTAAAAAATTCCGCAACTATAAGCTTTACGTAGAACTCATCAAATTAAAGGTCAATACGTACTGTTATTTCTAAAATGGCTTGAGTCAGGGCCAACCACCTGGCAGCTCTTCTAGCACCTGTTTATAAGCTCATTGTGTTTTTTGCATTTTAGCATTTATAATATGACCATGAGAAATGTCCCCAGTGCAGCTTTGAGTTACTGCTCTGGTTCATCAGTCTTGGGGTGTGCATTCAATAAACCTTCCATGTTTAACTGAGATCAGTGTTTGTGTGGTTTGTGGGGTGACTCCTGGACCTCAACAATCAATGATATCTATCTATCTATCTATCTATCTATCTATCTATCTATCTGTCTGTCTGTCTGTCTGTCTGTCTGTCTGTCTATCTATAATCTATTTAGCTATCATTTATTATCTATGTATTTATGTATCGCTGTATCTGTGTGTGTCTGTTTATATCTATCGTTTATACACCTCTATCATCTATCTGTTCATCTGTCTCTCTACCCATTTTGCATTTAATTAATGATGTGCTAGGTGGAATATATTAGTCCTATGTCATTACATTCCATTTTTTAATCCAAAAGTAGCTAAAATCAGAGTTATAATTTGACAAGGTAAATGATTTTTTCTTAATATCTACTTAATAATATTTTTCTGAAATCATTGATTATTGTCAGCAATAACAATCCTGACCCCTCCAGAAACCCAAAAGAATGTTTTAAAAGGAATATATTTCACATGTAGAAGAAATATATTTCAATGATAAACAGTAACAAAATTCATCAGACACAAAATTTCTTTTTTTAAAGATTTATTTATCTGTTATTTATATGAGTACACTGTCGCTGTCTTCAGACACATCAGAAGAGGACATCAGATCCCATTACAGATGGTTGTGAGTCACCATGTGGTTGCTGGGAATTGAACTCAGGACCTCTGGAACAGCAGTCAGTGCTCTTAACCACTGAGCTATCTCTCCAGCCCGACACAAAATTTCTTGGTTTAATAATTGACCAGTTTCAGTGACTTTATTATACCAAATTAAATTCCGTATGAAAATAAAATAATGCTATTAATTCAATGTTTTTATTCTTTTTGGATATTCAAACCTCAAATAGTCTTGAAATTAAATAATCATTACAACAACTACTGTTTAAGAATACTTTCTGGGATTCCCTAAAAGCTTATGTTCTGACTTTATTTTCTTAAATTTATACTTGTGTATTAAGTAATTATTGATCTACTTAGATTTAAGTAAACATACTGTTTTAAATTCTTAATCTACTTTTAGTTTCCATGTAATAAATAAATTTTTCCCCTGAAGAAAAATACCTAAAATAGAACAGATACACTAGGTCTCTTTTAATAGTGTTATCTTATTTTCAAGCTTGGAGATAGGCATATTGTTCCTGATATGATCTGAGATTCAATCTCATAACTATTTAGAATCTTTTCATAGTCTAGTTTGATCTGTTTTCTTGTTAATATCAATGTTTCTGGCAACACTTGAATGAAGTGTTCCTAGAACTGGCCAATATTTAGTCATTTCCCTGATTTGTATCTATCTCAGGACATTTAATCTTTTTCTATTACACAGTAGAATCCTATGAAATCTAGGTTAAAATGTAAATAGAAGGTTCACAGGCAAAACAAATGTTTATTTATTTATTTATTTATTTACACAGAGTGAAAGACATTCTCAGTTAGATGGTAGAGTTGTTTTTTTTTTTTCTTCTCATTGGCAAATACTCTTTTATTAACATCTGATTCATACATTTAATTTCCTGTCCTTTACATAATGGCAATAAGGAGTAAATAGTACACTTTTATTCTAAATAATAAAAATTAGATCAGATTCAATTTTACATTACTGTATTGAGTTTCCTATTGAAAAAAATGTAGTAATTGAGTTTATACTGTGCAGTAACAGAACAGGAAGCAATTTAAGAGTTTGCAGCAAAGGTCTTGGAATAAGGCCTTAATCATGACTATATCAATATAATCATATATATAGATGATTGAATTCTGGGAGTCTTAGCTCACTAGATTTGTTGAAAATCTGATATATAATTTTAGAGTAAATGAAATCAAGTACACCATTCAGTATTTAGTCTTAGCAATTGAAAACATAGTCTTGGTACTAGGAAAAATGTGTGAAGAGCAGTGTTAGAGTGAGAGAGAGAGTCATTCCTCACTAAGCATGGTGGTACATCCTTTAATCATAACACTCAAGCAGAAGTTTCTTGGATTTCTGTAAGTGTGAAGACTGCTGCACATAGAAGTTTCTTAAAAAGCTACATAATGAGGGCCTGTCTTAAAAATTATTCTTTACTAATCAAGTGCTGGCAAAGCCTCTCAAAGGACAGCTATATCATGCTTCTCTCAGCAAGCACTTCTTTGCATCCGCAATAGTGTTGGTGTTTGGTGTCTGCAGATGGGATGTATCCCAAGGTGGGGCAGTCTCTGGATGGCCCTTTCCATCAGTCTGTGCTCCGTTTTTTGTCCTGTGTTTCCTTTAGACAGGAACAATTCTGGGTTAAAAATTTGGAGATGGGTGGGTGATTGCATCCCTCAACTGGAGGCTATGCCTATCTATTGGAGATGGTCTCTACAGGTTCTATCTCCCCTCTGTTGGGTATTTTGGCTAATGTCAGATGCAGATACTCACAGCCAACCATCCTCAGAACTGAGCCTGAGGACCCCAATGGAAGAGTTACGGCAAGGACTGAAGGAGCTGAAGGGGATTGCAACTTCATAGAAAAAACAACATCAACTAACTGGACCCTGAAGAGCTCCCAGGGACTAAACCGCCAACAAAAGAGTATATACATGGACGGTTTCATGGTTCCAGCTACATATGTAGCAGAGGATTGCCTTATTAAGCATCAGTGGGAGGGAACGCCCTTGGTCCGGAGGAGGCTTGATGACCTAGCATAGGGGGATACTAGAAGAGTGAGGCAGGAGTGGGTGGTTGGGTGGGGGACTACCCTCTTAGAGGCAAAGGGGAGGGGGATGGGATGGAGAATTTGTGAGACTGGGAAGCGGTATAACATTTGAAACGTAAATAAGTAAAATAACCAATAAAAAAGTGAAAAAAATTATTCTTTATATGGCAATGAAATATTCAAATAACTAGAGTTTATACCAGCAAAAGTCTTAGGCCTGTGTTATTAACTATAGTCACTTTTCTTATTTTAGTCAATTAATTAATTTTTTAAATTTACTATATCCCAATTGGAGCTTCTCTCCTCCTCTTCTCCCCATCTCTCCCTCTCACCTCATTCTCCATATACCTTTTCAGAGGTACTAAGCAGAGAACTCCTATGGATATCAACCCACCTTGGCATACCAAATGGTAGTAGGATTGCATCTTCTATTGTGGCTAGACAAGCTGTCTCAGTTAAGCTAAAGGGATCCAAAGGTAGGCAACTGTCAGAGACAGCCCCTGTTCCTGCTGTATATCTGTCACATATGTGTAAGGGGATTAAGTACATATAGTCATAAGAAAATCCATTAATATTTCCACCTAATTATCCCAGAAATTATACTATGGTCTGGAATAAAGAATAAAAGAACATTATATGCTGGTTGCTGAATAAGAGACTATATACACTACATATAAGATGGAAGTTCCTGATTTAGGAATGTAAATACACTGATGAATGTCACAGTTGAGTTGTTAGTTGCCATTTCATTATGTTGGGAAGCTGGCTGCGTCTGTGGTGGGTTTCAGGGTAAGGCATAGGAAGCTTTGGTTGTGGATATCTTATTGTTCTTGTTTGACTATAGTGTAATTCTTAGAAAAGAGGCAATATTTTTTTAGACTTTTATAGTGTCTTGTAGGACTATTATTAGCAAAGACAAAGTAACCTACCTGTCATACATAAACTAATTTCTGTGAGAACAAAATTATGATCTTACAAGAATAAAAACCATTGATTAAGTGTAATTACTCCCTTGAGAAAATGTCAGATATCAGGCCTCAGCTCTTGTTTCTGAATGTGGTATGTAAGAATTACCTGAGCAAGGTCAGCCTACCCTAGGAAGAACTGCATGACTCAAGCCAGTTTCTGGCCTGTAGTTTTTGACAATATAGCTATTTTGTACATATGCCTTTTAAGCAGGCTTGCTATGGTTAGGAACAAATGATGACATTTATAAAAAATTTTGTGTGTACATGATTCCTGAGAAGATCTTCTAAGGTAAGAGTCCTTGGTGAGTACACATATGGGACCTAAATATTTACACACCTGGTGTGAAAGCACTTCGTCCAAGAAGTCAATCAATAGACCCTTTCAAATCCTTATAAAAAAGAGATATAGCAGAAAAATACAGTCTATCATTGCCCAATAACATACATTATTTCTTGCTTCTGATAGCAGCATAGAGTTATGAAACTTCTTAAAACCTAACAAACATGACTTTATGATGATAGAAACTAGCACTGCATAAGAATTGGGTATTTTCTACAAACAGGGTTGTAATTCCTAACTCTTCCTTTGGGGTCCTGGCCTCAGTCTGATGGTTGGTTGTGAGTATCTGAATCTGTATTGGTCAGGCGCTAGCAGAGCCTCTCAGGGAACAGCTATACCAAACTCCTATCAGCAAGCACGTCTTGGTATCACCAATAGAGTTTGGGTTTGGTGCATGCAGATGGGATGGATACCTTGGTGGGGTAGTCCTCTGATGGCCTTTCCTTCAGTCTCTGCTCCAATTTTTGTACCTGCATTTCCTTTAGACAGGAACAATTCTGGGTTAAAATTTTTGAGATGGGTGGGTGGCCCCATCCCTCATCTGATGACCATGCCTTTCTACTGGAGGTGGTCTCTACAGGTTCTGCCACCCCTTAGTTGGATATTTCGTCTGATGTCATCCCCATTGGGTCCTTCACTGGCTTCTGGGACTTTCTAGTGGTCCCCCACCCCATTCTCCACCCTCCAGTACAACATATTTCTATTCATTTAATTTTCAGGTTTTTTTTTTTTTTTTGAGTTCCCTATACCTTTTCCAGTGACTTGTTTGAACAACGCAGACAACCTAGATTCTTTTATTTCCCCTCCCATTCTGTTTGTCTTTCTTAATTATCCAATATTATTTATTCTTCTAATTGTCTTTCTTAGTGGTTTTTTTTTGTTGTTAATTGCAAACAGTCCTTTATTTACACTTGCTTAGAAATAAGAAAAAAATTAACCACATGTACAGGTTTTCAACAATACAAGGATTAAGTAACAAAATTCATATGAAATGAATACTTAGCCAATAAGATGATTCTGAAAGTATTTGAAAATATAAAGAAGTATTAAAACCTGGGTATTGAAAATGTAAATTTTGTAAGTCTATATTTGTTCATGGGGTCTAAATTTATAGAAATGTAAAAGTTAAATACCACAGTATAATAGTGGCAAGAATGTATGGGGATAACCAAATATTTTGTGATGAGATTCAAGTTATTTTGCTTACTGGATAGAATAACAAACTGCCTTCTAAATGGTGTGTTATACTCATAGATAAATAAGATAATCTTTTAGTTTCTTTTATCAGAGAAACTTCCTTTTTGTAGCGGGCAGTGGTTAATTCCGGTTTACAATTGGTCAAATTTTAATGAATAAGGGGCTTCACAGCTCTGAGACATTTAACACATACACAAGAGCATACACACAAGAACATACAAGAACACACACACACACACACACACACACACACACACACACGACTCAGCAGACAACATGGAGAAGAAAGGGATGGAAAGACTGTAGGAGAGTGGAGAGGTCTGCAGCAAAGCAGTGCCTCTGGTCCTGACAGAGCTGTCACACTGTCACCAGGGCGGCTGTGGTTGCCTGAGAAAGACCTGAGTCCCCTCCTTGCTGCATTCTTCCTTGAAAACTTGAAATCCAACTGGCCACTGGCTTACTTGCACTTAAGGATTTGCAGCCTATTTTAGAAACACTGGGAATATGGAAGTCAGTCTTTAAACCTAGTAAAGTCTTTCCAGTTGCCCAGGTTGAGCTTGACCTGCATATTGGATTTCTGGATTTCCAATAACTGATATTCTAAAGCTGAATTCTTCGATGTTAAGTCTTTAAACTCCTTCATAAACGTCTCCTTGACTTTTTCCATCTCATCAACCAGTTTCTGCTTTTCTTCCTCCTCCCATCTAACAACTAACTTCTGAAAGTCCTGCTCATTTATTTTCTGCATTTCATAGTCTTTAGAGAATTGGACTCTGTGGGTGTGCTGGGCCGACTCCAGCTGGGTCTTGGTCAACTGCAGCTGCTCCTTCAACATGTTGATCTCCTCCTGGAGCTTATCGTTCCGTGCCTTTGCATTTCTCCCAAGACAAGAATCTGCAGCATGGCGGCGATGGAGGTGGCTCTGTAGAAAAGTTTGGTTCATAAAGGCTTTGTCACAAAAACGACACTGGTAGTGACTGGCTTGGGCCTGGCCTATCATCAACTGCTGGACGAACAGCATCTTTTTCGTACGCCTACACTCCTGTTTGAGTAGTCTGATGTCCTCAGCCAGCTTGGTAAGCAGCTGTTTGTTCTGCTCATAGCCACTCAGGTTCAGGTGTAACCGTTCCTCCACCACGCTCAGCTGTGAGGTGAGGAACTCTTGAGAATGTACCAGGTACTCGATGGAGAGCTGTGCCAGGCGGATGAGCTTCAATAGCAGTGGGTCCACCTCCGACTGGCAATACGGGCACTTCTCATTCTCCAGTTTGCAGAAGGTGATTTTCATGATGTTCTCCTGAAGTGTCAGGACATCTGTAGTTCCCACCACCTTGTCCACATCAATGGCTCCCAGCCGCCTCCAGTCAATGTTCTCCAGACGAGGTCGGAATTGGAAGAAGGACAGGGGTCCAGAGGCTGAGTTGGGGTTCACACAGGCCCTGGGGAATGCACGTCCCTCTGGGGCGTCATGTCTCTTCTGGCTGTTGGACTGAGGGTAGCAGATATGTTTCTGGAAGGGCATTCTTGAAAGCCAACCCGCTGACTACACTCCGGCTGGAGGAATAGGGCAGTCTTTCTTACCTGGCCAGGCCACCTGTAGTCGCAGGACACCACACCCAGTGTGAGCAAGTGACAGCCTGAACGTCTGCCTCAGCGGTTGCAGTCTAAAACCTCGATGGCCAGGACGTTGCCATGGCAGCGCGTAGCCTTCTCCTGGAGCTTAAGGCCTGTCTGCTCACAAGCATTCAGACTGCAGCAGAAGACCTTACAAACACGAAGAACTTCAAAATATTGCAGCAACTTGCAGATCATGTGACTCACTTTGGGAGCCTTTACGATGGTGTTGGTGTTGGGGGCGGGGCGGGGGAGGTTGTTGCCAGTGGTTACTATAGAGATCAACAAGCTAGAAAAAAAAAGCCAGGCATCCTTTAATCCATGAGGAAGGAACAGACTAACCATGAGGACTCCTCCTCCCCTCCCCATACCGCCACCGCATTTTGGTATTTCTGTGGACCTTCGGTTCCATCCATTAGCCTGGCAGAAGCTAATAGGGAGAGCAAGGCAGTCGTTGATCACTGAAGTATTACTAGAATTTAGTACAGGCAGAGGGGGAAAAGGCTTACAGACTGTGCTCAGTAGATGCATGAATAAATAACAGTTGTCTGAATTAGGTGCCGAGTTAAGAAGATGGCGGCTCCAGGCCCCATATCCCTTATACTTTCTCTGACTGGGGCCTGTGAGCCGAGTCATAGCCTGTGAGCTGTTGTATATTTTTATTTATATATTTTTATTTATATATGATGGACCAACGAAGACTTTCTATATCAACTTTATACCCTATCTCAATATCAACTATCATAAAACTAGTACTTATTAATCATTCTCTCTCTAAATGTCCTTATTGATTGCCCAGAGAGGAGCAGTTTTCTTAAGGTTCTTACTATGTGCAGGTGCTTGAGCACTTGTTTAAACCCCCAGGCCACATAACTTTAGATTTTTCCAAAATATCCCTTACATTCTTGCAATTAGTTTTGAATTTCTCAACACTTGGCCATAGACAGATCATTCTTTAATGCTCAAAAAATTATAGATTTAGGACAGGAGAGAGCTCAGTATGTTTAGATCACTAGTTGTCCTTCTAGAGGCTTGGGGTCGGATTCTTGTGTAGAGACTTGCAACTGTCTATTATTAACTAGAGTCCCAAGGGGTTCTGTCGTCCTCTCCTGGTCTTCTCAGGTACTGCATGCAGGTAGAGCACAGACTTGCACAGGCAAACACCCATATCTAAAAGTTAGGATTAATTTATGAGTAAAATATTCTAACAAAATTTTACTTCAAATTCAAGACAGGATATTATTCTAGAAATTAATTTATAATTTGCATCGCTTTTGTGGTGTTCTCTGCTTATGCCTTTCCTACCCTGTCCCTTGATTGTCTTGATAGTCAAGAATTCCTTGGTTATTCAGGCTGGCCTCAAATTCTGGCTCTTCTTACATCTGTCTTCCCACTGCTGGGACGACAGTGTGTGTAACAGGATGATGGGTACTACTAGGCCACATTCACCTTTTTACACTCTATAAAGTCTGTCTTTGCGAGGAGTGAACTTCAGCTGCCTATGAAGACATGGGACAAGAAGCCGTTTCTAGAATGGCTCCCTTTAGACGAGGATGTGAGAAGAATGGTTGCCAGAGGCTTGGACCTCAACACAAGTGGGAAGATGACTTCCTATTCATCCCAAACAATAAGTATAATGCTGTTTAACATATCACATGCTGAAGGTCAAGTAAATGGTTTTAGTTTAATAACATAACTTGGAGGAAAAGATATGGTTAGATTCCCAGTGATCCCCCACCCCATGAAGATTTTATTAGAGTAGCCAGTGAAGTAACGGAAAAATATGGAGTAACAGAAAGTTATTGTAGAAACGGGGTACACATTGTATTTATTGGCACGAGAGCCTTACCTGACATCAAGTTGATCAACATCCTAAAGACTTTTGTTATTAAATTAGGTTGTCAAAGAAACCCTCAGAGCAAAAGGCTCCATTGAATGTTTCTGTCCTCAGATATTTAATTCCTTTAAATAGATAGGGTTTTATATTTAATTATAATCTATCATACTAATTGCTTGACTGAGATAATTTTTCTTTTATTTTCTTTTCCATTTGATTTTGTTGGGATCTGACAAAATATTTTCAAAGTGTATAATGGTGTTTGATGTATATATATTTACATATTTTAAATATATGTATACATATGTACATAAATATATAATCACATATACATGCATACACATAGTATAAAATATTACCATTATTAAATGAACTGACATATTCATTTCACCATAAATGATTTTTAGGGAATGACTATCCTTAAAGTGTACTCTCTTCATAAATTCCTAGTAGATAATACATTAATTTCTGGTCATCTAGTTGCAGTTTTTGTCTCCAGAATTTTTATCTTCTAACTGCATATTTATACACTATGAACACTATGCCAGCCCCCATCCTGTGGTCACTGTCATTCTATTCTCTGCAAAATAAGTCCAAAATAACAGGGCTCTACCCTTCCAAGCAGGAGGTGGACTTTGATAGTCCAAGGATGTAAAGCCCACTTTTCATATTATTGGAGGAAATCATCACTACAACATTTGTGTCCAGAGAGGAAAATCATGCACACGTCTCTATCTTGGCTTTCCTGTTTCCATTTAGAATGGTGCAGCAGGGGCAACCTTGTAAATGGGAATATTTTAGTTATCCTGTCTCAAGCTTTGCATAGGACCACCATTGGGGGAACAGGTCACTTGTTTTGCTCAAAGTTCAGGAGTAGGAAAGGTCTTGCTTGATTCAGTGAAGGGTAAAGATCTTGAGTATTTTTTTCTGATATGACAAGAAAGTGACTGTGTTGTATTTGTGGGAAGAAAACTTAGAGGTCAGATCTTAACTAGTAAGGTAAGATGTACTGAGATTTGCTATGTATCCATCAAGCTAGGATTTCTCAATTCTCTTTTTAACCACTGGGTGCATGTGACTGCATATCAAAGAAGGTGGGTAGAAGCCAAAAAGTGACAGCCGGAGGCAGAGACTGGAAGAAATTTCCCCAGGGCCATTCGTGACACGTATTGCCAACACACTAATTTTAACTTGGTAAAATTACTTTTGAACTTTTGATCTTCATACCATGAGGAAAGAGGTTTCCTTTCTTTCTTTTTTTCTTTTCTTTTTTTTAATAAACTGTGCATTTTGTGGTAATTTGTTGCAAGAGTCAAAAGAAAGTATTAAAACCACTGTTCAACCTCACACTCCTTTACTTCACCTTTCCTTTCTGCAGTAGTCAAAAATCCATAATTTCTTGGTATGTTCTTCCATCTTTCTGCAAATACTTTGTAACTATTTAATAATTGGCAAGCCTTGTCTTTAAAGTGAGAACACTATCCATTTGTACCATTACTGTCAGGACTAATCTTTTTGAGGAGGGTGGAATGGCTCCTGACACAAGCACAATACAAAATTGTTTAGAAAAGTTGATAACATTTTGAAGCCAAGAAAATGATGGGTTGGGGAGTGAGTGGTCACATGGTTTTTAGAAGAAAGGATTTAAGAACAAAAGACAACAATGTATTTGTGTTGTATTCTAGAACTGGTTTGAAGAAAGGTACTCTTGCTACATACTTAAATTTGTTTAAATTTCTGTAGCTATACCTATAAAGTATATATTATATCATTTGAACTGAAAATAAATCATTTTATCAATATTATTTTGTTGTACATCTAAAGAAATCCAACACAAACAAACAAATATGGAGAGATTGATAGTTTTAATAAAACATAGGAAACTATTTGTTGAAAAAAGAAAGAACATTTAGATTTCTTTGATTTCTTCATCAGCATCTGTAAAACAATAAAATAACATGTCAGCTTTGTATAATAAACTGTCTAATTTCTTACATATAAAGCAAAGTTGTTTTTCTTTACTCATGAGTTTGTTATGAAGGACTATATAGAATATTCATCTGAAATTACTCATCATAATACACACTTAAAAGAATGTTTTCTCCTCTGTCTACATACATTCTTACAAATAAATATTCTTATAGAAATTAATAAGCATCTGTGTAACATTAATTTAATTAAAATGCAACATTGCCGTTTATTTGAATGCATATGTAGATATCACAAAATATGGGTTCGAGTAGCTATTGATTTGGATCAACACTGTCTCTTGATATGGAAACATATGAATAAAGGAGAATTCTTTTTCCATCTTAATAGTCTGCCCAGGAAAGTAGCATTTATCCCTTTACCTATTTCACATTGAGTATCTTACATGTAAGAAACTTGCTATGCATGGCTATGTACATGTGAAATTATTAAATGAATCTAGTATCTTGATATTGTTATTCATTAATAGGCCTCTCATCTTAAATACTAGTTAAATAAAATGTCACATAATTTAGCTGGGTTAAGAGTTTAAGGATAAACTGAAAATGATATCCTTGAGAATAGCTATTTGTTAGGTGCTTCATCAATAGTGCTAATTTACATCACGTTTATTCTCAATATAACTTTAGGCATGGATGGTGCCTCAGTAGAATTTTATTTGGCTGACAGTCAAAATAATGTCTCCCCATTTCCTTGTCCAGTGAACATTTATAATCATAACCTGGTAATAATTTGGGGGTAAGACAGAGGCATAAGAACTTGGAAGTAGCTCATTTGTTTTACGTATTTTACTTATTTTTGGTTAGATAGGAAGTAAGGAGATCAACTGAGCACTTTGGTCCAGGCCTTTCTTCTTAGGACAGTATGTGGGGTGAGACTGACTTGAACAAGAAGTGGGTGAGGATGGAGAATGGCCTGCAGGTCTTAATGGAGAGCACTTCTCATTTCAGTCTCCTTCCCCTTTAGAGGAGCTTGTTCCTAAGGGATGAGTACCATTGCAGGGTAGTCAGGTCATATGCAGTTTGGATCAGTTTAAAGAAGAATTTTCTATTCTAATAACAGCCTGAAAATATTACACAGGAAGTAAATTCATCATGTCTTAACTTCTGAGGCACTGATAACTAGCAACTGCACCCTGCTTTCTCATTCCATATATGTGTATATCCATCCATATATGTACATACACGTATTTTCTCATATATATATATATATATATATATATATATATATATATATATATACACACATTCAAAGGTAGTTTCAGTTGAGGATATGTAGTATAGCTAATCCATAACTTCCGCATCTCTTTGTTATGTATGACTTACAGAAACAAATGAATATCACTCTCTTCTCCAGAAAAATCTCACTTCTCTACCTAAAAAGAAAAAGGGTTATTTTCACTTATGATTAAATATATTTCATTTGGTAGCGCTGGAACGTTGTTTTCTAAATAATATAGTTATTCTGAGATGCTTTATAAAAGTTCCAGAGAAATTTGCTTGCAGACAAGATGGTTAAAATAAAGAGTGTTTTGTCTCTCATCTGAAATAAAGTATATGTTTAAAATTATAAGGAGGGGCTGGCTGGGTGTGGTGCATATCTTTAGTTCCAGCACCCAGGAGGCAAAGGCAGGTGATGGATCTCTGTGAGTTCTAGGCTAGCCCTGGTTATATAATGAGATCTTGTCTGAAAACAAAATAATTATGAGGAAGAAGAGGTTTTATTCCCCCATGACTGTAACTTCTTATTGTGAAGAATAGTTATTATTAAGATATAGGACACAGAAAAAAATGTACTAGTAAGTGTTTTAGCATGTTGCACGCACAGAGTTCTAGGAATTACACATTATAGACTAAATGTTGTATGTTTGTGCAAGTATACGTCTCTGTGTGTATGTGTGTATTATATGTGCATAGTATATGAGGGAAAACCCTTAATTCTTCCTCTAATATAAGAAAAAAGGTAAATTTATCTAGCTAATCACTTTTAAACTGTTTTATATGTATAGAAATGTTTTCTGTAACATATATTATATATATATATATATTATATATATCACAACACACACACACACACACACACGCACACATACTTGGGGTATGTGAAAGCCCGAAGAGGGTAACGGATCCCCTGGAATTAAAGTTACAAATGGATGTGAACCTCTATATAGGTACTGGGAATTGAACCTGGGTCCTCTGAGAGAATAAATGCTCTTAATTACTGAGCCATCTATGTGGCCCCACTCATCTTTTTACCTAACAGGAAGTTTATCAAAGATATGAGATATGAGAAGATGTGAGAAGAAACAAGAGGAATCTAGGCTCTAATGAATACATTCAAGTATTCAAATCCTGAAAGTTCTTTTTATAGGTATATGGTAGTGCTCTATACGTTTTTTAATATCTGTAGTTTATCTATTGACTAACTGTCCACTAAAAGACTAGATTCTAATCCTGAAGCGGGTATGTTCCTTGTACAGAAGTTGTGTGCCTTCCGGTCTATAAACCCCACACATTGCAGTGTTTAGAGTAGGTAACTTACCTGGTTAAAAAAAGGCGGTGGTTCTTGGCTAGCAGCTTTGGTCTCAAAAGGCTCAGATCCCTCCCGTTTTGCTTCAGTAGGCTCAGCTGTAATAAGTTTTCCCACAACAGATTGGCTCGCCATAAGTTCAGCTGGAGGAGGTTGGCCTGCAGCAGATATTGCTACAGGAAGCTTGGCTTCAGCAGCTAGGCCTGCAGCAGGCAAGGCCTGCAGAGACTGTGCTACAGCAGGCTCACCTGAAGCAGGTTTGTTTTCAGGAGACAGGCTTGCAGGGGATTCAGCTGCTATAGGCTGTGCTTCCACAGATAGGGGGTGTAGAGCGGGTTCAGGTGCCATGGGGTGGGCTGCAGGAGGCACAGTCACCTCTGACTTGGGGGAAGCAGGTTCAGGTGCACCAAACTGGTCTGGGTCAGGCTCAGGTGCACCAAACTGGGCTGGAGCAGGCTCGGGTGCAAGAGGTTTGGGTTCAGGGGGTGGTATGGATGTTTTAAGTTTGACTGTTGGAGGCAGACCTGAAATAGGTTTGTCTACAGGGAACTCAGGTCCCAGGCCTTCGCCTTCAGCAGGTACAGGAGAAGCTGCTGCAGGCTCAGATCCAACAGGTGAGACAACGGAAATCTTTGGAGGTATCACAAAGGGATACGGCCTGGGAGGAAAGGGTCGGGGAGGAGGAAGAGGAATAACTGGAGGACCATTCATTGGAGCATCAGCGGGGAAGTTAAGACTTTGGTATATATAGCGAAGTTTAGCAGGAGTGGGAATCCAAGGATATAGAGACAGCCCTCTTTCAAACTCAGAATTCCCAGGAAATTTGGTGATGACATTTCCTTGTTGAGTGTTAAGAGGAGGCAAAAGAAAAGGTGGCAAATTATCATTCCATAGGCCATAGGGGATATTCAGAGATGGATTAAGTGGGTAGCGATTTCCAAAGTAATCCTAAATAGAAGGAAAGGAGTGAATTGTAGTTGACTTTATACACGTAGCTATATTGATTTCTGCTACGACTGTAGTCATATATGAAGAATGTTTTTAAAAGAACACCTGTTTAGTCTTTCTAACAACTAATATGCATACACAATTATTGAAATGAAAGTAGTTTGAGAAAATCTAACAAATCCAAACTGAAGGAGAATCACTTTGTATAGAGATGAATGAGTGTTACGTATTGCAGAATGCACTGCCTAGATTAGGACGGGTGTAGCTGAGATGCACATTGAATGCAGTTTAAAAGACTAACATAGGATGCAGGACTGATTCTTCCAGGCTGCTCTCCACTATGGTCTTTATCTGTGCCTGTTGCACCTGACAACCCCCTTCTCGGCAAACTGTCCTACTTGAAGCCTTCAGTTCCATATTCTTTTTCCAAGTGTAGTGTTTTTTTTTTTGTGACCTGTGTCCCAGATTTGTCCTGTTTCCTCAAACTTCCATTTCCTTCAAGGTATTGTTATCAGAAGGGCAGGCAGAAACTATGGAATATGGACTTGTCTTTTTATATATGAATTTCCCCATGATATTTCTGTTTAAAAACGGGTATTTTAATAACATTGGGCATGCATTTAACCATCAGATTTCAAATTCCTTCTTGTGGTAAGACCTCTATCTATCCCTCTTGTAGTTTTACTAAATTTATCTACCCCATTCTGGAAAACTGCCAGGGACCTCAGGTCACATAATTATGTAAGAATTCACAGAAACAGGAATGTTTCTTACTCATGCACACTTAATATTTTATATCCTATCATAAATGCCCCCCCCCCGACTTACAAATCAGGAGTTTAGAAATTGGTCATTTATATATACAGCTTGACTATCATTCAAAGAATTATACTCAAGGTTTCTTATGCCCAGAGTTGTTTTATTTAGATGCATGCCAAGGTATTTTCCTACTAATAGACTCCCTGTACACACAGATTCACTTTTCAGGTGGTTTTTTTTTTTTTTTTTTTTTTTTTTTTTTTTTTGTAAAGTGCTGCCTTCCTTGTTTATTATAGTTTTTTTATGATGTCAAACTTTATAAGGTTATGTTTCATTTTAACCCACTCAACCTACTGAGCATGCATAATGATGGACAGGATGCCAGTGTGGATGAAACATTCTGTGACACACAAGATGTGCATCCACAAGTGGGCTCGTGAATGGAGAAGAAGTGAACATGTCCTTAAATGAATCCCCTGGTTCTTCCAACCCCCACTCCCCACACACACAATACAACTGAACTATTTAACATTATTTGGTAGAAAATGATATCTTAAAAAATAGTACACACTACATACTAATATATTTAATTACAAAAAAAAAAGATGTAAATTCACTTTACCTCTTCGGTGGACAAGGGCGATTTCTGAAACAAAAGATTTGTTGTAAAGTTGATGCCATTGAAAGTATAATACTACAAATCTCTGCTTACAATTGGAGGAGCTGTGAGTTGCTAACAATTTTTGGAATTTTCTCTTTTAAGAGCCATCAACGGTTGCCCTGTCTTCAGTTTTCCTGTAACTATTTACCATTTTATTATTATCATTTTTCTTCTGACAGAGTATCTTCTTATGTGGCCTCGGGCCAGGTCCTTGATATATAGACGATACCATGACCTCATCGTGTAGCCTGTAAGCTGATCTCAAGGCTATGGCCCTCGTCTGAGCTTGGCCTCAGGTTCTAGCACAGGCATGAACCGTGGTGCCTGACCTTTAGTAGGCATCCTTTATATGTGATGTGATGCCTGACAGTGAGGAGAACAACCTGAGTCTCAGTAAGACAATGGCTCTGGGGGGTGGGGGGAATCACTACTACTCTCCTGCTAAGTGAACATAGAATAAAGAGACTTCTAATGACATATTACTAATGGGTAGTGTAATACAGACCCATTGATCAGTGTATTGCTCACCCATCACCAGAGAAGTTTTTGCAGTAGATGGTAGTTAACGCAAAGACCCACAACTGCTCAATGTGCAGACAGTGAGAGACTTTGGAGTACTTAGCCTTTAATGAGATATTTTTATCAACCCCTAGCCTCAAGGATCAGGGATGTATTGAGAAGAGGAGGCAGAAAGAATGTAAGAGCCAGAAGTGGTGGAGGACTCCAAGGAAACAGTGTCTTCCAGACGAAAGACTGATCCCCATATTGACCCACAGAACCTGGCAGCATGTAGAAGACCTGCAAAGAAGAGGAAGTGGACACAAAGTCCCACCCCTAACCAAGAAGATATTTGCAATTGATACCTGCTGGGAGAGGGAAATAATGTTTTTCTCCAATGGAGTGATACGCTCCAGGGCAGGCCTCATGTTCAGGAGTACTTTAACAAATCAAAACAGACTCTCTGTTTTTTTGGGTGTGCTGTTCTTCTGTTATTGTTTAGTGTTTTTTGTCTTCCTGATTTTGTCTTGTTTTGTTTTTCTGGTTCTTTGGTTTCTTGAGTTTTCTTGAGAGAGAAAGAATATGAAGTTGGGTGGGTAGGGAGATGGAGAAAATCTGTGAGGTCTTGAGGTGGGAGGGAGAAGGAGCATGATCAAAATTCATTGTATGAAAAAACTTTAAAGATACAGAATGTTATATAAATAAATAAAATTTAAAGAGTGATATAATATACAGGGTTGAGCAGATGGCTCAGTCAGCAAAGTGTCTGCTTGCACGCATGATGACCTACATTTTATCACCAGCATCCATATAAATCCAGACAGAATAGAGGGAAGAGTGGTAGATACGATTAAAATCCTTGTACGAGATTCAAAGAACTAATACAAAGTAAAAGTAAAGGATACTATGTATATAGAATTATCTAAAAGAAAAAAATCCAGACACAGAGGTATGCACCTATAATCTCAGTTAGAGGTGTGGGGAAGGGTAGGACAGGCAGAGCGGAGGATAGCTACAGTTCATTGGCCAGGCAGCCTGGCCTAATCATGGAGTAAACAAGAGAAGAGAAATATTGACTTGAAATATAAGGGAAAGAGCAACTGAGTAAGATGCCAGCTTAAACCTGTCCTCCATAGCAATGTGCACACACACTACCATACACATACACAGCCCCTAGGCACCCTGTATACACAGAACACCATGGATATTCAAGGATTACTGTCTACGCAGTTCCAGTGTTTTTATACTACCACTTAATTTTTTTTTTTTTGTTCACAATCTATTTAGAAACTTTCGAGTACCAATGCCAAAACTTTTGATTCACTTTCTATATCTACTTTCTTGTTTACAACAGATACACATTATATCACCATCTGTGCTTCCTATAAAATCTTAGCTATGAAATGAGGCTTTCACCGTAGCTTCTCAGTAAATTTACATTTTCCAGTGACTTTGAAGTATTTTAAGCTTTTTCTTGAATAGTACTATATGACACATGGGCACACACAGACACATAGACACACACACAGAGACACAGAAACACAGACACGGACACACACACACACACAAACACAGATAGAGCTTGATTTCTGGTATGCTGGCTGTAGGCATTAGGATCCTAGCTAGTAAAAAGTTCAACCAGACCATATTTCTTTTTCAAATGCCTGGAACACTATACCAGCAGTCAGCCAAATTTTCCATTTAAAATTTATGTAGGAGGAGCTAAGGTGGGAGGAGTTAGAGGAAGAGTAAAAGGAAGAGGAGGAGCAAGGAGAGAGAGAAAGAGAGAGAGAGAAAGAGAGAGAGAAAGAGAGAGAGAGAGAGAGAGAGAGAGAGAGAGAGGAGAGGAGATGAGGCGGATGTTGACATGTATGTAGCAGTCAAAGGTAGTTGGTATATCTAGGTTGGGAATTGGGTTACACTGCTGATTGTATGGATATCTTGTTACTGATCATTACCAAATATATAAGCCTTTGATTAATCTTTAAGCATTAGAGTCTCATCTTTCTACTGGGCCCACGTGAATGGTCGGATGGTCTGGGCAATGCCCTGCCTTGTGGAGACAGCGTGGAAGATTGGCAGTACCATCTCCCCCACTGGCATCTTGTGGGTGGCAGGGTTGGTGTTTCTGGCTGGCCGGTTCTAGCTGCTGCGTGCATGTGGCCTCTGGCCATGGAACATGGCGGCTGAGTTAGGCAGAGCTGCTGCAGCTTAGATAGTCGCCTGAACCAATGGCCGATTTAAATAATTATTTCAACAAAATTTAATATAACTTTCCAATTTTAGATTGATTTTTCTAGAATTATTAATCTTAAAGTCTTCCAATGGAGTTTTTTCATATTCCCTAAGGTATGAGAAAAGTACAATAACATTCCAGGGCAGGCTTGGGGGGCAAATGTCAGTTACTTTTACTATTGAAGGAGCCCCAGAATCTGATGACTGTTAATGTAAATTTCAAATATATTAATATTGTTTCAATTTTGAAAAGTTTCAAAGGTTTTCAGCTGCTTTGCCAGAAGTTTTGCTGTTTTTGTACAAAAGCATTTACATCTCATATGCTTTTTATAAATTTATTTGTTTATTTATTTTACTATGCTTTCCTATCAACCCATAACACACATGTAGCCAAGGATACTTGTAACTTTCTTAGCACAATTTGCCATCAGAGTTTGAGAGAAACGTTATAAAGAACTGAAGAAAATCAAATACTGGTAACTGCATTTGTCTGCTAAATGAAATAATTCATGGCTATTTGCTGCACAGAAATCACCAAGCTTCTTGGAATATGCACTCATACTGTTTGTAGTTTTTGGTATCTAGATGGAATTCAGTCAGGCATGATGGTAGATGCTTATAAACCTAACCCTTGGGAGGTGGAGGCAGGAGGATGGAAAGTTAAAAAAAAAACAAAAACCAACAACCCATATGAAAACAAAATATATAATTGAATATATGGTTGTTTATCATCTTGTTTTCTTCTGTTCTAATCTCTCATGCCATCATTTTCTCATTGGTTATATTACTTAAGTACAAATTAAGAAATATCTTAGAGGCATGAAGGTAAATCAGGACAGAGCAAACTTTGATTCCACCATAAAAGGAGTTCATTCCATGCTTCTGGTCATCAGAAATGAAGAAATGAAGGGTTACTGGCAAATATGTTTAGCATAAGTATATTTATATTCTATAATTTTTCACCTTATCTGAAGAAATTAATAAAACTATTTAAAGAGCAATGAAAGTCAATTTCATTGCCTAGAAAATAAAGAATCTTTAAATGCAAATATACTTTAATGATAAAATGATAATTTTTAAAGATATTAAATTGTTTTACCTTATGGATGAATGGATAACGTCTCTAAAAAAGAAAAATATTTTAATGTGGTTATTTGTTTGAGAACATCTGCATTCAGACTTTCCTTTTACTGAAGAATTCGCATCGTCTTATCATAATTTTTTTCTTGACTATGAGTCCCTGGTCTGAAGTGAGTAGTCTTGTCATGATAATCATTATGATGTTTCAACAGGGACTTTTATTTTGGTTAAATAGAATCTAGTTTGCAACATTGTGTATGCAGGTCAATCTTTGCCATGTGAGAGGCCATTTGACTTTTATTCATATGTGTTGTTTTTACCACTCTAGTGTTGCCGTGTGTGTGTGTGTGTGTGTGTGTGTGTGTGTGTGTGTGGTCTAGTGTCATTTTGTAGACCTATATGTTATTTTCTAATGAAACTTTGTTATGTCTTCTGAATTTACCATAGAAACTTTATTATGACTTCTGAATTCATCATAGATGAGGTACCATACAGAATAAAAGCTAGTGTAGGAAACTCAACATATACTATTTTAAGAATTACAAATTAATTTAGGTACATTTAAGAGACATAATATTTTGAAATTTAGCCAAGATGCTAATAATAATTAGAATTATCCAGTAGTTTGAATTTCTACTGATCTTAGACATTTTGTTAAGCACTTGTAGTAATTACCATATTTAGTATTCAAAGCAATTACTCAGAGTGGATGTTCTTG
This sequence comes from Mastomys natalensis, assembly GCA_021653895.1. Lineage (NCBI taxonomy): Eukaryota > Metazoa > Chordata > Mammalia > Rodentia > Muridae > Mastomys > Mastomys natalensis. Next base: position 214,107 of record JAJTUV010000370.1, read on the forward strand.
CTTTTCCAAATATAAAGTTTAACACACTTATTTGCTAGAATTAAAACTGTTTTCAAGGCAAATATTGGGAGCCTACACCTTTATTCCCATCATTGAGGAGGCAAAGGCAGACAAATTCCTGAGTTTGAGGACAGCTTGGTCTCCGTAAGGAGTACCAGGCAAGCCAAGACTACATAGTGGGCTTCTGAATGAAAAAAAAAAAAAAAAGATCTAGAGCCTCATCAATTCACCTTACACCAAATATCATCATGTCCATTCCTTTGACCAACCTTTGGTTCTCTTCACATCTCAGTAATGGGATTTCACTGTTAGAGAAATCCTGATAAAATTGTCTATACAGGATTCAATTCCCTATAATTCTTTCTTCTTCCAGCTTCGTGAGTCTGAACTCACTCCTTTCTGCACTGCTGATCTATTCCAGGATTTAGATCCACATTACGTGGCTTTTGAAGACTTCCTTTCACGACTTTGACACTGCCACATTTATGCCCACAACCTGATGACGTGTATAAGCACTACACTTGCTTCACTTTCAGTGTGACTCCTCACCAGCACTTGCTTGATATTTATACCCATTGCGACAGGTCTTGAGAGTTCAGTTACTTACCCTCTTTGCAAAAGCGACACACATGATGCAGGCCCAAAGAAGCAACCTCATCTCGATGGAGCCTGTGAACATGAAGAGTAGAGTTTATTTTTCAGACTGTATACAGAATGTTTTAAGTTATTTCTCTCTGAGAGAAACAGATTTTAAATGGGTTTACTAGGCTGAGGATGAAAACACTGAACAGAAAAGTTGTACTGTTGTTTAACTGCTGTCAGCATGGCTTGGCAGGGATTCACTTTGTTTTCTCTTTTCAGTAATTAACTTCTGACTAAAATTTTCTTTATGTGGAAGCCAACTCACTTTTTTACTCAAGGCCATCTTTTGCAATTTGTCTTGGAGGACATACCAGAAAATGCAATTGTCTTAAGTAGTCACACTGTGGGGTACCTTATTGAGAGTTTGCATCTATGGGCTCAATGGGAGACTGATAACCATCTAACTGGAAAAATTTCTCACTTTCAGTTTTTGTTTTTGCCAACACACTCTTTGGCAAAGCAGATCTTTAATTGGTTCAAATTTTCTGTCCCCTAAGAATGAACAAAGGAACGCACAGTTTAAGTGTATGTTTAGGTTAGGATTTTTATACAACAACATCATATCTCTAATTGCCTTATTGTTGAAGTCTATAGGTTTTGCTTTCTTCAAAAACATAAAACATTTCCGATTTTATAAAAATATGTCTATACAATGGCAACATTGCAGCATACGTCTGAGTTTCCAAATGTGAAAGACAATATACTCAACCTGATGTGTTTCACTAAGAGTAGTAATATTAAATCCTTGATTCATTTGAAATGAATGTTTAAATAATCAACATATCTAAGTTATGTTACTGTTTACAGTTATATATTAACTGTTTTTATAATTGTTCCCGTATTTTTTCTTTATTTGCTATAACTTATAGTTTTTGGGTGTAGATACTGATTTTAGGTTATGTGTAGTCTAATAATATGAGAAAATTTCAAATATGTTGGATGGATCAGACCTTTAAGAAGGTGAAGGTTGTAAAACTGTGTTTTCAGAAAATGGCCTGGGGGAAGCACACAATGTCTATGTCTTACTCTTTCTATCCTTGCTCAGCTGCTTAAATGTGTGAGCCACATGATGTTTGGCTTCTGCTGTGATCCGTGAATGGCACACTACTGAGACATGAAGAAAATAACAATGGATACTGTTAAACACTGTAATGTATTCTAGACATTTATGTCTTATTCTGTTTACACATGAGTAGCATTAGAGAATTCTGGGAAAAATCCTCAGGGGTACTTCTTGAGTTATTGGTTTAACTTTTTTAATATTTTAGAAACTCTATATTTTTTGTTTTGCATTGACTTTTTTCTTCACTGGAAATTTCGGAATATACTGCTCCCACATTTAGAAATTTGAAGGGTGGGTGGGACTTCATTTTGAGATGATTCCTACATTACTGAATTTGTCTTATTTTCACCCCTTCTCAGAATAATCATGTCTTCTTTTGTTAGTCACTAAAATCATTTTAGAACTGATCATATTGTAAACAAACAGAAAGAGAGATATTAGGCAGTTAAGAGACCTTCCTAAAATTATAAAATTATGTCAAAATTTCCTTGAGTACACCCTAACACATCTATATTTCATCTTGTAATGCAGTGCAATTAGTATGTAATTAGTATGGCTTAGTGGTTGGCTATATAAATTTAGCTTACATGATGATCACTCTATAATCACTGCCTTTATCCCTAACTAAAGTTCTGAAATTAGATTTATTGGCAATTACCAGATTTCACAAGCCTATCTTATCGCTCCTGCTTGTTTTGCAAGTCTATCAGTCTGATTCTTTACAATGGCCCTAAGCTAGAAGTATAGCTAACGCATTGTCTCTATAAGAGAAAATTTAATGATGTTCAACTGAATTAACAATTCTAATAAAGACCTAGTCATCGTGTGTTCCTCATAAAAGATGTACAGAAATATTTTTCTGTCAGAACAGTTTGTAGATAATTAGGAATATAGAAATAAAACAGTGGAATCCTTAAAAATCCCCTGAGAACTGAAGTAATCTAAGATTTGTTAAAATTTAAAAATCTTCAGACAGTGTCTTGCCTCATAGTCTTTTAATATATCAGTGCATAGGACTTTTTATTTAGTTCTTTAGAATATTCCAAAAATAAGAAAATCTGTCTTATTCAGATAATATAGACTGTTTCTTATTTTTCTGTTTATTTCCTTAACAGATTGATAGATTTTGCTTAATTGTATTGTTCAACTAGTCATAAGACTGTAAAAACTTTAAACATGTAAAACCTACCATCAGGAGTTTACACCAATGCCTAAGTAGAGCATGACTACAGATGATTCAGAAATGACAAATTGTGAAAACATCACAAGTTTATATCTGTCCTATTCTGGTTTTTCTTCTGATTAATGCCTGCAGTGGCAATTGTTTATAACTATAAACATGGTAATAAGAAGGCAGTTGGACACTATGTCAATTTAAAGCCTCCACCCTCATGTCCCAGAGATTATAAATTCATTATAATCTCCCTATAATGAATTTCTACTGGCACTCAGGACCTGGCATATGTTCCCATTTGAGGGGCATGTCTCCCCATTTGTGCCACCATAGCTCAAGTGGGCACATCCTATTTGGTAAGCTGGTCTAGATCATAGCATACCCAGGCCACCGATAGCCTTTATCCCCAGAAGCCTGAACAGAATTTGCTGTGACCATGAAAACTGCTCTGGAGGGAAGAAGCTTCCAGCACAGTTCCAGCTCACTTCCTCTGTCTTGTGCTTCTGAGGTGTGTGGTATCAAAAATAATAGGTTTAATCAACTAATTCTGGTAGGCAATCAAATGGAATAGAAGAGCCTACAGGGTTTTAGGGGTATCACTTACCAATATCACATTTTCAGTTCAAGGAGACTGTCTCATGGTAAATACCTTTTTTATATCTCCATCTATCTATCTATCTATCTATCTATCTATCTATCATCTATCTATCATCTATATACCTATTTATTGGTCTTAATTCTAAAGACAACTTTAGTCAGCTAATTCTCCACCCTTCATTTCAGAAAGGTGATCCCATGCATTTTTTTATTCTGTCAGATTCATTTTTATCTTAGGTTTCCATCCCATAGTTTATACTCATTTTTTGGTATTTGCAATTAATAACATTCAATGTTACTGGTTAAATGTTCTATATTGACTATAACTCATAGACCCACTATTAAACATAAAATTTCCATCATCCTAAAACTTCCCTCTGGTGGTTTCTGTGAACTCAGCTGCTTCCCTTTCCCACAATAGTCAGCAACCACACAACAATTTTTCAGTTTCATATTTTTTGACCTTTTCCCTTTTATTCTTGTCATATCTTTTTATTTCCCCTTTACAACTTTTTTCCATCCTCTCTTCTCATCTCTTCCTCTCTTTTAGTTTTCGTTAGTCATTCAGTGGCTATTGAGCACCACTATCAGCCCTGGAGATTTATATGAGAAATGTAATTATGCATATAAGAGAAATCTTAGAAAAAAGTCGTGTGTGTGTGTGTGTGTGTGTGTTTTGTGTGTTATGTGGAGCCTTGATGTTAACTTCTCCATAGCATTTCTTATCAATAAAGTAGTTGAACATCTATACCTAAACTTAGTTTTTTATTTAAATATTAAATATTAAAAATGTGTAATACCAGCCCATTGCCATGAGATTCAACAATACAGAAAAACGTGTAAGCATACAAATCAAGTTCTTTTGTGGATATGATTCTGTCTTCCACAAACACTGAATTTGAGAAGACTGGTAGACCAGAACATACCCTGCCTGTTATTTTGTAGTCTTGGAAATGTGTTTCCTTTTCATTCATGGATGACTGCTAAACTTTTAGAAATGTCAAGAGGTTTAATTTACAAGGTAAATATTCTAAAAAGATATCATTAAACATGTTCCTATGGTTGTGAACTTTATGGCTTGGTTTTCATAATGTGCTTTATGATTTAATATTTTCTAAATCACCAGCCATCAAGAAGCAAAGACAAGTGATGTCAATCTAATTATATAACTGACATCATCTTGATTCCAGACTCTTTGAAAAGCCTCAAAGCTTACTTTCAGTGGCAAAAGGAGCCATAACTGGCTACTTTTTTTTTTTTTTTTTTTTTTTTTTACAGTTTGGGCTGTTATAACAAAATATTGGTTCCAAAAATATATGAAATAAATTCAATTCTAGATAATGTCCTAAGTAGTGGAGACTTTCAAGAATTGGCCATTTCTTAATTTTGTATTACTGTTATATATTTTCTCAAAAGCAGCAAATGTAGGAAGATATTTAGAAGATAACCATGTCTATATTTGGAGAGAGAGCAGCACATGTGACATGGACTTAGAGATTGGAAACTAACTTTTAATCAGCAACCATCAGTGTAAATTTAAATGACTGAGTCAATCAAATTATATAGAAAACATGTAAAGTTAGAAAATGTGTAGCTGAGATGATAGCTCTAGAAAATACCAATCATTGTGTGGAGAGAGGGAATCCACAATAGTCATAAGAAAGCCTAAGAGTTATTAGAAAGTATGTCATGACAAGAACCACGTGTTGAGGTCCTCCTGCAAGAAACTTTTTTTTTTTCTGATATAACTGTATCATCATTGAGCAATAATATCAGTAGTTATATTACTGACAAAATAGTAATTTTAATAACAGTGTGAGTTCAGAGAATATAGGAGGTACCTTAAAATGTAATGCCCGACTAACTTTCGATAATAAAATCATTATTACTTGGATACAACATTCAAGAAAATAGAAAACTGAGGAAATAAAAAAGGAAAGATTTACTAGCTTTAAAGTAGTGGAAGATTACATACTCCTTGAAACTTTATGGGGAGAGTTTAAGTTATTCTCAGGTTTAATTCAAGTTATCAGCATTGGCCTTTCTGCCTGGATGAGATGTTGTCCTGGGACTCGGACATCCAAGAACCACACAGCTCTGAGGTGGGACAGTGTCCCAGTGGAAAGGCATCCTGAGACACAGGAGCCCAGGAACCACATAACTCTGAGAGGAAGCCTCCTCGAGCAGAGGCACTGCACTCCCAGAGGAGGGTGTTCCCAGCTCAACTGAGCAGCTCAGGAGCTTCAGTCCTGCTCCTTCTCTTGCTTCTTGTCTTCTTCCAATGAGAGAGTCACACCAGGCAGAAACTCTTATGAAAGGGAGAGGAGAGACGGATCTGAGAGTGGCTGCCGATGCTCCTGGGAGAGAGCAGACAGCAGCAGGGAAGTGGACAAAACACAGTGCTTCTATAGGGATTCTGGGGGTGGGGGTTGGGGTGGGGAACTAGATCTTTCTAGGGTGGAGATTTCCAGGGTGTGGATTGGCCAGATTCCAAGTCCTGAGCTTGGAGGACTTCAGGGATTGGTGAGTTTTCCTGTTCAGGGACTCGTAGGTTTTCGTGCTCAGGGATTGGTGGGTTTCTGTGAGAAGGTCACAGACTGGTGACTTTTGTTATTCAGAAATTACTGGCTTTTGTTCAGACCTTTCACATAAAATTAGCATAAACTGGGGAGTGTCCTGTTGAGGGTCTGGAGATGAACTTTGTGACAGTTACGGCAGTTAGCGAGGTCTTGGGGAGGGGACTGGCTGCTGGAGCTCCTCAGGCAGGGCCCTGGCCATACAAAGTTTACAAAGGGAGACTAAGCCCACAGGAGGGGAAGCCTTTCCTGCTACTTGAGTGGTACGAATATTTAACAATCAGCATATCACACACCATGATAAAAATCGTTATCAATGTATCAAGAAATGGGTACTGTTTGTAATCCATACATTCAATATTTCCAAATAAAAATATTCTCAAAATTTAGGTAATTCTAGGAGGATTGCTAACTTTAATTCTGACAAAACCACAGTCTGATACGTCTGTAGTGACCATCAAAGTTTAGAAAAGAAACTTACTTTGCGACTCAGATGTTTAGAACAGAACAGAAGTCAACATTCATTTCAGAGTCTTAAGAGGCCAGATATTGTCCAGAGAGTCGCTTCAGCGTAGAAAGGCAGAAGAATTGTATTAAGTATGAGGATAATTTAAATTACGAAGGATAAAGTCTGGGAGAAGTCAGGCCACCAGAGAATACAACAGGCAGAATGTAGCATCATCAGATTGCTAAGGGATGGAAGGTTCTAAGAAGACAAATAAGAGTTCTCAGAGCTTATTACTGCTCTGCCTTTTCAAAACGTATGTTCAGGGCCACCCTTTCCAGAAAAACTGCTGAATCTTTGTTCTGTACAGGAATGGCGCTTGGGCAAAGGAGAACTCAATAGCCTGAACTATGAGTTCAGTAAAAGACAGGAATCATTTATGGTGCCAACAATACAGAACTCATTCCTTGCCTTTGCATCAAAAACATCCTGCAGTGTTACCTACGAACACATCTAATGCTGCCCCTATAACGAAATATTAAAACAGTTTTCCAAACTGAAATAAACACCAGCCTTCTTCCCTGCTCAGTTGTCTTCCTCTTAATCCTTCCCTTCCCTATGTCTCCTCTGGAAGTTCTTACCCATTCAGGTGCCCTCACACAGATACTGGGTAACTGCTTATGCTCTGTTGTCATTTAAGAACACTGCAAATGAAGGGTGGGGTATGCTGTAGCTGAAACAATCTGGGAAGCACCAGCTTGTTCTCACTCTATTTCATGATAGCGTAGACAATTCTCAGCCCTCTATACCTTCAACAATCCTATCTGCTTTGGCAACACATTTGAGATATTAATGACCTGTCCCTAGTCCAGATGCATTAACTAAAACAATTAAGTTTAAAAAGATATAAGTAAAAAAAAAATAATTATCATATGTCAGAAGTAATGACTTCGAACTGCCAAAAAGAAATGTTGCAATGTCAACCCTCATTCAATATTTATGCAATTTTGTTTGGTTCTTTGAAAATTGTGGATGCACACAGCCAATCATCGGACTGAGCACCAGGACCCCAATGGAGGAGTTAGGGGAAAGACTGAAGGAGCTGAAGAGGTTTGCAACTCCATATGAAGAACAACAACATCAACCAATCAGACCCTCCAGAGCTCCCAAGGACTAAACCACCAACTAAAGAGGGACCCATGATTCCAGCTGGATATGTAGCAGAGGATTGCCTTATCAGGTATCAATGGAAGGGGAACCCTTTGATCCTGTGGAGGCTCCATGACCCAGGGAGGCTGGAGTGGGTGAGTGGGAGGGAGAGCACCCTCACTGAAGCATGAAAAAAGAAAAAAATATGTCCCTTAGCTTTTGGTACTCTTCATCACTAGCCAAAGATAAGGATTTATAAACTCTTAACTGACTTAATTATCAAAATGGTCTGCATCTTTCTTACGTAGATTATCTCACTAGCAGGATGATGTTCTCGGTGATTTCTCTCCTGTGACTGGAATTGGAAGGAACATGAAGGACTTTGATGAGGCTTTGGGATTAGTCCTGCGGCCAACTGTAAGCAGAAAGAGGCAGTGATAGGATAAAACAATGTTTTAATAGAATGTTTAATAGACCTGTGGGTCTTTAGAGTTACGATTTAATTGTTGAAGGACTTTATATTCCTGTCACGAACTCACTGGGTCAATATAAGCAATGCAAAATTATAACTACACACAAAAGGCACTTGAAGTTTTATTTTTTTGAAAAGGATGTAGTTCAGTGACACGGAAACAGAGGTGAAAACATTCTTAATAGTCACCAGCCCTGCAGAGATGAAACCCACATGTAGACCTAACACATTCAGCATAAATTTACAAGAATAGAAGACATTCTGGAACTGTTTTGCAGCATTCCTTTGGTTCAGCATTTCTGTAACATTTATACATCTGTCCCAATATACTGTTACTGAGAAGTAACCACTATAGAAAGGAAAATGGAGATTGGATTTCCCACTCACACCTGATAAACAAAAGGCAATAATGCATTTATATCCCAGAAGATAATGCCCATTTGTATATAGGATACAGACATACTCATCCATCCTAGTTTAGTATAATGCTAGTATTTATAACTTATAGTATTTTCCTACATCCAAGATGATGCTTAATAGTAAGATATTTAGAACTCACTTGTGTTTATGCTTGATGGAATGTACAGAGAGGCTTTGTGAAAAACCTAAGTTAATATTCAGCTTCTTCAGTATTGTATGCAAAATACTATTACTATGCATTTATTAAATGATGCAGATTTATCTTTTGAGCAAAATTTACAATGATGTTTTTAATTGTTTTATAGTTTCTTAGGCATATACAATATTACCAGTAGTATTTAATCAACTGATTTTTTTTTTTTTTTTTTTTGAGACAGGGTTTCTCTATGTAGCCTGGGCTGTCCTGGAACTCCCTCTGTAGACCAGGCTGGCCTCGAACTCAGAAATCTGCCTGCCTCTGCCTCCTAAGTGCTGGGATTAAAGGTGTGTGCCACCACTGCCCGGTTATCAACTGACTTTTTAATTGAAGTTGAACATACATTACTAAAAATTAAGAAAACATTCATTACAAAAATTCTGTCTTAAAGTATCACCTAAGTTATAGGCACACATATCAAAATAAAATAGAAGCATTCAATTCAAGATTCTTAAAAGTATCTTTAAAAAAAAAAGCAACAATACATTTAATTATAATATTTATAAAATATAAATGAAGAAAATCCATTTACATTGCCATGGAAATGTTTTATAACATTCTAATTGTTTGTCATCTCCTATACAAACATCAGGCACAAACATTTATCTAATATGAGTAAAATGTCTTTATATGCTACATTTATGACATAAGACTACTATAAAATACTGAGAAATGATGTCACTGGCCTAAGATCAACTTCTGACAGGAAATCCCATATTGTTAAAAATAAATTGCCATTTATCTGGTTTCAGCAACCTATTTATTTTAGAAGATGTATTTCCTTTGTGGAGTTTTTTTTTTTTTTCTTTTTTTAAGTCAAGTACACATTAAATGTCAACTAAACTTAATAAGCTACATTTAGAATTTTTGATGCTATTTTAAAATGCAAAAACCTGTTTTCTATTTTGACCCCTATAAGAATTGCTCTAGGAATCAACAAGTAGAACACTGCAGGCGAATATCTAAGTTAATTAATTTAAGTTAATGAAGTATAATTTTCATCTAATTGCAACTAGCTTTATTATATAACTCATCATTTTCTGCTATAGCAAAATTTCATTCAGTTTCCTTTCAATTCCATTACTAGAAAAATTTGTGAGATTTTTCTCTTTTATTTTCTTATCTTACCTTTGCTAATAATTTAATTCAGCCTTATATTGAAGAGCAACATAGCCCACTCACCTGGCTAGGAGTATCTGGGTAATAGCTCCATAGGTTCATGGTTTTCTGGTATTGGTAGAGAAGCTTTACAAACTGTGACCAGGTGATCTTGCTGGATCATTTCATTTTGTTCTAAGAAAATTACATGGATTATTTCAGTACCTCATGTGTCAGAAAAGACCTGGATGCAACTGAAGGAATGAAAACCTCCCATGGATATACTCTTAATGTACATAGAGACCAAGCAGAAGGGCTTTTTTTTTTTTTTTTTTATTAAAACAAACATAGTTCAGAGGGTACATTCACAGATGATCTGGAGAATGTAGAGAATCTGTGGTCAATTCGGTGAGAGAAACAAACAGAAAAGGAAGGGAAAGAGAAACAGGTATGAGAGCAAGATTGATAATTTGTTAATTTACTCAGATAAGTGCCTTAGCTTGGTTTCTTTCCCAAGTGTGGTAGCAAAACCCTCATCCCCAGTTAGGGGTAATGGGTGACTTTATTGAGTAACCACATCTGTAACATAGGCTACTTTGTCTCTGCATGTTAGCTACCATGCAGAAGTAAAGGACTTCACACAGAGACAACTACTTGCACAGTGAATTCATACAAATTCATGACTAATTAACATCCTTCTCGTTCTGTTTGGAGTCATCCATGTGAATCTGGCCATAAATTATTGAATTATTTTAGGGCTTAAAGCTCCCATTAAACTTAGTAGCATCTTCCTCTAGGATGACTTCCAGTTAATAAAGTGCACTCACTGTCTGTCTGTCTGCCTACCTACCTTCTATCTATCTATCTATCTATCTATCTATCTATCTATCTATCTATCTATCTATCTATCTACTTATCTACCTACCTACCTATTGAAAGCTCCGGTGCTGCTCAGGGTACAGAGCTCGGGCATAGGCCTGGGGGATTAAAGAACGACTCAGACTCGAGTCATTCATTATGACAGAATGCCAATGCCTTTACTGGGCAGGTTCAATATATATACACCAAGCCAGGGAAGGAAAAACACAAACTCAAGGAAAAACAGGAACTCAGCTGGGGGCAATGGGATGTCAAGTGTAAATTCCCTTCCTGGGGCATCATCCTTCAACAGGATGTTTTGTTCTTAGAAAAACTGCAGAATGTTACTTTGCAGACAGCAGCACATGGAAAATCTCAGCCAGGACATGGCAGCCCTTTGGGGTCTTCACCTATGTGACTGTCTATTTTTATTTGTGTGTATGTGTGTGTGTGTTTGTGTGCAAGCATGTGTGTGCATGTGTCCCACATGTGATGCAGAAGTCAGAAAACAACTTGTGTGAGCTAGTTTTCTGGTAACCTCGAAGTTTCTAGGGGTTGAACTGTAAGCTAGGTGGGAAACATTTTACATCTGAGCCTTCTTTCTGGCTCTTCGATTTTTATAAAGTGGGAGATCAGCATGATTTTGAGAACTACCACAGAATACTTGTTGGGTGGTTGTTGCCTGGAATGGAACTGATATCTCTAGAGCCAGCCCATCTGTAGTAGCATTGACAAGACATGAGGAAGACTATAGCCATGTGCTCACCTTGAGCTGCTCGTGGAGAGCAGAGTCCAAAGAGTAGGAAAGGATTGGGGCAGGAAAACTGACTTGAATTTGTGCCTGGCTTGAGGTAACTAGTAAATTCAAGACAGATTTGTCTCTTTCTCAGAAACAAAACAAAACAACAAAACAAAAACAAAAACAAAAAATACAGTCTTCCAAATTAATCAACAACATAAAATTGAATTTTCCCTAAAAGTTTCTTTTTGTCACCAGGATTTCAGCAGTGTCCAGGAGTGAAAGTGTGTTAGGATGATTGTATGAGAAGTTTACCATGAAGATTGGATGTTCTTTTTATCTTCTCCCATCACAGTTTTATGTTAAAAATAAAAATAGCTGTTTGAAATGCAAAAGAAAAAATATTCTGGGGGTTCTTTAGCTAATTGAATAGAAAATACTTAATCTCAGACAGAATCTCGTTGATTCCTTGGGGAAAAATCTACTGACAATTTTGTCTCTGTCATTGCAGAAGGGAAGTAGGGCTAATTAAACAATTCAAGGCTAGTCACACTTTATAGTAATTTATGACTTTAAATCATCAGACATATTTCTCTCAGCAAAGTAGTAGTTAATTGAAAATGTGTGTTACTTAAAATTTCTAATATACATTTCTTGTTCTTATAATTTTAAAGTTTTACAAAGTAAAAGGCAGAGGGAGAAAGATGGGGAGAGAGATAGACACACACAGAGAGAGAGAAACAGAGGGAGAGAAAGACAGAGAGAAAGACACAGAGAGAGAGTGAGACAGAGGTTGAAGAGAAGAAAGCAAAGCTAGTAGGTCTGCCAAGGTGTCTGGCAGAATCCTCATGCCTTTCTTGGAAGACTCTGTTTTATCAGAGGCCTAGAGTCTCAGGTTAGCAACACAGGAGAAAGTAGGCTTTCTACACACAAGGTGGAAGACTGCACAGGCTTTGCCTCAGGTTCCAAGACTCACCTCCAGTGGCACCTTCTCCCAGGACACCTCCCAACTATGCTCACCCACTTGTCTCATTCTGCAGCAATATGTATTTCTTTTATGTTGGTTATTTCTTTTATATTTGACTTACATAAGTTTTAGCTCACTCCAGCAAACACTATTATAGAGACAGGAAAGAAGGGCTCATGTTAACTGTAGTAAAGGGGATGGAAAATCCTGGTCTGGTTTTGATTTATTTAAAAGTGCATAGCTCCTTGGAATAAAAATTCAGCTGTGCACTGTGCACAACATGTATGTAGGGAAGGCAGATGGCCTGTCTATGTTGGCAGTTCATTTCAGATCTGAGGATGTGTCTGTTTCTTACAAGAGTTTTGTTTATTTCTACTAGATGCTTTGAGTGATGCAGAGAGGTTAACTTAGTGATAGAACACTTCCCGAATATGCATAGACCCTGGGTTTAATTTCTAGCACATCACACACACACATACACACACATACACTCTCACACAAACACATACACATACACTCTCACACACACAGACACACAGTCATACACAAACATTCACACACACAAATGCACACACCCCTCATACACAGACACAGATACACCCACACATCATACACACACACAAACACACATAACACACACACACACTACAACATACACAGACATACACACACAACATACAACACAACACACACATACACACACATACACACACATACACACACAGACATACACACATCACACACATACACACACACATACACACACAGACATAAACACATACACACATACAAACATACACACACACATACACACACACACACAGACATACACACACATCATACACACACATACACACATACACACACAGACATACACACACATAGACATACACACACATCATACACACACATAACACACATACACACATACACACACAGACGTACACACACACACATACACACACAGACATACACACACACACATCATACACACAGACACACACAGAGACATATACACATAGAGAGACACACATACACAGACTCAGACATACACAGAGACACAGAAACACACACAGATACACAGACACAGAGACGCATTTGCAGACACAAACACAGATGCAGACACACAGGGACAGAAAGACATACACATGCTCTATTAGATTTTTGTTAAAAATTATCAGTACCCCATTTGATTATAATAATCATCTAAAAAAATAATCATCTAATAGCAAGAAAAAGCAGTATTACTTCATAAAGTTACTGGTTACTTGGTATTTAAAGGTAGTGTTTATCTCTCTAGGACTAAAAGATTCCTTGAGAAATAAAAATGGCCCTGCTACATCAGTCTGCAGCAGCAAAGAGCCATCCTCTATAAGTGACTGAAGGTACCTTCTGCCATTAACCAGTTCACCCAGGCCCTGGACAGGCAAACAGCTACTCAGCTTAAGCTTGCCACAAGTGCAGGCCAGAGACAAAGCAGAGAAGAAGCAAAGGCTACTGGCCGGCTGAGAAGAAAGTGCTGGCAAAGGGACATCCAACTAAGAGACCACCTGTTCTTGAGCAGAGTCAATACAGTCGCCACCTTGGTGGGGAACAAGAAGGCTCAGCTGGTGGTGACTGCCCATGATGTAGACCCCACTGAGCTGGTGGTTTTCCTGCCTGCCTGTGTCAAAAGATGGGGGTGCCCTACTGCATCATCAAGGGAAAGGTCAGGCTGGAGTGCTTGGTCCACAGGAAAACATGCACCACTGTTGCCTTCACACAGGTTAACTCGGAAGACAAGGGTGCTCTGGCTAAGCTGGTGGAAGCTATTTGGACCAATTGCAGTGACAGATATGATGAGATCCGCTGCCACTGGGGAGGCAACGTCCTGGTTCCTAAGTCTGTGGCTCGCATTGCCAAGCTGGAAAAGGCAAAGGCTTAAACTCACCACTAAACTGGGTTAAAAAATGTACACTAAGTTTTCTGTACATAAATATAATTATAAAATTAAAAACAACAACAAAAACAAAAGAAAAAGGGAACTGGTGGACTATGTAAAACTTTGGTTAGGTTCTGTGGATGAGAGTTTACATGAGACATTTTACTAGAAAGACTTCAGCTCAGTTAAGAGGTTCAGGATTAAAGGCTTTAGAGAAATTTTGTTAATATTTTAGTTCTCTGTTAGACTCATGAACCAAATACAGGTTCTATAAAACCAGTACACTACTCTATCAATGGTCATCTTTAGGATTTCCTTAAAAATATAAAGGAAGGAATAGAAATATGTTAAAGAAATATTAGCTTAATTTGAAATAGGTAAGAAAACGGCATCAGTAAATTTACAGATTTAAAAGAAGAAAATCCTAAAGGAAAAAACTCTCATTCAGGTATCATCTACTCAAAGAAGTCCTGGATCAAATTGTCTTATCAATACTTATTGTTAAACTTACAGACTCTCACCCTCATTAGAAAAGCTTACTTTTACAATGGACAAAGTTAGTTAATACAAACAACCACAATTTGTCCAAGTGCAGAGAGTAAGCACCGTAGGGTATTCAGCCCTTAACAAAACATCTGTATTGTCCCTACCTTTAAAGAGCCTAAGAAACATTACGGAAGAGAGAGCAGAAATTTTGTAAGAGCCAGAGGCCAGGGTGGATTTCTGTAAAATAGTATCTTCTAGACATGACAGAGATAGTATAACCATAAGCTCATAGCAGCACTGGCTGCCTGTACAAAGCCTACATAAGATCAAGCTCATCAGCATCTGAGCAGGAAGGGGAGTGGCCATCAGAAGGCCACATTCCTAGCTGAAAGAGGGAGGAGTCAGGTATTTTTTCCCCAGTGATATAGTCAATGGTGTTTACCATGTTCCAGTGAATGGCTCTACATGCATGCACACAAGGGACACACTAATTATACTCAGTGAGTTGTAACAAATAAAATAGAAGGACACAAAATTGGGAAATATGAAGAATGAAATGGTCTGAGAATAGGAGGGGGGATTGAGAAGTAGATATTATCAGTGACATATATATGATATATGTGTGTGTGTGTGTGTGTGTGTGTGTGTATAAGTGTGTGGTATGAAATTCTTAAATAATGAAAACATTTTAAGAATAGAAAATAATATTCATGTAGTTCTACTTGTAATAGAAAAGACAGGAGCTAAATAGATGAAATTGCATACAGTGAAAATGATTTTAAAAGTAAATAATGCATAAGAATAATGAGGAGACTAAATGATCAGACTTCTGTTCCTCATGGGAACTCCCAGATTTAATTTGATTCACTACTCCAATCCATATTAAATATTTACTTGATTATTTATCATATTATACCAAAAGTAATTGAAGTCATTGTTACTCAGTCTCTCTGTTTCAAAAGTTTGGTGGTCATGAACACCACATGAATTAACAGATCTAAAATGAAATAGGCAGCATGTATGCACTTGGTGAAAGAAGACGGATGTGCAATACCCTTGGGGTGACCTCCAGGATCATAAAATAAAATCTGTTCTAATAACAATTTATAAATGTATCCATATATACTGTATATAAAATATGTCCAGGCACTCAAATGCACCTCACCTCCTGTACATACATCCTACAGATAAAAGTGTTAACTATTTAAAATTTTCTGATCGTGATCTGTAGTGTTAAAATTTAATAAATGGGGCTGTGCCGGCCAACCGTCTAAGCAGCAATGGCTCTGCTTAGCTCTGCCGCCATGTTGCTCGGCCAGAGGCCACACACGTGCCACAGCTAGAAATGACTAGCCAGAAACACCAGCCATGGCATCCACAAGACGCCAGCATAGGCTGGTGTCCAGACCATCCCGCCATCCACGCAGGTCCGGTAGGAAATGAGACTCTAAACTTAAATATTAATCAAAGGCTTTATATATTTGGTAATGTTCAATAACAATATGCTCACATAATTATAGATGTTTCCTAATTAACTAATCTAGATAAGTTATTACCCAGGACTGCTCCCAGTACATGTGTGGTCATCCAAGGCGCTACATCTCTGCCTCCGTCTTGCCTTGCTCCTCCTCTTCCCTTTCTTCTTCCTCCCTTACTCCTCCCACCTTAGCTCCTCCTACAGTGATCCATCATTTTCACTCCTCTGTGTTCAAAGATCCCTGATATACTCAGAGAAAGTAAATAGTTCTTATCTTCACAAAGAGGAATGCATTTACTAAATAGTGAAATTTTCCTATTGAACAGCAAACTGTCAATTGGTCTCAAATTAAGTTTACTCTGTTATATAGAATTTACACCCTGTCTTACTCAGAGTTTTTGCTGCTATGCTGAAACACAATGACCCAAAGCAAATTGGGGAGGGAGGAATTATCTAATCTTTTAGCTTATAAGACCATCACTGAGTGAAGTCCAGCAGGAACTCAAAGAAAGAGGTCAGAGGTTGGAACTGATATGGAGGCCTGGAGGGAGGGGTGCAACTTACTTTCTTGCTCCTCATTGCTTGCTCAGCCTGCTTTCTTATAGAACCCAGAACCACCAGCTCCACGCTTAGTAGTCAATCAATTAGAAAAATGTACTACCAGGTGGCCAATTAGTGGGGACATTTTGTCAGTTGACATTCCCTCTTCCTAAATGACTCTAGTATATATAAAGTTGACATAAAACACATAGCAATGTACATGATAATGTGTAAGCTAGTTTTCAGACACTGTATAATAAATTCAGTATGAATATATTAGTAGAGGGATATTGACCAAGATCTGTTGAACAACCAATTTTTCAGGGTTACTTTGTGTAAATAGGGCCTCCGTATTGGACTAAAGATGCAAAAAGCTGACTTACTCTAATAGTGAATTAAGAATATATATTAGTAACAACAAATACCAATTGAAACTGCAAATACATTTAGTCCCCCATTCAAATGATTTGATGTTCTATTCCAAATCTGTCCTATTTATTGTTTTTTCTCTAAAAGAGTCTAATTCAATTTTGGCACATTCTAATTTTAGAAACGAGGGTCCTCATAATTCCAACTAGTGATTTTGGGTGTTGGAGGAATAAAATATGCATGTACCTGTTGTGGGTTGCTGTTTTTTCAGCTCCCTCAAAAGGAGTGCCTGTACTAAGGTGAAATCTTAATTGGTCAGATAAGGCTAGAGTCTGTGATTGGGCAGTTGAAGGAGGGGGCGGAGCTGAAAGTTTTAGAGAGTGGAAAGAGGAAGAGGTCCGATGAGATGGAGGAGGAGAGAGACAAGATGGAAGAAGGAGAAGATGGAGCTGACCCACATGGTCTGGACAAGCCTCAAGTTGCTAGAAATTTAATAGATGGGTAATAGAGTAACGTAGGGTACGTTTGTCCAAACTAGGTGTGTAGCTTGTATTTATATCAATTGAGTTCTGTGTTCTTTGTGCGGGCATTTTGGGGTTGGATATTTACCGTTAGGAATCTATGGCTGTTTATTACAAGTCTCTAATGTTATCATTTTACAGGTCTAAGGGGATCTGAGGGAGCTGTAGCTGGTTTTCTGCAGGCTAGTCACAGGGGGTGGTTGGTCTAGGAAGATTGGGGTAGCTTGGCAGCAGCTGACCGCAGGAACCATGGGGCAGGCAGGACCACCATTGCCGTTGCTAGTGCCTAGTTGGTTTAGCGTGGTTTGTTTTTTAAAAACTATATGCTACATGCACCTCCTAATTAAAAGTGAATACATTGCAAAGACAACTCTTTGGTAATTTTGCAAGCAAACAATGATAGTAGAAACTGATGGGCTAATAACAAGAAATCCTTCCAGTTATCTCTAACTTTCCGAGTGTGAACACAGAATAATACAATAATTCTCAACAGTACCTTCACATCTATTCATAATGTTTAAATCTGAACCATCCCCTTCTCAAAATCCTGAGTTTTAAAAGATGCTGATTGAGTGGAAAATGGATAAAACACACATACATTTAAGATGTATCTCATTAATGAAGCAGTAAAAGACAAATATTACACACACTCATGACCATCATTTTCTGGTTGTATTGTTACAAAATAAATGACATGTATTATTCCAAACAGACATATGAATAATGAAAACAAAATAAAATTATTTTCCTAATTATAATGAATACCATTTGACTTACTTGCTGGGAAATGATGTCAGATGCCTGTAAAATAAAATAATATATTTATGGGGATAAAGTTAGGTCGTTTCTTGCATGGTACTGAAATGTCTCTGTCATTCCTGACACATGTGAGCATTTGAGTGATTGCACTTTGTATGGATCTGGATAAGAGTTTGTCATCCATAATAACCCACTGGTCCCCTCTCATCCTGCTTATAACACGCTACCCAAGTACTACGTTCCCTGGTGTAACATGGGATATATTACTACGTGTCTTTATCAGAGGGGAGATTATATTGGGATTTTTGGCAGTTATTACCTGATATTCCTATGACTAGCAATTATTGTATTGAGACTATACAGTGAGTTTGTTTAAAACTAAATTCCTTTTTTCCTCTTTTTATCGAAAATAGATTTTTCCTTCCTATAATATATTCAAGTTACAGTTTCCCTTCCCACTACTCCTCTCAAGTTTCACTACTGGTCATCTTTCTAAATTACAACATGGGCTGTTTTAACACCATTTACTTTATACATTTTAATACTTTACTTCTTGCTTTCCCAGTAGAGAACTTACCAGAGTGTGAGCGAAGGGGAAGGCATGGTTCACAATATGGCCCCATGGATTCCTCATGATATATTGGTAAAGACCCTTGAGGACTTGTGGTGGTTTGCACTTCTGTATGGATTGGTAGCATTTGTTCTAAAAAAGAGAGAAATATTCACTATTCACGTTGATGTTTTATGTTTTCTGTATATCATAGCAGATGTTGAATAGAGTGAATTAGAACTTCAATTAGATAATCTGTGATGGCAGAAATCTACCTGCATAAAGTTTACTGTAACAGCTTTTACATTTGTGGCTTATTGAAAATTAAAAAATATTGTCTTAGTAAGAAATATTTCTTGACAAATTATATCTCATATATAATTACAAAGTTATATACATATACAAGCTTTTGTAATATATAATTGCTATATTGTGATTATATATATAATTACAAAATTTTTTGTAAGAAAGGCAAGGGGAAAAGACTGAATTAGAAGTTGTGTCTCATTTTCATTTATTTCAACATGGGTCTGTCTTAGAAGATAGAAAAAGAAAAAAAAAAAAACAACCTTTAATTTCTTTGACTCCCAGCACCAACACTCTTAGAAATTGCTCAATTTCTTTGATTGTGTCTGTTGCCACACATACACCAGTTTGCTTATTTGAATAGCATTCAAATTTTTGTAAAAGATAGGTCTCATTTGGAGTTTTTCATTTTTAACCTTTCAAGGACATAAAGATCTTGGAACAAATGTCTGTTGTTTGTGAAGCAATGAAATGCACACTATTTATGCATTTAAAATACTTGCCATCCCATATAATCATTCTGAGCCAATACACACTGTGCTGTCAGTTGAGAAGACTGTGTTATTGGAGCTGGAGTTGGAATTAGATTAGTAAGCTCCAAGACTGACTTTTGCCTTTACCAGTAACAGTGTTCTCCAGAACACAGGATGGCTGGGGTCAGGAAACCCTGCTGCTTGTTAATCTATTGAGCTATCTGTCTGCTATGCTATGAGAAAAGGTTAATGGGCAATGATGCAGTTTGTGGTAGCATTAAAAAGTCAATGGAATAATATTTAGTACACAAACAACAAAAATATACACATCAAGTTGCATTTATGTATTTTTACCTACATGTATACACATACATGCATGTAACAATAATAATCAAAAAAGTATGTGATAGTCTTGGGGGCATGGGAAGGGCTAAAGAAAGGAAAAGGGAAACTGGTATAATTCTCTTTCAATTTAAATATATTGAAAATATCCACATGTAGATGGCAATGGCTTATCTGGAAATCAGAACAAAGAATATTGAAAAACTATATTACTGTCTACAAATTTGAGGAACTAAGTATCTCACTGAGATGACAAGAGCTGTGAGAACACTCAAAAGACAAATGTAACATTGAATTTCTTGAAGTTTTAATTTGTATGAGAAATTTAGTGTTTTCCTTTCATAGCGAGCTTAGTTTTGTGATAAGTAGCTTATTATATACACAAAACCCCAAGCCACTATCAGTTAGTTTATATTGCTAAAAACATTATAATTTGAAATTATTTATTTTATAATTATAATTATTTTAAATTATGTCACTTGGAAGAAAATTACTTACCTTTATGGGAGATTCAACAGATCATTTTTTTTTGTTTGTTTTTGTTTTTGAGACAGGGTTTCTCTGTATAGCCCTGGCTGTCCTGGAACTCACTCTGTAGACCTGGCTGGCCTCAAACTCAGAAATCCGCCTGTCTCTGCCTCCCAAGTGCTGGGATTAAAGGCGCGTACCACCACTGCTCGGCTCAACAGATTCTTTAAGAGAGAAGAACAACATTACTTACATGGTTTGGCCCTAGAATCATGTATTAGAGACAACTAATTAAATAATTGGGGTTCAAATCATTACTACTGAGCAATTACATCATTGATTGGAAATTTCATAAATTCAATTAATTAAAACATTAATTATCAGGAACATATATATTGATGCCTACACTCAATAGGCACGTGACATAGAAGATCACACAATGCAAGTCTGATGATGTGCATGTCGTTAGAAACTGGTGTCTGCCCTTCCCGGAGCAGGTCAAATGAGCCCCTCAGTATCCAGCAGGCAGTGTTCCTTCTAAACTCAGAGCTGTATGGCTAAGAGCTTCCCTGTGACGGGTATGGCCCTCATGCTTCACTGGACAACGACAGGAGGATTGGAGCCATTACAAGGTCCCCTTCAGTTATTGGAGGTCAGGCCTCTATCCCCGCCTTTGAAAGAATAGAACCGCCAAGGCCCTTCTATACTTAGAGAAGGGAGGAGATGTCAGGAGCAGCCCTACATATACACTAAAGGCCTAAAATCAGCCATACACCTAAAATCAGCAATAGGCCTGACATACATACATGCTAACACAAAGTCTTGGGTCTCTGTGGAAAAACACTAAAACAGAAGGCTATAAGCTATTGTAAACAGGCGACTTCTGTGGAAATTTACCAGCCTGAGTAGTCATAGGTCTTATAAATAGGCAGCCTCAGTGGACAGTACCAACTTAGATAAGGACAAGTGAATCATAGGCAGAGTCATAGTGACCTGTCCCTTGAACCTACACCCAGCTGATACCCTGTTCTGAAAGGTATCTGTACTCCCCTGAACACCTATGCTCTGGTGTCTTTCCCTTCCCCACAACCTGCTTTTTTGTGTTTATAATCCCTACGTGATGTGATTTAAATAATTAAATAAATTTAAAAAAAAGAAAAAAAAAAGATAAAATGGCATTTTTTTCCCCAATAACATGATCTGAAATTTTCTAACAACTCTGACTATCTATGTCACTTGAAGAGGACAGAGTCAAATAAAGACAATGAGAATCTATGTAATCCTAGAAAAAAAAAAAAAGAGCTTCCCTGTGTCTTTGTTTTCCAGATCCCTTTCCTAATCAAATTTCTCACTGCGATATTCCTACCATATTAGTGACCCACAGTCTCCTAACCCAAATCCTCACTTACTTTCATTGTATAAAAACAAAACAAAAAACTTGAAATTTTAAAACACATCAGAAAACCCCACGAGTGTGTGGGCTAAGAATTGAGAGCTACATCACTGTGCCAATGTTGGATGTTTCTGAGGAAACTTCCCAGGCAATGGCAGGCTTGTGATTTGATTCTTGTTGGAGTCAAGCTGTACCTTGTGTAGATACTTGGCCTCTACCATGAAAGGGTACTGAGCAGGAATCACTGGATGGATGCTGTGAGGATGGCCACCTTCAGCCTTCACCCACACAATCACAGTACGTTTTGGTAAGGGCTTCATTCAAAATCTACTTGAAAAAACTCCGCTGTTTTTGGAGGAAACTGCTTATTTCTGTTAAAGTTGAAACTTAGATGAGCCTTTAGAAACGTACTTAGGAAAAAATAACAAATAGTCCAAATATGGAAACCCTCAAATTATTACATACTTGGCTAAAAATGTCCCTATAAAACCTAGTACTAGGCATAAGAAATATATACCTATTAAAATTTTATACAAATAAAAACCAAAGTTTGGAAACTACATGAAATGTTCACTATTTTTTCTAAAATGTTAAAAATTATTTTATGGAACTGTAGTATTGCCTATATGATCATTAGTATAAGGTAGGGAAATTGAAACATAGGTTAATTGACTGAATCTCCTTTGGTAAAATATCAAAAGGGATTAAAATGACTCAAAGAAATAACCAATTTTTACTTTTAAAGTGAAAGTGGAAAACTTTTCTCCTTAAAAATAAATTATTACTCAAATATACCATAAAGATTGTATTATTGAATATAATAGTGCAAATCAAAATTTTTAAGTAAGCAAAATTCACCATTTTGGGAATGTGAATGTTCTTCAGTTTCCTTAAATGAAACAAAAAAACCCAATATGACCTATTTTTTTCTACAGCATTTGGCCATGAAGCATTTCCCCTGTATATACCAGGAAAAATTACCCCTTTCATAAAGCAAGAATCAAATGGATTCTCCACCACTGCAGGAGCCTTGTTGATTTATGTCTGAGAACCAGGAGGTGCATTGGATGTGAGCTTGAGGAGAAAGAAATTGTGCCTGCTCATTCACTGTATCCTGAGAGTCAGAGGAAGCCATTCTTAATACAAGTTATTAGTTAACGAAGAGCTACTCAAGATTACTTCAGACAACATATTCATAATTCCATTTCAATATCATAATTTCATTTGATATTGTTTGTTTTATGCTTTGCTAGAAAGAAAATACCACTTAGGGTCAGCAATAGGTTTTAGGCAACAAATATACAATGCTTACTTATGAGTATACTGATTTAAATTTAAATGAGTGAATTAAAAAGAAAATGCTATGCATTAACCCAAAAGAAAAATCTAAGTAGGAAAAGAGAAAGGTGAAAGCATGTAGAAATTGAGGATTTCATGAATGTTTTAGAATCAGTAGAATCTGTGAATAAAATATATTAATTGATTCATGTGATTATATTGTGTGCCACTGTATTAAAGTTTTCAAATAAAAGGGTGTAATTAGAATCCCATTCTTTATAAATGATCTTGGTTTATAAATTTGGTTGTCTTGATATTTTATTATTTTTTAATTTTCATTAATTTTCAGACTAATTTTAATTTGACTCAAAGAAAAGTATTTCTTATTCATGTGCTTTAAATGTTATATTCTGAAGAGGAAAGAAATGAATTTTGATGTCTCTTTCTGAACTGAATTGTGACAGCTTTTGGTATAATGAACCAGCAAAATACTGGATTTGAGTTGCTAAGGTATTGAGATATTTTCTGCTTTAAAAAGAGGGCTAACAAATAGTTCACAAATTCTATCCTGGGGTTTCTTCATAGTAGACTGCAATTTTTGTAAACAATGAAAATATATCTTTTCACAACTAAAAGTAAAATACTCATTATTTTGTTAAGAGATAATGACATAGTTTCATAGAAACAACTATTTTTCAAAATGAATAGATTAAAATGATTAAATTTTATCTGACTGGGAAAAATGATCACATCCATATTCTTCTTAAAGTTCTACAAAATAAAATTTGATGTTACAATTTTGATAAATTGAAAGATTAAATATATTTAGTGTACAAAGCAAAGACTTGCTTCTTGAGAGTTATCCATGGACTCCTTAGAAAGAAAAAAATAGTTATTTACCTCATCAATATTTGCATTGCTTACAAAGTTTCAATCCATACCCATTAGTCAATGGGTAAATAATGTATTTGCCTGAATTTTACATCAAAGTTGGTAAAAGTTTCACTCTCTATATAATAATCCTATCATATTTCAGATAACAAATTCACTTTTTACTGTACCGAAACAAAAAGTTTTCAAGCATCAAAACATGCAGCAATTAAAATATTATCTATTTCCCCTGCACATTTCCCAATTTCTTTGTTTTTTTCTTTTAGTTTTTGAAATTAAAATATAATAATATGTAAAAAAAGTATATAATATATAAGTATATAAGTTACTTGTATGTATCTGATTTCACTGAGCAGTAAGGAAGTCTTTAGGTGACGTTGATCACTAAATATTAGGCCATTTTTTTATGCATCTGAGCTCAGGGTGCCATTAGAAAATTTACATTTATTATGAATCTAAAGAAGCTTTCCAGTCACTCATACTCACTATGGGTAGGTCAGACCATATGTTTACTAAGTGAAACTATTTTGTATTCATATTAAGGTATTTTACCTCACTGGGAAGTACTGCTTCACCCTCTATAAACACACACACACACACACACAAATACAAATTTTACTTTTGTGGCCTAATCATAATATGGAGTTATCTTGCCATTTTGTAATGTATTCTTTGGAGCCCTTTGTGTTCTTTTAAAAGCAATGACAGTTTAAAGTGTTGATGGCTACTGCTGTACCAGAAACCTTTAAGCAATTTAACACATTAGGCGTATACTTAACTTAAATCTATGGGACACAAGTATATTTTACTTTCATTTCTTAAAAATTGGGTGAAAAACACAAGAATTTGGAGAGAAGTGTGTTGGGGGAATATAGGGAAAGTTGTAGGAGAAAATGGGAGGTAGACATGATTATATTTCATATATATGACATAACATTTTTAGTGGTGAGATCTGATAAAATAACTCATCAGATAAACATACTTGCTTCTAAGTCTGACAGTAGGCATTCATTCCTAAGAGTAGCATAGTAGAGGAAAATGGATTCCACAAGTTGTTCTTTGACTTATACAGGTACAATATGACATATATGCATGCATGCATCACAGAGTCCATAAATACTCAAAGAAATAAATATAAGTATATTTTGGTTAAGAGAAATATTATTGGAAAGTCATGTAACAAAGAAAGTGAACAAACCATGAAATTACTCTTAAATATATATTATGAATTGATAATATTTGTGTAATCACAAAGCAGATTAAGGATCATGATGTCATCGGCCCCCTCAAAGATTCTCTTCTTGTCATTCACTCTTACAGATTCTCTTGATCACTTTTCTACTGCTGTAACCAAACAACATGACATGGGAAATACATAAAAGAAATTTGAGCTTAGAGTTACAAAGGGTCAGAGTCCATGATGTTAGAACAGAGAGTGGCAGTATGCACAGCTAAATGCTTAAATCTTGATACCCAAGTAGGAGGTAGAAAGAGAAAATAGTGGGGACAGAGTCCTTTGAAACCTCAAAGGACACCACCAATGACAAATCTCCAATAAGATCTCATCTTCTAATCCTTCCCAAACAAACCTATAAACCGAGAACCAAGTTTTCAAATATATGATTTTATGGGAGTATCTTGTTCAGACAATCATATAAATTAATGGTTGGTCTCACTTTAAAAATTAAAAATACTTAAAAATTAAAAATTAAAAATAGTCTCTAGTAAACACAAAATGCAAGTACTCTACACAAATAAAATAACATGGTATAATATTTGGGTGACTTTTCAGTGTAGCAACTGCTTTATTATTGCATGTTATTGTAGTTGGATCATTATTATTACTTTAGATTCCATTGTATGAGAGTATGTATATAACCCAGAATATATTAATGTATGCTTTGGTATTGAAGACAATACATACACACAACTCATTGAACATGGAGAGATCAAACTGGTGCCTACATTAGAAATTTCACTCCTCTTTTCTAGTGTCTTTGTATATGGGAAAGGTGCTCTGCAGTTTACCAAAGGAGAAACATAAAAACAACCAGGCACAAAACATTTGATTTATTTTCATTCTGTTTTTGATATATCCTCTATGTAAATATTATGACTTTTACTTCAGTGTTTTATGAGACTCTTGAGTGTATGAACAAGGTGTTTCTTGATTCTTGTGCCTTCTTTGGGCTCTTATCCTTCTGTTTATGAGACTTTAGTTAATTAATTTTTCTTTACACGATTCTACTGTTTTTACACCATTAATAAGATTTTTTCAGATGAATTATTGTCTAGCTTAATATAATTCTAGTTTTATAAAATGGTTTTGTTTTAAATGCCAATCCTGTCACAGTTTAAAATATGGTACATGCATACCTACTCACAGAATATTAAAAATGCTTTACTATAACAACATTTATATGATCTTAGTTCTTATTAGCCATCAGAGTTAACATGAGACAAGTAATTTTTGAGCATTAAAAAGATTAAATTTTTATGTGAAGAACTGTCATGTAAGCTCAATTGTATATCTTAATTTCCAAAAGTATATAATTTAGTGTTGGAAATTTGTAGCCTGCTAAACAAACCACTCTAATTTTACTTGGAAAAAAGGAATGTGTAGAACTATGAGTGTCAGGGAGAAAGAAAACGTGTGGTAAAGATAAAAAGATAAGCTTGAAAAATTATCTTCTAATCCCTTAACTTCAATTCTTCCCTAATATCTCCCTTAATGATCTTCAGGTTTAAGAAGTAATAAACACGTGTTGATGTTGTTAAAGACAAGCCTTAACGTGTTTGGGGAGGAATAAAAGTATTCCCAGGTCAAAAAAGGCTAGCATGATCAAGTATATATGCCATTTTTGAATCTTGACCAAAATAGAAATACTGACCTCAGGCCATGGGTAATTTTATCAGCAGTATTTACCACATCAATGCTCAGCAGAGCACATTCTTGAAATTCATACGCTCCCTATGTCTCACTAAAACATCCAGAGGATATTAGAATTATGTCAAATATGCTGCAAGTGTCTTTAAACTTTTTCCTAATTATAATGACTACCACTGTAAATTGTAGAACTAACATGAATCCAATGGTATTTGGCATGACACTTGAGATGGCTCCTTACTCTTAAATTCTGAAGCCTCTCCAATAACTTGAATAGGATAAAGAGCATTAATTCATTTTTCCAAATGCCTAAGTTTTCTTGTATATTCAACACATTAGTAACATTTTTGCTAAATGATTAACAAATGTATCTGTCTTAACCTCTCATGCCAAAGCAATTGCAAAAGTCAGTAGTGCTAGCAATTAATGTAATTAAAGGTGTTATACCAGCAATAATCAAGCCCACTACCTTCTTACTTCTGCTTAAAGCCTGACTCATTTCTTCCAGTACTTGCAAGCTATTTTTAGAATATGAAGGTTCTATGATACTCGGGCAATAAAACAAAAGCTGGTTGATAGACCTCCACAACTAACATGCAGGATTTCAAACACTAACACAATTAGAAGATGTATAATCAATGCAACTTACATTAAATACTGTAGAAGAAACAAAAGTAATTTTAACTTTACAATTAAAAGAGCCTTAACACATGTGCTAACAAATGTTTGAAATCCAGATCCTGTCCCAACTTTCTATTGATAACATAACATTATAGAGAACTGCAGCTAACTTCCAAATATGTCTCTGAAAATGACCAGATCCAGCCTTCCAAATGAAGACTGTTATTTCCAATATTGAGCTGGATACCCAGGTGGGATGATCTCCAGACGCCCCTTTTCAGTTTCTGTCCCACACTTTGTCTCCCTATTTGCTCCCTTGAGTATTTTGTTACTCCTTCTAAGAAGGACGAAAGCACCCACACTTGGTCTTCCTTCTTCATGAGCTTCATGAGGTCTGTGAGTTGAATCTTGGGTATTTCGAGCTTCTGGGCTAATATCCAATTATCAGTGAGTGAATATCATGTGTGTTCTTTTGTGATTGGGTTACCTTGCTCAGGATGATATTTTCTAGTTCCATCCATTTACATAAGAATTTCTCTAAATCATTGTTTTTAATAGCTGAGTAATATTCCATTGTGTAAATGTACCACATTTTCTGTATCCATTCCTCTGTTGAAGGACATCTGAGTTCTTTCCAGCTTCTGGCTACTATAAATAAGGCTGCTATGAATATAGTGGAGTATATGTCCTTGTTACATGTTGGAGCATCTTCTGGGTATATGCCCAGGAATGGTATAGCTGGGTCTTCAGGTAATGATATGTCCAATTTTCTGAGGAACCGCTAGACTAATTTCCAGAGTGGTTGCACCATCTTGCAATCCCACCAACAATGAAAGAGTGTTCCTCTTTCTCCACATCCTTGCCAGCATCTACTATCACCTGAGTTTTTGACCTTAGTCATTCTGACTGGTGTGAGGTGGAATCTCAGGGTTGTTTTGATTTGCATTTCCCCTATGACTAATGATGCTGAACATTTCATTAGGTACTTCTCAGCCATTCGAGTTTCCTCAGTTGAGAATTCTTTGTTTATCTCTGTACCCCATTTTTAATAGGGTTATTTGGTTGTCTGGAGTCTAATTTCTCAAGTTCTTTGTATATATTGGATATTAGACCTCTTTCAGATGTGGGTAAAGATCGTTTCCCAACCTGTTGGTTGCCGTTTTGTCCTATTGACAGTGTCCTTTGTCTTACAGAAACTTTGTAATTTTATGAGGTCCCATTTGTCAATTCTTGATCTTAGAGCATAAGCCATTGGTGTTCTGTTCAGGAACTTTTCCCCTGTGCCTAGGTATTTTAGGGTCTTCCCCACCTTCTCTTCTATTAGTTTCAGTGTATCTGGTTTTATGTGAAGGTCCTTGATTCAGTTGGACTTGAGCTTTGTACAAGGAGATAAAAGGGAAAGATTTGCATTCCTCTACATGTTATCCTACAGTTGAACCAGCACCATTTGTTGAAAATGCTGTCCTTTTTCCACTGGATGGTTTTAGCTCCTTTGTCAAAGATCAAGTCACCATAGGTGTGTGGGTTCATTTCTGGGTCTTCAATTCTATTCCATTGATCATCCTGCCTGTCTCTGTACCAATACCATGCAGTTTTTTTTATCACTATTGCTCTGTAGTACAACTTGAGGTCAGGGATGGTGATTCCTCCAGAAGTTCTTTTATTATTGAGAATAATTTTTGCTATCCTGGGTTTTTTGTTATTCCAAATGAATTTGAGAATTTCCTTTTCTAACTGTGAAGAATTGAGTTGGGATTTTAATGGGGATTGCATTGAATCTGTAGATGGCTTTCAGTAAGATGGCAATTTTTACTATATTAATTCTGCCAATCATGAGCATGGGAGATCTTTCAATCTTCTGAGATCTTCTTTGATTTTTTCCTTTAGAGACTTAAAGTTATTGTCATACAGATCTTTCACTTGCTTGGTTATGTTCACACCAAGGTATTTTATATTATTTGTCACTATTGTGAAACGTGTCATTTCCCTAATTTTTTTCCTTTAATAATAACAAAAACAATGGAAAGCCCACATGCAGGTGGAAACTTAACAACACTTTACTCAATGATGACTTGGTCAAGAAAGAAATAAAGAATGAAATTAAAGACTTTTTAGAATTTAATGAAAATGAAGGCTCATCATACCAAAACTTATGGGACACAGTGAAAGCAGTGCTAGGGGGAAAACTCATAGCTCTAAGTGTCTACAAAAAGAAACTGGAGAGAGCATACACTAGCAACTTGACAACACTCCTGAAATCTCTAGAATAAAAAGAAGCAAATACACCCAAGAGGAGTAGATGGCAGGAAATAATCAAACTCAGGGCTCAAATCAACCAAGTAAAAACAAAAAGAACTATAAAAGTATCAACAAAAGTAGGAGCTGGTTCTTCGAGAAAATCAACACAATAGATAAATACTTAGCCAGATTAACCAGAGGGCATAGAGATAATATCTAAATTAATAAAATCAGAACTGAAAAGAGAGACATAACAACAGAAACTGAGGAAACTCAAAAAAATCATCAGATCCTAATACAAAATCTTATACTCAACAAAACTGGAAAATCTGGATGACACAGACAATTCTCTAGACAGATAACAGGTACCAAAGTTAAATCAGGAACAGTTAAACCTTCTAAACAGTCCCATAACCCCTAAAGAAATAGCAGTAGTCATTGAAATTATTCCCACCAAAAATAGCCCAGGACCAGATAGTTATAGTGCAGAATTCTATCAGACTTTCAATGAAGACCTAATACCAATTCTCTTCAAACTATTCCACAAAATAGAAACAGAAGGAACACTACCCAATTCATTCTATAAAACCACAATTACACTCATACCTAAACCTCACAAAGACTCAACAAGGAAAAAGAACATCAGACCAATCTCCCTTATGACTATCAATGCAAAAATACTCAATAAAATTCTCACAAACCGAATCCAAGAACACATCAGAACAATCATCCAATTGTCAGTGAATGATGAAATACCGAAGATTCAACTCACAGACCTCATGAAGCTCATGAAGAAGGAAGACAAGTCGGGGCACTTTGGTTCTTCTTAGAAGGAGTAACAAAATACTCAAGGGGGCAAATTTGGAGACAAAATGTGGGACAGAAACTGAAGGAGGGGCTGTCTGGAGACCATCCCACTTGGGTATCCATCCCATGTGCAGTCACCAAAGGTAGACGCTGATGTAGATGTCAGGAAGTGCATGCTGACAGGAGCCTGATATAGGTGTGTCCTTAGAGGTCTGCCAGAGTTTGACATATCCAGAGGCAGATGCTCACAGCTAACCATTGAACTGATCATGGAGTTCCTAATGGAGGATTTAGAGTGAAGACTGAAGGAGTTGAAAGGGTTTGCAGCCACATGAGGAGAGCAACAATACCAACCAACCAGAGCTCCCAGGGTCTAAACCACCAGCCTGGGAGCACTTAGGGAGAGATCCATGGCTCCAGTTGTATATGTAAGGGATGATGGCCCTGTTGGGCATAAGTAGGAGAGGAGATCCTTGGTCCCATGAAGGCTGGACGCCGTGTGTGGGGAATTCGAGGGTGGGGAGGTGGGAAGGGTAGGTAGTGGCACATCTGCAGAGAAGCAGGAAGAGTGGGGATGGGATAGGGGGTTCCTGGGGGAGAGAATGGGGTAAGGGGATAACATCTGAAATGTAAATAAAATAATCAATAAACAAACAAACAAACAGAAAACAATCATCCATGATGATCAAGTAGGCTTTATCCAGGAATGCAGGGATGGTCCTTATTTGGAAATCCATCAACATAATCCACTATATAAACAAACTCAAAAAAAAAAAAAAAAAAAAAAAAAACACATGATCATCTCACTAGATGCTGAGAAAGCATTTGACAAAATTCAACATCCCTTAATGGTAAAAGTCTTGGAAAGATCAGGAATTCAAGGCCCATACCTAAACGTAGTGAAAGCAATATACAGCAAACCTGTAGCCAACATCAAAGTAAATGGAGAGAAACTTGAAGCAATCCCACTAAGATAAGGGACTAGACAAGACTGCCCACTCTCTCCCTACCTATTCAATATAGTACTGAAGTCCTAGCCAGAGCAATTAGACAACAAAAGAAGTCAAAGGGATACAAATAGGAAAGGAAGAAGTCAATATCACTATTTGCAGATGATATGATAGAATACTTAAGTGACCCTAAAACTTCCACCAGAGAACTAAACCTGATAAACAACTTCAGCAAAGTGGCTGGATATAAAATCAAGTCAAACAAATCAATAGCCTTCCTCTACTTGAAAGATAAACACGCTGTCTTGCTGCTCTTAAGGTGTCCCTCTTTCTCTGCTGTTTTCCTGTGAGTTGGGCATTCTGTCAAACCTTTCTCTGATTTGTCACTTTGCCCCTCAGTTAACCATTACATTCATCATGGCTGATTCTTCTGCAAACTAATCTTACCTTCATTGTTAGGGATTAAAGGTGTGTGCTAAGTAAGGATGCATCTGCATTTCAGCCAGATCAGACTGTAATCCTGGGCATGTCTG
Source organism: Mastomys natalensis (assembly GCA_021653895.1). Lineage (NCBI taxonomy): Eukaryota > Metazoa > Chordata > Mammalia > Rodentia > Muridae > Mastomys > Mastomys natalensis. The sequence goes on from JAJTUV010000370.1 coordinate 246,313, forward strand.
CATCCCAGCCAGATCATATCTTTAGATGTGGTCCATGACCAGAGCAACCATATTGCTGGATTAAAATTCCTCTACATTTACCAGTAATGAGTCTCTGAAGTAACTTCTATCCTCTGAAATAAGAAGTTTCTCTGAGCATGCTTGGGAGAAGAACAAATCTATAGATATTACCATGAGAGACTGTCAGTTCAAAGCTGGATAAAGAAAATGCTATAAGACAAAAGGATAGTTAATGAATAATTATTATTTTTGACTGTATCAATAAGCTTAGAGAATAGCATTTCGAGCAAAGTGATCAGCCACAATTACAAATATCATGATATTATTTTTGATTAGAGTATTAAAAACCAAACAAACATGTAGATTCAAGAATAGAATTGTGATTGTCAAGCAGTGGGGCAAAGGGAGGTTTGTTAGTATTTTGTCTAAACTCCACCCCCACAGTTACCTGGCAATGGCCAGGTAGGCCTGCCCACTATAAAAGGAGCTGTCTGTGCCCCGCCTCTCTCTCTTGCTCCCTTGATCTCTTGGCCTGCAGGTTCTCTCTGCCCCCTCCCCCTTCCCTTCCCCCTCTCTCCCACGTGGTCATGGCCGGCCCTCTCTCTCTCTCTCTCTCTCTCTCTCTCTCTCTCTCTCTCTCTCTCTCTTCTCTCTTACTACCCTCCTGGCTCTCTTCCCCATGCCCTGAATAAACTCTACTCTTTGCTATACCATTGTGTGGCTGTCCCTCAGGGGAAGAGATGCCTCGGCATGGGCCTGGTGAGACATCCCCTTCCACCATTGGTTTCCATCCTATCAAGGTTGATGGATCAAATGCAAAAAACTTCCATTAATTAAAAGGAGTAATTTTTGATAATAACTAATTGATTAAAATTATAGAAATATTCAAAATTTAGAAACAAATAGAACAGGAATGTGAAATAACTTATGTGCCAGATCTAGTCAGTGTCCAGAACATATCAAAGTCACACATGACATAGAACATGCTCACTCTTTTTTTTTTTTTTTTGGTTTTTCAAGACAAGGATTACTGTCTATGCAGTTCCAATGTTTTTATACTACCACTTAATTTTTTTGTTCACAATCTATTTAGAAACTTTCAAGTACCAATGCCAAAACTTTTTTTTTTTGTTTGTTTTTTGAGACAGGGTTTCTCTGTGTAGCCCTGGCTGTCCTGGAACTCACTCTGTAGACCAGGCTGGCCTCGAGCTCAGAAATCCCTGCCTCTGCCTCCCAAGTGCTGGGATTAAAGGCGTGTGCCATCACTGTCCGGCAACATGCTCACTCTTTATTTATGAATTTATAAACTGATGTGCCAGGTTGCTATAGTCAGTGCCCAGAACATATAATAAAGTCATACATGATGTAAACATGCTCACTGTTTATGACTTTGTAAAGAATGTATAAGCATTACTGCTAAAATTCAAGTGACACTGGTTTTATATAAGCAATATCAAAAAGCTTGCAAAACATATACATTATGCTGTTTTTGATTACTACATTTTACATACCACAACTCATTAACTTATGATTGAATAAGCTATATTAAGAATAAGAACTGCCAAGTCTAGTACAAGACTGGCATTGTACATTTTTTATCAGATGGTAGAGCAGTGGATAACTGTAGAAAACTAGTGTACTAGACCATGTGCTATCCTGTATTCCCCCAGGACTGAATGTTACATTCTTAAAAATGTCTAAGTATTTCACTTACATAACACAGATCAACAAAAAGATATTGGTGTTAGAATGGTGACAGTTATAAACTGTGGTCAACTTTTGTCTGGATTTCTGATTTACTTTGAAAATCTTCAATAACAGTCTATAGCCAGCAAACTGTACTGAGACAGTCAGTGCTGGAGAATGCTTTAACTTCCTTTGTCATATTCTTACTGTTACTGTTAAATTTCCTTGGAAAATTAAAAAAAAATCATTTTAAACACCACTCAAATAAATTTTATAGATATATGCTATATGCTATATGATTAATATATATTATATTACTGTTTCATTTACTGAAACAGCCTTTGCATACAAATGTGTGATGTTGTAGTTTTATGTCCTACAGTTTCAACAAGACACTACCATTACCTTAAGGTGCTTATAGATTATGTTGGGAGACAGATGAAGACAGGGGATGTTTAGGCGGCAGATGAGTATATATGGGCATTATAGGATATAGGCAGTAATTAAAGTTATTCATGTGGATAAGATGAGACAGGAAAACTGCAAAGTCAGAGAAGTGTGCTGAAGTCAGAATGGTGTGGGAGGGTGATGCAGAGTGCATGTGAGACCAGCGGACTACTTGAAAAAGGCAGGAATACACAATCTTGTGAGGAAGGACTTCAGGGATGGATCTTGTGGGTGACTTTAACAACAGGGCAATGAGGACCTGGAAGAGTGACTTCCTATCTCTGCTCTAGGAAGACTCTGAGCAGGACTAGAATTAATTCTTACAGTGTTTGGAAGAATCCAGCAGTGAAACCATCAGATTCTGGCTTTTCTTTGAGGTTTTAAAATTTTTATTTATTAGGTGATATGTGTGTGTGTGTGTGTGTGTGTGTGTGTGCAGGTTGCACCTGTACCACAACACATGTGTGGAAGTCAGACCACAAGTCTTCAGGATTCCATTTTCGTCTTCTATCACAGGATCTAGGGATCAAGTTGTCCAGCCAATGCAGCAAGTTCTTTCACTGTCCAATCTGTCTCATTGATCCCTGATTAATAGTTTTATGATGGATTCAGTACCTGATTCTTTATTGATCTGGTCAGATTTTTCTGTTATTGAGGAATATTGTATTGTTGCAGGTGGTTGTCTCTGGCATCTGTTCAGCTCTATGAGGGTGCAGTGCATGGGCATGTAATCGGTAACAGGAGCGAATGTGCGGTTTCAGGTGTCACATTGCCTTCTGCTGTCCTTGACTCCTTCCTCATCTCATCTTATGAACGCCAACCCTCCCCCTGCTTATCTTTATGACCCATCCCACCAACAACTCTCTATAATTAGAGGTTTTCCTCTAGTTCTAACTGCGTTTCTCAGAGGTAGATTTTTCTCTTTCTTATAAACATTACTTTCATATTTCTATTGTGATGTAATATGATCTGAAACAATTACTTGTAAACTACATTGTTGGATATGTTTTTGTACATATAAAACATGCAAATCTTTGTCTGTAACCATGAACCTCTCTATACCTGTAGTAGTTCCAAGTAATGGCTGAATACTATATTTATTTATAAGATTTTGGCTATAATACCTAGGCATTGTTTCCCACTAGCTGATAATTCAATTATCCTGTTTATATTCATCTAAGTCCTGCCACGTGGCAGTTTCCTTCCCAACCTGCTTTTTTTCCTTTGTGTTCTGCTGTCTGGATCTCCCACTCCTGACCTTTCCCAGAGTTCCCTTCTCTCTCTCTCAGGAAATCCCAGTTTACTATTCTGCTTTTTGCTATAGGCTGGAGAAGACTGTTTGAAAAATACTAATGGAGGAGTGCCTGTAATCAGATCTCTGTGGGTTCAGAAATCAGCATTTGAATAAAACAAGACTAATTGTTCAGTGTTTCCTTACAAGCTACATCAAGAACAAATGATACAATTAAAATTATGAAGGAAAGTTTGTGGTTATTGTTCTGTGTATGCACACTTGGAAGAAGTGCTCTGAATCTCATGCCCTTACTTCTTGAATAATGATTAACTCAGTGACTGTGAAGCAGCCTGGCACTGCGTTTCTTTATCACTATCATTATACAGACTGATACATTGATCAGACTTCTTTTTTTTGTTGTTGTTTTTTTTCGAGACAGGGTTTCTCTGTGTAGCCCGGGCTGTCCTGGAACTCACTCTATAGACCAGGCTGGCCTCGAACTCAGAAATCTGTCTGCCTCTGCCTCCCAAGTGCTGGGATTAAAGGTGTGCACCACCTTGCCTAGCACTATATGGAATTATACTATAATCTCTAAAAAATTCAAAAGTAGGGACAAGCACATTAGTTGTCCATGAACAAATAGTCCGAAAAATACATTTATGAGGAGCATTTGGACTGATGAGGTTACTTTTGGCAAAGAATGTATATAAATGTATATATGCATACAATGACAATAAAGAAAGGAGGGCATGGATTTTAAAGAGAGAAAGGAGGTGTAAATGGGACATTCTGGACTAAGGAAAGGTAAGTGGGAAATTATGTGACTGTATTATAATATAAAAAACATGTTATTTTTTTTCCTTTTTTTAATTTTATTTTTTTTTTTTGCTTATTCACTTTATAACCCGTCCCAGTCACCCCCTCCCACAATCCTTCCCCATCTCTTGTTTTCTGAGTAACCCCTCCTCCTGTATCCCCCACCCTGCCACTTTAAGTCTCTGAGAGGCTAGGTGCTTCCTCTCCCATTGAGGCCAGATGAGGCACCCAGCTAGAAGACCATACTCCATATACAGGCTGCATGTTTTGGGATAGCCCCACTCCAGATGTTTGAGACCTACATGAAAACCAAGCTGCACATTTACAACATATGTGCAGGGAGGCCTAGGTCCAGCCCATGGAGCTAGATCTGTGTAGACTAGGTATGCTCCACGGTTGGTGATTCAGTCTCTGAGAGCTCCAAGGGTTCAGGTTGGTTTACTCTGTTGATCTTCCTGTGCAGTTCCTATCTCCTTAGGGCCCACAATCCTTCCCCCTATTCTTCTATAAGGGTCCTCAAGCTCCATCCACTGTTTGGCTCTGGATGTCTGTATCTGTCTGAGTCAGCTGCTGGTTAGAGCCTCTCAGAGGACAGCTTGCCCCTGTCTGTTCTCAGGCTGGAGGTTTAGATCCTGGGAGCTCTGGTTAAATCTTTTGATACTCGTTCTAAAAAGGACAAAAGCACCCTCACTTTGGTCTTCCTCCTTCTTCTTGAGTTTCATGAGGTTTATGCGTTGCATCTTAGGTATTGTGTGTTTTAGGGCTAATATCCACTTATCAGTGAGTGCATACCATGTGTGTTCTTTTGTGATTGGGTCATCTCACTCAGGATGATATTTTCTAGCTCCATCCATTTACCTAAGAATTTCACGAGCTCATTATTTTTAATAGCTGAGTAGTACTCCATTGTGTAAATGTACCACATTTTCTGTATCCCCAAGTTAAAATGTTGTCAATTCTACTGAATCAAATGGTATTTGTTCCTCTTGCACAAATTATTTTCAATTTGTTTTATTGCTGTTTACTTACTAAACTTGTTATATTTTAATATATATTTTATTTTTATTGTTTTCCTGAGAATAAAAACTATCAACCCCCCCCCAAAAAAAAACAAAAGATATAATTTCAAAAATTAGACTCAAGCCATCAATTTTGGGTTATGAAATATTTATCTTATAGTGAATGTGTATATTAAACTTATAAGCATGATTTAACAGTCAGTAATAAGAAAATAAAAAACTATATTAACAATGGGCAAAAATATATAAGAAATATTCAGAAAGAAGACATATTTGAGAAGGAAGCTCACGAAGAAGTATTCAAAATCATTGCTTATTTGGAAACTGTACATAAAAGTTGTGAACTATTACATAGCACAGCCACTGTACAATGGTAGTTCAGTGGCTGGATCATATGTTATGGTCCAACTATAATTAAATGCCATTCAAGGGATCTACCCAAGAGGTGTGCAAGCAGAAAGTATCCAACATGAGAACATTGACAACATATAATCAGGTAACAAACTAGTATTCAACCATAAAAGAAGGACAAACTAATGTTACTATTAAAAAATAGCAAGACTCTAATAAAAAAGGGAAGGAAGGTAGTTCAGACAGAAGAGGCCCTGCTGTAGGAATTACTTTATGATAAGACTCTAGGGAAGTATGACTTATGGCTCTAGGTGGAAGAAGTAGGTAAGGCATCCAAGGTCTGTGAGCAAGCATTGAGGGTTGATGGATGTGTTCACTCTGTTGGGTATATTACTGTTTAAGGTCATCAAAATATTCTTCAAATGTGTAAAGTTTGATGCATGTCAATTTTATTTTAATAAAAATTAAATCATCTTAAAAAGGGACTAAGATAGCTAATATTTCTTACATTTCAAAATTACCAAAAATATGATATACATTCTTAGAAAATTCAATATCTTCCTAGTTTTACTTGATAAATTTATCCTTAGGGAAATGCACATCCTTGAGTTCTTAACTTTGTATCTCATTGACTAATTTCAATCCTGTTGCAGGATTTCCTGAAATGAATCTACATACTGCAATATTTACATATATAGAAATAATTATTTCATCTAGTAAACAATGTATACCCTGATTTTACAGACTTTACATTTGATAGATGAGTGTTGTCAGACAGAATATTACAATAATATTTTTTGCCAAGGTTATGTATGCTAAGCTCAGTAATATGCTATTTGTTTGAGCTAAACATCTTGAAGTGATTCTGCATCATGTACTTCTCTTTTTTCTACCTTCCTTTGTTCCTTTCTTCCTTCTGCCAGAGATGTTTTTAATATATTGTGTTTTGTACTTAAAATATTCCAGTTGCCTTATAAACTGATATGTCCACTCTTGTTTTTGCTCATATTTTAACTTTTTGTTTTCTATGTTAATGCTTTTCCTCTTTTTTTTTTTGAGTCAGTTTCATGCAAAATGAGAGAAAAGGTATATGGTTTCAATAGTCTTCATGTAAACATCAAATTTTCCAAGCATTTGGAAAAACAGTTTGTAGCATTATATATTATTGATAACCTCTTTTTGAGAAGCACTTGACTTTCTTCTATGTCCATCTACCAGTCTGTTAAATCTACCATACAAAAATGCATCTATTAACCATCTCCTCATTAATGACTACATGAGTCCCTCTGTCTTTACTATACATACAAGCAGTGCTCCAATGTGTTTATTTATAATACTTTGAAGCAGTAATTTTTATTGAATTACAGTATGATCAATTGAATGAGTCTTTCTTTGCCCATCTGTTGATTTTTTAAATCTCCTATGGCATATTCACGTATTCCTCAAAAAATTTATCAAGCATTATTAAAGACAATAGTTGTATGGAATTAAAAATAAATATAAAAATTAAGACACTACCAGGCCTTTGGAATTGAAGCTCCAAAGTAAAACATTGTTAAAGTAAAACATTAATAAAGGAAAATCTTTATTAATTTCAAAAGCACCTACATTCCTATTTAATTTTTTTTGAATCAAATCATAATTTTTACTTATTTACACAGGTGTTATAAACACAAAAAGACAAGACATGGGGAAGGGGATGACACCCGAGCATAGGTGTTCAGGGGGAGTACAGATATCCTTCAGAACAGGGTATCAGCTGGGTGAAGGTTCAGGGGACAGGTCACTATGACTCTGCTTATGATTCACTTGTCCTTATCTAAGTTGGTACTATCTGCTTAGGTTACCTAATTACAAGGTCTGTGACTACTCAGGCTGGTAAATTTCCACAAAAGCTGCCTGTTTACAATAGCTTATAGCCTTCTGTTTTAGTGTTTTTCCAGAGACCCAAGACTTTGTATTAGCATGCACGTGTATTGCATCCATATATGTAAGCAATGTATCTTGATCATGTCCAGCCCTAACTCATTTCCTTACTACCCCCATATATACACTGTATTCTCTTCCCTGATTTACTTAGTGCCCTGTGTTTTAATGTTGACTTATCTTGCTGGCTAGATTTTACATAGGCCTTGTGTAGGTAATCATAGCTGCAGTAAGTTCATGAAAGCAACAGTCACAGCATGTCCAGAAGAGAGTACTTTATAGCCTTCCTCCCATCCTCTGTCTCTTACAATCTTTCCAGCACTTCTGTGATTATTCCTAAGTCTTGGATGGGGACAGTGTTGATATAGATCTCCCATTTACTGCTGAGTACTCAATGATCAATTATTCTCAGAATTCTTCCCAATTATAAAACTTTTTTTTTTTTTTTTTTTTACTTTTAACAGCTAAACACTGAGAGTTTCCCTGCTCAAGCTTGGAGACAACAGTAATCTATGAGTCTAAACATAAATATTTAGAAGGCAGTTTGGCAGCATGGTCATTTAGCAACAGTAGTAGTTTGTTCCCTTGGATTGATGATCTCTGATTCATAGCTTTTTGATCAGGCTTTTGACCAGGTTTACAGTGTTGGTATACATTCCCTCCAGTGAAAAATCTAGCCTGAAAATGATTGGTTACTATCTTAGTTTGCTTCCTATTGCTGTGATAAGTATCATATCCAAAGGAATTTGGGGATAAAATGGTTTATTTGGTATACATACTCAGATACAGTCCATCATGGAAGGAAGTCAAGGTAAGAACTCAAGCAGACAAAAATCTTGAAGGCAGAAACAAAAGCAGAGACCATGGAGGCATTCTGTTTATTGGCTTCCTCCTCAGTCTCGTGTCTAGCAACCTTTCCTACCCTTCTAGAGCCAACTCTCCAAGGGTGGCATTACCAACAGTGGCTGGACTCTCCTATATCAATCATTAATCAAGTAACTGACCCCAGACTTGACTATGGGCTAACTAGATAGAGGTATCTTCTCAATCAAGGTTCCTTTTAACTGATGAGTCTAGATTATGCTGGGCTGACAAAAGAAATAAAGAAAACAAACCAAAGCGAACCAACCCAAAACTTTACAGTTACCCATATAAACTTCATGCAACTGTTGTACCTATGGGAACATTTTGCTTGGAAGATTGATATTATAGCATCTGGGTAATAACCATTTCATCATTTCTCCCTCAAATGGTCTTAGCACTTCTGGTAGGATGGAAGCTGGCCAATCAAGAAGGCATTTTCAAGCCAGTTTCACCTCAATTTATGTCCTGCCACCTGTCTTCACAATAGGGACTTATCATCATGTTCTGGGGGCCAATAAAGAGTAATGGAAATAACTTGTGCTGGTTTAGAAGTTTTTGGAGGATCCCTGACCAGTAACTCATAAGGATTTATCCTATATCTGACACTGAGATTTTCATTTAATAATTCAAGCCTTCAGGTGGAAGCTGTGTCCACAACTGGCAAGATATTAGTGTTAAAACTCCATTCAAGGTTAGCTGGCAAAGTAGTGGGCTCCCATAGGTGATTTTCCATAAGTCATTAATTTTGAGGAGTCCACATCCAATCTTTCTTCTCTCTCTACCCCCGTTCTCACTTTTCCTTGAACTATTAACCTCTAGTATCAAATGTATTCTACTATTACCTGCCTTCATGACCCTTTTCTAGTTTCCTGATATTCCGTCTTTGAAATTGAGCACTATGAGAAATATGATGACAATGTTTGGTGGTCAGAAAAATACAATGATAATGAACATAAATTTTCATTTTTTGTCTTGTTTGAAATTTCATTTTCCATCAACAGGTTGTTTCAGGAGATCTAATTACAGACAAAACACCAAGTCTTATTATTTTGTAGTAAAGAAAAAACACTTTTTATCTTGATAATCCAATTCTGTGATTTGAAAATTTAAAAAAATGTCTTTTATTTAGAGACAAATACTTAACAAAAACCTACTGTAAATTTTTTTTAAAAGATCTTTCCATAGAATCGATAGTTGCTAAAATTTTCTTCTTCTTCGGCCTTCCTGTAAACTACTCTAAGTAGTGGGAAACTCTTACTTCCCATATATAATAATAAAAAGCTAGAGTCTGGTTCTAGAATGGAGTCCCAATCCTCTGTTTCATTATAAGCAAACTAATTAATCAAATAATATATTCAAATTTCATCTTGTTATAATATGAATCTGAAATTATCCCATGAAGTATAAATTTATAAAGAAGGAACTTATGTTAGAGAAACATAGGTGCAAAGTCTTTCAAATTGACCATTTATTTTAATTTGAGTAATGTAAAGTTGGCTTTTTCAGAAATAAACCAAAGGTGGCACAAACTTAGGATAGTACACAAAGACTTGAGTAGTATCAGATTGTAGATGATGAAAATTCCTGGGCTGGAAAAGTAATAGAAAAAATATAAGTATCACAAAGTCAAGTGCTGATATGACACATTTGAAGAATCTTGCATTGTGAAAAAAAAGTCTATTAGGAAGAAGGAAAAAACTGAGAGAATTACTAAGATGTAAGTATTAAATGATTGTGAACAATAATGCATTAGACATAACTATAGCTTTCCCCATGGCTTGTTTGCTAATGACTGTGATTGTGAGCCAATGTATGTTAACAACACTGCACATAATAGTTGCTCAGTAACTTTAGGGGTCATACTTGTCTCTTTTATCATCATCCTTCCTATTAAGTGGATTGGCTTTATTGTGGAGTGTCATGAGAGAAAGAGAACTTGGCTGTGATAGGTCAATACATTGAGTGAGGGTTAATGGTTATGCTTAGCTGAAGCCATGGAAAAGTCAGACTGGTAGTCTGCTCTGGCTTATGTTGGATGGTTTGGTAGTCTCTCTGAAAGACAAAGAGTTTCTCTTCTGAGAGTCAGTAAGACCTTAATGAGTTTGGGAGAAGTGAGAGTTTGTTAACTATAGCTTGTTTTATCTCCAATAAGGAACATTTCTAAATGGGTTTGATTGCTTGGGAAAATTTAGGAACCAAAAATGGACATAACAGCAGTCTCACTGTTAGAAGAACTTGTTTTTCTTTAGAATTTAGAGTCTGGGTTAGACCCAGGATAGATATCTATTTTATGGGTTTCTTTGGCAAGAGATCTTTTTCAGCTGATCAATGGTAGAAAGGCTATGTACACTATTAAATATGATATTAAAAAATGATCTGTGATAAAGTCCAGATGAGGAAGAGAGAAACAGAAACACATGAATGTGATAGGGGAATCCTTAAATACTTGGAAAAGTTCACCTTTCCAAGATGTATATTACATAATTATTTTCATTTGCAAATGATTCTTATTGATCTATGATCTCAAATCAACTGATTAATGCAAATACCAAGGCCAAGACAATTTACCCCTCTGCATCAGTGGTGCATTTTTAATAAAGTTCTCTCCACTCTCAAATGTTCTCATAATGTGCCTCCATTTTCCACATGCTGTTCCTCACCATATGAATTTTCTTTAATTGTTTCTTCTGCCAAAACTTTATCCCTGTAGTTTCTTCAGACACAATTCCTACTTCAATGCTCAAACGTCCTCCATCATTCATAAATAATTTACTTGCCCACTCTTTCTAAAAGATCCTCTTATTCCTTTGTTTTATTCTTTTTAGTGAAGTCATTGCCATGCAATATATTACCCATTGCTCTGTTCACTCCTTGTTATTTTATTTCAGTGAGTAAAGTGTGAACATCTGGAAGGGGGGTCTTTGATTTTTCTGTATAACATTTAAAAAGTTGCTCATCATATCATAGACACTTGACAGCTCTGGCACTGCCCGCAGTACTGAGCTTAGGTGTAGGCCTGAGAGATTAAAGAAAGACTCAGACTCGGGTCATCTGTTATTAGAGAATGCCCATGCCTTTACTGGGCAGATTCAATATATACACCAAGCCAGGGAAGGAAAACCACAAACTCAGGAAAAAAACAGGAACTCAAGTGGGGGGCAATGGGATGTCAAGTGTAAATTCCCTTCCTGGGGCATCATCCTTCAACAGGATGTTTTGTTGGATGTCAAGTGTAAATTCCCTTCCTGGGGTACCATGCCTTAGTCAGGATGTTTTTGATCTTAGAGGAACCGCAGACTATTACTTAGTAGACAGCAGCACACAGAAAGTCTCAGCCAGGCATAGCAGCTCTTCAGGGTCCTACAGGTACTCAACATTTGTTCAAAATTCCCAATAGAACAAAACTGAGAACGATTCTCAACTTCATATAGAGAAACAAACAAACAAACAAATACCAAAAAAAAAAAACAAAAACAAAAAACCACACACAATAGCCAAAATAATCCTGAACAGTACAAGAATTTCTGGAGGTATTATTATCCCTGACCTAAGGCTGTACTACAGAGACATCTTATCAATAACTGCATGGTATTGTTACAGAAACAGACAGGTGAGTCAATGGAATTGAATTGAAGATCCACTATGTTCATAGCAGCTTTAATAGTAATAACTAGAAACTGTAAGCAACTCAGATGTCCCTCATCTGAAGAATGGATACAGAAAATGTGGTTCATTTACACAATGGAATACCATTCAACTATTAAAAATGAGGACATCATGAATTTTACAGGCAAAAAAAAAAGAAATATCTGAGTGATGTAACCAAGACTCAAAAGGATATGCATGGTATGCACTCACTGATAAGTGGATATTAACCAAAAAAGTTCAGAATACCCATGATATATCTCATAGGCTCCAAAGAAGTTAAACAAGAAGGCAGGCCCAAGTCAGGATGCTTGAATCCCACTTAAAAGGAGAAACAAAACAGTCATGGAAGGCAGAGGGAGGGAAGGATCTGGGTGGGTAAGGGGAGGGCTAAGGGAATAGGGGGTCAGGATCAGGCATGAGGAGAGACAGGAATGGGTCCCATAGGGCCAGGAGAATGAACGAAAATATTCAGGTACCAGGGGTTAAGGACTGGGGGATTCTCTAAGAAGTACCAGAGACTTAGGATGAATGAGGGTCCCTGGAGTCAATGCAGATGACCTTAGCAGAAATGCCCAACAAATGGGATATGGAAAGTGAAGAGACCACCTCCGGTACCCAGCAGGACCACTAGTGGAGGGATCATAAAACTTCTGACACAAAATTAGTCCTGTCTAAGACAAATGCAGGGTCAAAGATGAAGCAGAGACTGAAATAGTGGTTGACCAGTGACCAGCACATTTTGAGAGCCTTCCCATGGGCAGGCACCAATCCCCCAACTATTAATGTTGCTACGTTGTGCTTGCAGACAGGAGCCTAGCATTGCATCGGTCTGAGAGGCTTTACCTAGCAGTTGACTGAGACAGATGCATAGACAATCAGTGGACACTGGACAGAGGTCAGAGAACCCTGTGGAAGAGTTTGGAGAAAGATTGAAGGCCCTCAAGGAAATGGCAACCCCACAGGAGGACCAACAATGTCAACTAATCTCTACACCTGGAAGCTCCCAGATACTGAGCTATCAGCCAAAGAGCAAATATGAGCTGCTCTGCAGCACCTGACACATATGTGGAAGTGGGCCACCATGTCTGACCTCAGTGGGAGAGGCTGACCCTAATCCTACAGAGACTTGATGTACCAGGGCGGGGGAACATGGTGGCTGCCCTCTCAGAGGGGATGTGGACAGGGGATGAAGGGAGGAACTCTGCAAGGGGAAACTGGGAGAAGGGACAGCCTTTGGGATGTAAGTAAGTAAGTAAGTAAATAAATAAATAAGAAATTAAAAGTGAATAATAAAAAAGTTATTACATATTTTTTAAAGTTGCTCATCATATCATAGATACTCAACATTTGTTCAAAACTCCTGCTAGAAGTTCATTAAATGTTTCAGTTCAGAGAGACTGACTTGCCTTTTTATTATCTACGCATGCACAAAGTATAGTTGCAGTGAGAACTCATAGAATTTTGGGGTGAGTTGGGTGTATAGATATAGAAGCAGGAAAAAAATTAAACTATTGGTGCTCGCTGATAAAAATATGGAAACAATTAAAGTCAATAAATAAATTTCTAAGCATTGAAATGTAAGAGAGGACCACTATAGAGTTAATGACCTAAAATTTACAAAATTCTTCCAGAGTCCTCTATGATTAGTTAACTTGAATTATCATAGAAGTGGTTATTTTAGTGAGAGTAGCCTGATCTCAGTGAGAATCTGAGCAAAAAGATCACAGAGTCAAATGCATTTAAAACTTTAATGTCTTGGCAAGAGATATTTTGGGTTTTATCTCAGGAGTAGTACTGAAAAGACTTCAATGAAACAATACAGTTAATACGGTTCCATAGTCCAAAGCTGGAACATACAATGCAATCCACAAGATTATAAACAATACAGAAAATGTCCCACTCTTTCTTCTTCTGACTCATTATTGTTGTCTTTTCAAGAAGCATCTTAGGGAATGTTAATAGTAGGAGATGATGCAATGATGGAGAAACTTGAAGAAACCAAATTTCTACTCAAGCCTATAAACAAAAAGAAAATAATGGATTATAAAAATAAATTATCATATATATGAGATCAGTATGAACATTCAAACACACAGGGTGGCAAAATGTAATTATTTATAATTAACTCTAATTGATGACATGGTAATGACATACTAATGTTGATATATTAGCTACTAATAATTATTGCCTAAATGCTAGTTAAGCACTAAATTTTCTCGCACATTTTATGAAAGTTATTTATGTGGTGTTTACAATAATTGTGAGACACTTACACTCCCAGATCCACCACTTATTCTAAGAAGAAGATATTATAAATTGGTTTAAAAAAAGAAGATGGACCAGACCCATGTGGCCTGGAAGGGCTGTAAGAAGCTAGGGATTGCATAGATAAGCAATAGAGTAGTGTAGTGGTATATTTGCCCAATCTAGGAATGCAGCTTATGGGGTTGGAAATTTACTGATATAAATTTGACTGGTATAAAAAATTTTTTAAAGAAGGGACACTTAGAAATCGTCCTTCCTATATACCCACCTCTGTGTACAGAAGGCTAGACAGCTATGTCCTCTGTGAGGAAGACATTTCATGTGAGGTGCAAAGGAACATATCAAGTGTGCATCAATATGGCCACTGATGGCTTTGACATCTTCTGCTCAGTTTTATTACTTCTGGTTGAATTAATTCCACCCGCAAGGTAACTTTCATATGATTTACATACCCAATTAATATATGCATCCAAGTTATACAAAGAATCAATTGGTAAATCAAATATTTATTAGCAAAGCAAAATATTTTTAGTGAAGCAGTGATTTAAAATATAACTAAATAGTCGAGGTGCGATTTGTTTTGAATCTACTGTTGCATGCTGTTCTGGAAGTGCTGCTGAACCCACTGCTCGCTGTCCATTCCAAACAGCTCTTACCTACAGCTAGGGAGCAGCAGTTAATTGAAGAATCTTAGAAGGATCTCTGAAAGAAGAAGAAAGTACAATACATTGTAACTCTCTAAGAATGTTGGCTTTTCATGTAAAGTATCTCATACATTCTCCAGGTATCTAACATTGAAACTAAAGGACACATTTTACTTTCCATAATGAAGCTTGTCTAATGGTTGCTTCATGGCAGAAAACACAATCCAAAAAGTAAAAGTTGGAAGTACCTTGCAGATAGCTATCACATTTGGGGCTCAGTTCTAAGGACTTAATGTCAAATCACTAATAATTACACAAACCTTTTTGGTTTTGTGCTCCACCTTTTCCTATGCATACCAGTGTGGAAAGAGCATAGCAAGCCAAAGGCTTTTTAGTAAGTGAATGGGAGTGCAACTACCAAGAACAACTTGCAAATCACTGTGCTCCTCTAACTTTTGAATATTTATAAAATTAATAATACTCAATGCTTATATCGCAAAGAATAACTATACTAATCAAGATATTTATTCTGAAAAGCTGGAGCTGGAGAGATGGCTCAGCAATTAAGAGGTCATACTTTTTCTTGCCAAGAACTTGATTTCCATCCCCTGGAGTCATGCTGTATAGTTCATAACCACAAATAACTCCAGTCCACATGGCTACTCACGTGGACTTCCATTCACATGCTCATACTGATAGTCACATAAGCATACATATAAATAAATATAATAAAAATAAAAGGGATGCATTTTGTCCACTGACTAATCTTTCATTTTTTTCTGGAAATTACTGCATGTAAGAAACTAAAATAGAGTATCAACGCAATTCTTTGTTATTGATGATTGTTACAATCAACAATTACTATTCTTGTTACAATTACAAGTACTTCAGCCCGGCGGTGGTGGCGCACGCCTTTAATCCCAGCACTTGGGAGGCAGAGGCAGGCGGATTTCTGAGTTGGAGGCCAGCCTGGTCTACAGAGTGAGTTCCAGGACAGCCCGAGCTACACAGAGAAACCCTGTCTCAAAAAACCAAAAGCCAAAAAACAACAACAACAACAAAAAAAACTGACTGGTTCGTCCTCAAAAAAAAAAAAAAAAAAACCAAGTACTTCAATTAAATAATGAGTTAAATGCCCTTGGCTTTTTAAACGTAAACTGTAGTTTATTTCTATGTGAATCAAATGTTATTGCATCTTATTACATCACTTTTGTGAACCCAATGATTATATTTTATATTATATTTAATTGTATTGTTTATATGCTAATATTGTATTCAGCCGTATTCTCACAGGCACATACCATATAGCGAGCATTTGGGAAGGTGTAACTTTTACTGGGGTACCAGTAGCTCACGGGTATCTGAGGATGAACAGCCCGGGGAATTTGGGTGATGATGGGCTGTTGATACTTGATGTACTTGACCTAAAAGAAATAAAAATGCCAACAACCACTCAAGTTAATCTCCTCTAAACTTCAAAACAGAGAGGAACAGAAGTTAGTGAATTCTAATGTTGTCTACTTAGACACTTTCTAAACTATCCCAGGAAGACTCCAGACAAAAGTTTTTCTAATGTCAAAATCAGCATAGAATTGTGCTGTAGAATACACTGTTGAACTGAAGAAATCTTGTTAAACCATACACAGGCACGTCAATGTGGAAAAGTAAAAGATATTCTGTGTGTGAGAAAGAAATGAAAACATTTAATAAACTTGATACTTTTCTCCACATATGTTTCCATGTCTGACCTTTACAGTTGGAGAGTGTCAAATGATTTGTCCTGTCTGATTTTTGGGAATTTATGCCTCTGATCTGGTTGTTTAGTCTCTCTAAATTCTGATTGCAGAATTATGTTATAGAATATGTATAGACCTTTATGAACTGCCTTTTCACATGTTTTATGTGTAGTTCTACTCAAGATCTTTATAGTTTGCTGAGTTGACTTTACCTTCAATGAATCCGGAGGATAAATACAACTTCCAACAGGGGAGTCCTAGTTCTTATGAATGTAAAGTCTTATTTTAATTTCTGGTGAATGCATGCATGATACATCAATGGTTGTGATATGCTATTATTGACACAGTGGTAGAATTTGCTGAAATAATTTTTATGACTTTAGCATTTTGTGATACAGTTTTTTATATATTACAAAAATTTTTAGAGTATCTCTTCTATTCTTATGTTCATGTTTCAGTTAAAGATAAGGCAGATAACAAGAATAAAGTAATTAAATGTTGCGTCAAGGTAACAGGAGTGATGGATATGTCCTTTGACTATAAAGTCTGTGTCACGTCATTGAGGCATACATGGTGTTAGACTCAGTAAATGGTTACACGATTTGTTGTTGTTTGACACTAATCACCGAGACACCTTAATTTTGAGA
Organism: Mastomys natalensis; assembly: GCA_021653895.1. Classification (NCBI taxonomy): domain Eukaryota; kingdom Metazoa; phylum Chordata; class Mammalia; order Rodentia; family Muridae; genus Mastomys; species Mastomys natalensis. The sequence continues at coordinate 263,596 of JAJTUV010000370.1, forward strand.
AAGAGAAGCTTGGATAAACAGAGAAACTGGGATGCAGTTTTACTATGTGGGTACTTAATCTAAATAGTATAAAATAGAAATGTGCTTTATGCTTAGATCTTTACAATCATCAGATAATTCATCAAGTAATTGATTTTAAAATATAGACTCATATTATTTTCAGAAACATTCATATCAAAATACCAAAATTTTAATTACTTGTCTTGAATTTTGCTTTTAAATATTTTCTTGGATTGAATGATATAATTGGAAAAAGAGATTTATGCACATTTATGTATTATATTAATTGAATTATAGACAGGTATATTCATAGCCAGTAAATTTTAATCATATATTTTGATGTAGTTAATAAGATGTGAGGTTATCAAGTTGTTAGAAATTTTAACAGCTTAAAAATGTGATCTTTTAAATCATTTTTTTCTCTGATTTATAGAAAATGTAATCTACTTCACTAGATGAATTGCTAGAAATTTTCTTAAGAAGTAAAAAATTGTAGCCAGGCAGTGGTGGCGAATGCCTTTAATCCCAGCACTTGGGAGGCAGAGGGAGGCAGATTTCTTAGTTCTAGGCCAGCCTGGTCTACAAGTAAGTTCCAGGACAGGCTATACAGAGAAACCTTGTCTCAAAAACCAAAAAAAAAAAAAATTGTATAAAAATCTAAAGATAAGATAATTAAATTTGCAATAATTCAAAATTATAAAGTGTCACCTGACAGGAAAGTTCATATACCAACAATGATCATTATTATGACAGGTAAAGTCAAACCAGAAACAAAGGACTAAAAAAATCAATGTAAAACATAGATCAAATATATACAAACACAAACAATTTAAAAATTTAACTGACAAAACAACAGTCAATTAAAAATAAGATTTTAAGTGATCCACTTAAATTTTACTTACACCTCTAAAATTATCTGTTTTATCAATAAATAACATCTCCAAGCATATTAAGTCACATACAATGACATAAAACTAAAAAACTTACCATATCAATGATCTTCTTCAGAATTTCCTTAAAGAAAGCAAACAGAAAAATGTAACATAATGACCTGAACTCTATTTACTTTGCCAAATTTATTCTTAGAAATAACCCATCTGCCATAAACTCAAGCGTGATGATTTGTTCGCTGTTTGAATTATGTCTGAATTCTTCAAATAATAGAAACATATATTTGCTGCATTTTTTTGAATATGAACTCTAATTGGAGTTTGCCTGTTTTACTTATTGTCTTGTTTCCAATCTCTAGAATCTTTTAGATGAGCTAGTACTTGATAATTACATGCTTCCTAAATAAATGGATAAAATTCTGTGCTTAATTTTATTAGCATAACAAAACATTTTAAATAATACTGTGATTGCTGCAATTATGCTAAGTAAGTATTTGTATATAAAATATCTGTCCATATCTGTGCCTTGGATGCACTTCATATACAATTTAAATGAGATATAGTTTCAGAAAAAAAGGTAACTGTTTGCTTAGCCAAGTAACTCTAATAACAATACATTTAAAACTCTTAGCATTTATAACTATTAAAACATTAAATAATATTATCTCCATTTCTCACAGGAAATAGAATTTGGTTCATCAACTTAGTCCTGCAGACTTTCATGCTAAGTCAATCACACTTTTCTAATCACTAAGTACAAAATTAAACACAAAGCTTTAAAAGTTTCTATAATTTTGGCAGCCATGACTTACCTCCACAGAGGAGCTGATGGACTCCTAGAAAGAGAAATAAAAACAATATATCAAATTATTTCTATAGTGAAACAGTTCTTTCTATAGCACTCTTCTCACTTACCATAAGTGAAACATAGGGAATCAAACTAGGTAAGTCATTGTATGCCATTCCAGGTGACTTTAGGCAGCTGGTATATGATGTAAATAGGGAGAGACTTTTGAAATCATCACTGATATGAGAACTCGATTCCATTGAGGAGAAGCACAGTTTACAAACTGTGGACACAACTGAGTGCAGTGACTGCTAACCAAGGAGGAAGTATTGACTAATTTTATCTCATCCAGTGCTGTGTAAATTTGTAAAGTGCTCTTGCTAAATTTGAACATTACTGCTTTTGTCTGTTTTCCATATAGATTTTTATCATTGTTACGTGAAAATTTGTTTCTGTGAATCTAATCTTATGTATAAAATAATAGTTTTAATAAAGTTTAACAAAGAATTCTCGTGCAAGATTATCCAGTATTAGATTTTGTTTTCATGAAAAACAAAACAAAACAACTTATCTCAGAAGAGGTTTTTTTTTTTTTCCCTATGTTTTAGTGTATGGTCTACCCAGAAATTAAGTAGAATATTCCTTTCTTGGGATAATTTATTTCTATTTGGGCTTATTTTGAAAGAAACTATGTCTTTGTACAATAGCAAGATATAAATGATTCTGCTTTGAAAAAATGTTTTTCTATATATTACTTATATTTGAGAGTTGCTTTAGGGTGTGTCTGTAGATGATAGCATTGTCATATTTAAAATCATAGAGTCTTGTCTACGGAAATCTAATAAGGGAGGCTGTGGTATTTTAGTATTCTATATTCCATGGTTAAGAAATATGAACTTAGTTTTATGTGTTAAAAATAATGATATGAGGCAGGTATCTTCTAGTCTAGAAGGAATAAGCAAAATAGCTTATTGATATAAACAGCTTAAGAACAGAAATATGACAAAGTAATAGTATATTTGCCACCTACTTCTAACTGAAATGTACCTCTAACCAAGCAGAAGTGTTCATAAAAAAGCCAACTACCAAACAAAAAGATAAAAAGACAATGATTAAGGCTAGTGAGACCTGAGAAAGAAAGAAGTCAGTGTGGTTAGCTGTGAGCATCCACCTCTGTATATGTCAGGCTCTAGCAGAGCCTCTCAGAGACAGCTGTATCAGGCTCCTGTCAGCAAAGCACTTCTTGGCATCCACATCAGCGTCTACCTTTGGTGACTGCACATGGGATGGATACCCAAGTGGAGCAGTTTCTGGAGGGCCCCTCCTTCAGTTTCTGTCCCACGCTTTGTCTCCATATTTGCTCTCATAAGTATTTTGTTATTCCTTCTAAGAAGGACCGAAGCACCCACACTTTGGTCTTCCTTCTTCATGTGGTTTGTATCTTGGGTATTTTGAGCCTTTGGGCTAAAGTCAACTTATCAGTGAGTACATACCATGTGTGTTCTTTTGTGATTGGGTTACCTCACTCAGTACAACACCACCAACCAACCAGAGCTCCCCAGGGTCTAAACCACCAAGCCTGCGAGCACATAGGGAGGACCATGGCTCCAACTGTATATGTAGGGGAGGATGGCCTTGTCAGGCATAGGTGGGAGAATAAATCCTTGGTCATGTGATGGCTGGATGCCCCAGTGTGAGGGAATTCAAGGCTGGGTACGTGGGAGTGGGGTGATGGGTGGGGACACATCCTCATAGAAGCAGGAGGAGGGGGGATGGGATAGGGGGTTTCTGGGTGATGGTGGGGAAATGGGGAACGATGAAAACATCTGAAATGTAAATAAAATATTCAAAAAAAAGAAAATAAAGAAATAAATGAAAAAAAAAAAGAAATCATTGAACTAAAAAATATTGTCAGAGTCAAAGAATCAGTGCATCTGCTGCGAGAAAGTGTCTTCTTGATATGGCAGGGAAGCTGCACCTAGGAGTTCTCAACAATAAAGTTGCCTAAAATAACAGCTAACAGATGGTAACATCAGTTGAGATACACACATGGGTCAGGGGTTCTCATGGGGTTTCACCACTGGAGTAAGAACTACAGACAGTTAATGATTTCTGTCACCATCTCTTCGAATCACACACGAATGCATACTTATGAAAGTTATGCATGATTTATCTTTTTTTCTGAATTGTTTATAGCACTTTAAAATAGTGTTTTGAATAATAATTTGTCTATGCTATTTGATTTAATTTGTATTCTAGAAAACGTTATTAAAATGTTGGGTAAAAGGTTTTTACTTTCTGTATTCAAATTGATTGGAACATGTTTTCAGTTAATTATCTTAATTATTTTCAAATAATGGAGCAGTAAAAACAACACTAAAAAGTAGTGCAGCACTCACCTGGGTGGGAATGTTATGGATGGCTTTAGACTGGGGCCACTGGCTCCAATGGTCTGCTGCTGGTGAAGAGGTGAGCAAAATGGGGGATGGAAGAAGATGACTCCTGGGAAAACGGCTTGATTTTCATCTAGAAGAAAATAAATGCACCAGTATTTATGTAGTGACTTTATAGGTCAAGTGTCTCTGTGTGAAATCAAATCTCTATAAATATCAAAACTATGCCAGGATGATTAGACAAAAGACTTTTTTATTATAAAATGCAATGTAAAAGTGAATAAAGGAATTTTTAGAATTGGTGAAGTCATTAATTTAGGACTCCAGAAAAAAAAAATAAGTTTTACTGTATGTGAAGGGCAAAATAATACGTAAGTGCAGAAGTTGAGAGTCGTCAAGGGAATTTCTGACATTGCGATTTCTCTTTTTCACATTTGGCTCAAGATGGTTGATGCCTGCACTCTGACATAGTGATGTTAGCACTTTCTTTGTTACAAGACAACTTCTTAATATCTTACAGCGTCACTTTCCCAGAAGGCAAGTGGATGCATGCAGTGGCTTGTGTAGTGAACTTATCTCAGATCTCATCCTGAAATCACCACCTTTGTTTGGCCATGGCTAGTAGCCTAGAAATAGCTGTGTCATTAAGTATAAACTACATCAGAAACAAACCATACCAAACCAAATAAAACAAAACCCATAAACACACAACCAAACCAAACCAAGCAACTGGAAAAAAAACAAACAAAATGAAACAAAGCAACAACAACAACAAAACCAAAGCCACCACATTTCACTTTCAGAGTATTTCCAGTGCACACAAATAACAATTAAGTAGATGTGTAGAAGAACGTTGCTGTATCTTTCTGGGGTGTCAGTGTCAGATGGGCACTGAAGTGAGAATGATATCAGAGGAGAACACTCTCAAGAAGGATACAGACATGCTGGGAGAAAAGAATATTAGAAAACTATTTTTTAAAAGCAGGCTATTTTGTCTTGTTTTGAATATTTTTTTGATAGTCTTAGAATGAATGGGTTTTTTTTCTACATGTATAAGATCAATGATTATTATCCTTTTATTTACTTTTGGAAACTTTTTTATTGTGTAGCTCGCAAGGTGTTCTTTGACACTTTGACAACCTGTAGTTCTAGTGTCAGTGGAACATCTTGGGGTAAGGAAGATGTAGTGTTTAGAAGTTAACTGCTGGAGGAGTTCAAGTTGAAAAGGATTTGACCAATTTCAATACTCTCATTCTATTTTGAACCACGAGTTTTTGTTGTCTACTGGAGATGGGGTTTTTTTGACTTTAAATTATCTGTCTTCTTTTATTGACTCAAAGAGAAGCATTTTGATTAATTATGTGACTAAGGTAATACACAGATATCTCAAGTAAATCAATTAAAATATTTTTCTGGGTTTTGACATTTTTTTTAAATTATAGTTAGACTACCTGGATCTTGTTAAAGTTTCATATTTTTAAAGATAACTTTCACATATTATGGTAACAAATTTTGTCAAAATTTGGTGTTATATATAGGGAAGAAAGGATATGATCAAGACAAACTTACCTGTTGGTTTAGGTTGACTTTCTGTTCCTCAGACTGTACAATACTCTGTGAAAATATTGTTTATGTCAGAGAGATGGACAGAACTATTGCTAATAAAAGTTACTTAGTTGAATTATAAGTACTTACTTCGCTGACTTCCTCGGAAGATTCCTAAAGGAAAACATGAAAAGTAGGTTTAATTGAATAATATAGCAATAGTTAAATATAAATGATTTTAGTAGAAAGTCAGGGGTAATTATTTAACTATTCAGAACCCAGGACTATCATATTAAGTCATGCAGGAATCAAATAAACTAAATATTTACCAGAACTCTCTAAGTCTCCTTTTTCCTCAACAAAAATAATAGCATAATTAGAATATATTATAAATTTAACACTTTGTTAACACTAGTTTATTCAGACATTTTTATTTCTAGACATGAAATGCATGTGAGTGATCAAAAAAAATTATGAGACCAGTCATAATGTTAACTCATGCTTGTAATCTCAGCATACTCTGTATCTGAGGCAGTAGGATATACTATGGAACCAGGGTTAACCTGGGTTACAAAGTTATGGTGAGACCCTGAGTCCCTTCATGAAAAATATGGGAGAGAGCAGTTGTGGGATGGAGAGTGATTGGTCCAGAGTTGGGTGAACTAAGCCTCAAGGATCTTTGATCAATGACAGATATGGCTGGGGGCTTCCAGTCTGAGACCAAGCCTTACATATACAGAAAGACTAAGACCTGTTTTCTGAAACTTTGGCAGTGAAGAGCTTAGGCATCATCCAAGGTCATGGGACTCTAGACTGAGATCTAATACAGTGCCGCCAGCCCTTTTAAGGCATCCTTCACTCTTTCAGCATTGCTCTTATCAACCATAGATGTAGAAGGTATTGGCTGTGTACACAGTATCTGATCCAAACCTTCTTCTGACTCTAGTGAAATGGTTCTCAATGTTTGATATGAGATTATCATATCAAAAATTTAGTAAAATTTAGAAATTTTAGCACTAACCAGAGTTTCTGATTGAACTACTCATAGAGTTATGACTTTATTATATTATGACTTTATTATAGAGTTATGACATGGCTATTTAATATTTATTTATTTTTATTAATTAATATTTATTATATTATGACTTTATTATAGAGTTATGACATGGCTATTTAAGCCATGATTAGGTAATATTTGAGACCCCTTTCTTCCATTGAATAGTTATATAATGTGCATCTCCTAGGAATTATCAAGCAATTATAGAATATGATGGTCAAGTCACAATTTCTCAAAAAAAGAAAAACCCAGAAAACAATACAGAAGAAACAATATCTTACCTCACTGGATGAACTGCTAGCAGAGTCCTTAATAAATAAATTAAAAATAAGACAAAAAAATTGGTGACAAGAAGACAGATTCCTCAACAACATTTCTCAAGAAGCAGCATTTACCTTAACTCCATATAATATTAATTTCCTACTGGATCACTAATGTGCAAAATGTGAAGGGGAGAGATAATGCATTAAATTATGATTCACAGGCATTGATTATTAAGTATATTTTGGGAAATATATGAAAAGGATTCATTTCATCAGGTATGTAAATGGGGTTTGGTACACATAGAGGAACAAGAAAGAATAAAATTGGTGCAGCTAGTTCACGCATCTAGAGTGGAAATGACTAGAAGGAGTATTGTGAAATGTCTGTGGGAGACGAGTAATAGTTCCTATCAAGTATAAGTATTGTTAATGAATAAAAGTCTCCCATCATGTTGTCCGTGGTTTTCTAATTTACAAAAATAGGCACATTACCCCTACAATATTGTGTGTGAAATAAGAAAAAAACCATATTCCTTAGAGAGAAGTGTACTAATATTTTAACTCTACTTTATGGATATATACTGAAATAACCCTTTGAAAATGTGGCTTCAAAATGAAACACAGCTATTCTCGTGTGACCATTTTACATTATTGCATAATTGTTAATTAAGATTATGAAAATATTGACCATTTGAAGCTAAAAGTTAAAAACAATGACAATCATTTGGACAAATCAGCAGCGCAGACATTAATTAACAAATTTTACCTGAGTTGTTTGGAAGAACATATTATTGTCCTGCTTATACTTCTGAAAAGAAATAAATGACATTAATTTGTAGTCATACATATTGAGACTATTTTAGAATATATTTAATATAAGAAGCTCTGACTTACTCCTGGGTAGATGCTGGCAGATGATTCCTTGGAAAAGATGATAATAAATATTGATTACTTGCAAAATCTTTTACCTGTACTATTCAAATAAGTATTGATGAACAGTGACTATCTAATACATGAGTTTTACAGTAATGATTTTTAAAATGACAACAGCAAGCAGGGAAGAGACAATTTTACTTTTTTCTTCTTCATTTTTTTTTTTAAAAAAACCAAATATTTCTTTGATGCTTAAGTAAAATCATGGCAGGAGTGCCATGTTGGATGCCACTGACGTGGAATCTGTTAGTGGGAAGAAGAGAGAAGCAGAAGTGTCTAAGTTCAGTACTCCATCAGTTGGTGCAACAAGGTAACATCATGACTCCCAACACAGTCAGATTCCTGTGCTAACATCAGACTCACTGAATTATGACACCGCCCGCATGGGGGAAAGCACCTACGTTTGATGCTGTTGTATGTTTTGGTTTATTTTCCTCATAATTTTTATTTCAATGGATGAACATTGATTTTTTTCCTATGGTTTTATAATGGCATTATTGCTATTCATAAAAATCTGAATGAGTAAAGATATATAATTGCTATTAGGTGCAATAATTAGTCTTCATAATTAAGTCTCTTACCTCACTGGAGGATTTACCCTTTGTCTCCTGTATAAATTAAAATAAGCACAAATTCAACATTTATGGCTTATTTAAAATGTCAAGGTAAGTTCTTTTTCTACTGCTTCAGACAGTAAAATTTTAAACGAAAGCTGAGACAGATATAGGTACTTGCAGTGATGATGTCCTGACTACATACCCCAGGTTCCACAGGATAGAGGGCAGGAGTTACTTCCCAATTCCTTCAAGCTGTCCTCTAGCTTCCTCATAACAAACACACACTCACACACACACACACACACACACACACACACACACACTCATACACACATGCAAACGAATTAATGAAAATGGCTTGGCTAAGAGTAAAACAGTTTCTTAGATAAATTTATATAACAAGGCTTTCTTTGAAAAGTTCTATAAGTCTCAAACATCAGTATAGAACAACTCAGACACAGTACTTTTGAAGATCTTGAGCTATTATTTGCTAATCACACCAACAGACTTTTAGCTGGTTGGCATTTATTATTTAGAAGAAATTGTTTAGACTAATAATAAAAATAAAAAAGGTACTGATGTTGTATAATAGTTCCAAATCATATATTGTTTTCTAAATAAATTAGCTTCTTTATTCTAGAGTTAGAGTTTAGGTTCAGGATGAAAGTAAAAATTATTGTTACTATCATATACATAAACTGATATATAAACTGTGAAAATAAAGTATTTTAAAATGTATCATTTATTATGTGATTTGCATTATGTGACATTATTATTATCCCTTTACTGCTTTTATTTTTTGGTAAATATGCTACTTTCAAATCCAAGCTTACTAATACTTATACTCCATTCATGTCCCCTTTTTGCTGTGTTTATGGTGTATGTGTGTGTGTGTGTGTATTTATGTGAGGCCTGGGACATGCATTCATTCATATGTGATCTGAGTGTCAGTGCCTGAGGTTTACAATAGGCATCTTTCTTGATATCGTCTTATCTTATTCACTGGAACAAGATTCCTCTGCTAAATTCAGAGTTCCCTGATATGGGCTAGTCTAGCAAGCCTGCTTGTTCTGAAGTTCACTGTCTTGTTGTCTTTGCTTTTCAAATACTTGAACTCTAGATTGGCAGCTGAGCTGCCCACAGGGTGATTTATATGGGTCCTGAGACTCCAAATTCCAACTTTGTCCTTTTGTGCCAGGTGCTTTATCTCCTGAGCCACTTTGCTGTTTATGTCCTCACTGTTTGTTTGTTTTTTTTTTTTTTAATAAAAATGACAAACTTCTCTCAATTCCTTGACTATTAGCTTTGTTAGTCCAAATTGTGGTTATGGATTTCCCTTATATTTCCAGAACACATTGTAAGAAGAAATGGCTCCTCCAGGTAGGAGCTATCTAAAATTAGAACATATTATGGAAGGAAAGCGACTCCTTTCTTCCATTGTCTATGCTCTCTGCATCTTCTCAGTGTTGATAGTTAGTTGCACTACTGTCCACCCTGGAACATCACAAAAGGTCAAGCTAATACTACTACTGATACAAGCTCAGTCTCTATTCATTGTTATCAGTGACTGCAACTTTTGCATATAGTAAAATTTTCACTCTTTTCATAACTCAAAAAAGAAGCCATAGCATCATGTAATCCTGTTCACTTACATGCTTTGCCAGAGCAACAGCCAGCAGGCAGGCAAAGATGAAGAACTTCATGGTTATTTATTTGTTCCTATAGAAACATGTAGACAATTAATAATTAATCCTATCATTGAAACTGTGACACATTTATTTATTCATTATTATACACATGATAGATAAAGTTAATGAAGAGCAATAAAATAGGATATCTTGGGGGAAATTTATGACAACAAATAGAAATATTACAAATTATTTTGAGCTCTTTCTTTTGCCAATAGGGCATACATTAAAGCCAATTGGTAAAATGTGGATGATTCGTTAAGAGACTATCATCAATTCCTAGAAGTAATCTCAACAGGTGGACATTTTACAAATAATGATTATTAGGAGGATGAAATATAACAGAAACTCTTTCTGAAATTAGGATTTAGGTACACTAAAGCATAACACCTACTCTCTAACAAAGAAAAATAGACAGAAATGAGACCTGTCTGAGACTCAGAGTCCTGAACATTCTGGCTATACTATGGCTAGAAATCTGAAGCTGAACCAAGCCATCGAGAACAATCAGTCTTCATCTAACATGTCTTTTGGATGGAACATGAGTCTACTGACTCAGTCCTGACTTTAGAATACAACCTCAAGATACAGTGTCAAATCTTTTAGAGTCAACTTTTTAACTGCTAAAATTTAAAAGAAGATAAATGACAAATTTGTATAAATTTAAAATATCTCAAGCAATGTATTTTAAACTATATCTTGATTTTTATTTTTCTGGAGAGAATTAACAGACTTTGAAATTTTTTTTAGTATATTCTATTAAAGAAAAAACATATGAAACATTACCTTGCTTCCCGAATGGAAGAGGAGAGGAATAGGTAGATGATGATCTACAATGGGTAGATTCCATACTATTTAAACCATGTTCTATCATCATATGCTAATTTGGTGGTTTCAAATACCTAAAAAGATATTTTAATTCTAAGAAAGCACTATGATTAGAAATTGTCTTTCCGGGATTTGTTTCACAGATTCTAGGGAGTCCTTAAACAGTTTGATTGAGAACATGATAACAGGAGATGTGTGATGGTTAATTGTATTTGTGTGAAGGCAGACTCACTTGTTCTATGAGATAATTCTCTAATTCTAGAGTTTTCAAAACTTTCTCCCTTTATTATTAGATTGTTAACAGTATTTGTTATCTCATTTCCAGTTTTTGAAGTTTAGCTCACTATTTTATTTCATGTGTATGTGTGTAGCCCTGAGTGCATGTATTTGTACCATGTGCATGCAGGAGCCTTCAAAGTCTAGAAAAGTGATTTGGATTTAATGGAGCTAGAGTTACAAGTAACTGTGAGTCCTGTTAAACAAACCAGGGTCCTTGGCAGAAGTAAGAAGTACTCTTTTTTCTTTCCCTTAAATTCTTCTCTCATACAATACATTGCGACAATAGTTTTCCCTCCTTTTACTCTACCCTACTCCATCTCACCATCTCCTCCTAGAACCACTCTACACCTTTTCCCTTCATAAAAGAACAGGTCCCAAAGGGTTATCAGCAGAACATGGCATAACAATTTACAATAAGACAAACCCTCATATCGGGATGAGGCAACTCTGTAGAAAGAAGACCACAAAAACATGTAAAAGGGTCAGAGACAACCCCCTCTTAAGAAAGCCATTTCTCCAGTCCCACAGTCTTATTTCTGGATACTAACTATATTGATGCAATTATACTCTTACTTGAGAACATGTGAAAGTTTATGTTTCTGCGACTCCTAATCTATTCTGATTAAGAATTCCCTTTTTTGGAATTCTCTCAAAGAATGGTAAATATTTATATGCCACTTTAGATCAGTTTAAAAATTTCACAGAGCTATAAAATAGACCACAAATATCATACAAAATAATTCCCGCCATTACTGCCATTTCTTTATAGACTTAGTTAAAAGAATGTACAAAATTATGTCCAGTGTATGTTGATAACACGGGTATTGATTCAACAAACCATTAAATATATTCTGGGAATTCTGTACACATTAAATGAAGCCACAAGCAAAATTTTAGGTTTTATGAGATAGATACTACAACTGGAAGGACGACCTAGAAACATACATTTTTATCCCCATTAGGTTTGGTCATGACATGTTCTAAAGAGAAAACTGATTTGGAATAAAGAGATAGGAAGTTTTTGGAAAGATGGGATTCTAGGTAGTAATGTATCCAGAAAGGCCTTCCACAGCAGAATATTACCTAGGAGATGGAAGAGTTTAAATCAGGTAGGTAGCTGACAAAGAGGACTCTGGCTCAAGCCTGAAAATAAGACCACAGCTGGATCTTTTAAGACAACTAAGAGAAAGGTGGGTGTAGATGTGAATAAAAGTCCTGGACCTGAATTCAGAAGAGCTAATACAGTTAGAAAATGAAATGCAATTATGCTAGGACACTCCTAAGACTTATCAGGGATTTCATTATGAAATTACACTTTTGTATCTGAAAGCATGTCTGAGAATAAATATACTTGATTTAACAACTAAAAGACTATCAAAACACATGATACATGCTTTTTTAGATATCACCCAATAAGAACAGTGATCACTGATAGATTAGGAAGAACCCTACAGGTGATAGGGTATAGGTCAATTAAAAACATAAAACTATACTTCTATAATAATTAACCACATTCCCTCAATTTATGATCTTGAAGATTTTACAAGTGCCAAGAGAAAGAGAAAAGTCCCTAAGATAGGGGTTGATTATTTAGGGTGGGCAGTGTTGATATCAGAAAAGGCCTAAATCACAAATTCACATAGAATGCTGAATTGAGGGAATGATAACAGCACACAAGCACTTGAGAAGGAGTTCTGAAAATCGATCCAGTGCTGTGCTATCTATCCAAGGTTTGATTATGTTGAAGACATGTGGAAACATTGCATGGAATTTTGGAAACAACATTAGAAATGAACAATGCTCAATGAAGGCTTGAAGGAGACAATGGTGCCACCACCCAGAGTAGCATGCGTGTATAATCCATAGGGTATTGTTAAGATTCTTAGAAAAGTATTGCTTCATTAATGGACTGAATTTCACTCTAAACAAAACAGTTCCCTGTTCCCCATTGCTTAATAAGGCTGGAAGCCAGACTATACTTGTAAAATTGTTTCAAATACCTTCATTGTAATCCAGATCTGATTCCAAACTATATTTGAGGTTAAAAACATGTGGCTTCTCACAAACAGTGAATTTACATTGTCTTCAAAATAATATAGCCACTAGGTATGGAATAAAAATAGAAATATGGCTCACCATGAAGATAAGGTAGTTAACATAAACAAATCCAGAGTCAGAAAAACAATGGAATCCGTGAACAAGCAAATTAAATATCCATCTTTACAGGTGTAGCTGTGTGTCTATATCTCTACCTACTTCAAGTCCCTGGGAGTGTTATTATAAATTATCCTCACAGCTAAATCGCAAAATACATTACAAGAAATCTGCTGAGACCTGGGGATCACTCATGGTTGGAAAACTTGTTTTGACCATATGTCCTCCTGTGTACAATCTCCAAACAACAAAAGTCATGATAGAACAAAAACTACAGAACAATGTACCCGATAAAATTGACTTAAAGTCAACTAAACCAAAATGAACTATAAATATATATTATGCTATATTTTATATATACTGTATGTATATATGTTAACACATCATGACCAAAGGAGTTGGTTTAAGTAGTACATGTTTAACATTTCAAAACTGATAATAGGTCAGCACACTCACAGATAAGAAATCTATGATCATTTCACTAATGTAAGGAAAAACACTTGAAAGTACATAAAGGCTTTGCTGAGAAGGAAAAAGTTAGCAAATAAGGGATGTAAAGAAATGTTCTAATACTAATCTGCATCTAAGGAAGAGCAAAACCCCATCTGGTCATAAGTGAGGAACAGAGTAAAAATATGTGCTCTGACAGATGCTATTTGACATTTTAATGCCAAAGTGACAGTGTAGGTAAAGGAAATAAAATTTATAGAAGTTTTTTTTTTTTTAATTGGAAATTTTTTATTGAACAATTTTTTTTTACATTTCAGATGTTCTCTACTTACCCCATTTCCCCCCCTCCCTCCCAGGAACTCACTATCCCTTCCCCCCTCCTCCTGCCTTCACGTTGGTGAACCCCCCCACCCTCCCCTGTACCTCACCTCCCCACCCTCGAGTATCCCCCCCACGACGTCCAGCCTTCATGGGACCAAGGGTCTCTTCTCCCACTTATATATAGCTCCCTTGCATATATAGCTGGAGCCATGGGTCCCTCCCTAAGCGCTCCCAGGCTGGTGGTTTAGACCCTGGGGGCTCTGGTTGGTTGGGATTGTTGCTCTCCTCATGGGGTCCCATATCCTTTCTACTCCTTCAGTCTTCACTCTATCTTCTCCATTGGGAACCCCATGCTCAGTTTAATGGTTAGCTGTGAGCATCTGCCTCTGAGTATGTCAGACTCTTGCAGACCTCTAAGGGGACAGCTATATCAGGCTCCTGTCAGCATGTACATCCTGACATCCGCATCAACCTCTACCTTTGGTGACTGCACTAAGAGCAAAACCCCATCGGGTCATAAGTGAGGAACAGAGTAAAAATATGTGCTCTGACAGATGCTATTTGACATTTTAATGTCAAAGTGACAGTGTAGGTAAAGGAAATAAAATTTATAGAAGTTTTTTTTAATTCACATTTAATATGATATTTTAAGTAAAACAATAACATCCTCAACTAAAAACTTTTAGAAGTCATAATTCAGTTTATCAATGTTGTAGAGTATAGGTCAATATAAAAGAAACTACATTTCTATAATAATTACTATAACTTTCTGAACTTCTGGGAAGATTGTAGACTGTATGCATACCATACCACTGTCTCCTTCCTTTAGAGTTAATGCAAGAGACAGAGGGGGGAGGGAAGGAGGGAGGGAATGAGGGAGGAAAGAAGGGAGTTAGGAAGGATACTGTCAGTCATCAAGTAAAGAAAATGCTCCTCAGGAACATTTCTAGAAGGAAAATGTGCCTTCTAGAGCATTTTGAATTACCACTAAAGCTTACCACATGTTGGTCAACACAACGTTCTCCCTGGCTATTGTTACTCTTATTCTGTGAGGTTGTTATTCTACGGCATTCTCTTTGACCATTTTTCAGTCTTATTTCTCAACTCAACACATTTTACTATGTTTATAAAAAGACTTTATTGTGATTCTTTGTTGCTTTGCTCCGTTTGAACTATGAATGCTTTCAATGGAGAACAAAATTTAAAGGAATAGGAAAACATAGGAATTTTAATGTTTTAAAATTGAAGCATGTATTTTTGTGTCTAAAAAAATTATTGAAGCAAGTATTTTACATATTGCAGATGGGCCAAAACATTCTACATAAAGCTGCTATCCTTGTAAACCAACATACTTTTTTAGATTAACCACCAACGTAGTACAGGCAAAGGAAGTGTTTCCAGAAACATCTAGCAAACTCTTATCACTGATTCTCATCAAACCTTCAAAATAATTTTGAAGCTATTCAGCTCCCAAACTACTTTGTCTATAAGGAATGCAGAAAAAGTATTGAAAGGGGACTCTTATGCAGTTACCTACTCAAGCGATGACTGAATATTTAAGAAGTTTTAAAGGAGGCTTTCAATTCCTTCCTGGCTCAAGGTCTACTAAGATCAGAATATTACCACAATAGAATTTAATAATACTAAATATATAAGATTCTCAAGATTCCGCATCTGCTTTGCTTCAGAATCTGATTAAAGGCGTCCCATCCACTGCCGGCTTGATCAGCATTTCATCCTCAGCCTAGAACTTCTGACAGATATGACGGCTAATTCACGCATATGCATGAACGTTCAGAGGTCTGTGAGCTGGATCTCTACATTCAGAAACCTTTAGGTCACTCAGCCTACAGTTGGGATGAATTTTAAAACACCACGTGGAGCTGTTTAATCTGTTATGCCATATTTTCAATAAACCTATAAAACAAACAAAACAAAACAAAACAAAAATTTCTCACCAGTCACCTTTCCGTATTCATTTGGCTTTCTAGTTCACCGTTATGATTCTTTTCATGAGCATTCATAATCCTTCTATTTCTCTTCCCTTGGACAGCCCCCTCGCTCACTCTTCACCTTTCTCCTATGCCTTTGTCTTCATCTTCTCCGACTTCTTCTGTTCTGCCTTCCATTGCTGTTCTACTGGGCACACATTGATTAGTCATGATCTTCCTGCTCATGTTGTTTGACTTTGTTCTTCCTTCATGAACTACTCTTTCTCTTCTCAGGTATCTGCAAAGAAGTCTCCATTTTTCTCCTGGAGGTTCTGCTCAGATCTCTTCCTCTCACTGTGCCCATCAACATTAGTGTTGCATGACTCTTGTCACATACAACACAAACTCATAGGTTAAAGAACTCAGCCCAAGAGGATCTATCATGTGTTTTTTTTTTTTTTTTTTTCAGTGATTCCAATTTGGGAACTGGAAATGCTTAAATTAGTGCTTATACTAATTTAGAGTATACTTGGGAAAACATACATGAGGACCAGACAAAACAGGATGTACTTGATTGAAATTTGTTGCATTGGGGGGCATATTTACAGCAAATTAAAAAATAATTATAATTACAAGTATTACAAAATACACAAAGTGCACTAATTCACCATTTTCTAATAATGTTCTGGATAATTATGACAAAACTTCCAGCACAATAATATATAAAAGGCACAAGAAATCATGTAACATTTGAATTTTTTAGGTCAAACTTATGTTGCAAACAAACAAAAAAAATAAGCAAACCCCAAAACGGATCATTTCCAAAATGAACACATCTTTAAATATATGCATTATCTGGTACAAAATGATTACTCATAAATAATTCTAATGAATTTAGTCTAGTACTAAAAGTGTATTGTATACATATTAGACAATGAAGTGATAGTTGTATGATTTTTTTTTTATTCTTTCATATATTACATCCTGACCTCAGTTTCCTTTTATTCTGATTCCTCAATCCTTTTTACTTTCCCTCAAATCCACACTCTGCTCTTTGACTCTCTTCAGAAAAGAGCAGGCCTCCTAGGGATATCAACCAAACATGGTAATAAGCTACAACAAGACCAGGCTCATATCATTACATCAAGGCTGGATAAGGCAACCCAGGAAGAGGACAAGGTCTCACAAGTAGTCAAAAAGTCAGGGACAGTCTATGATCCCATTCTTAGGAGTCCCACAAGAACACCAAGCTACTCAGTCATAACTTATATGAATGTTTAAGTTTAAATTGTCATCTAGCGTCTGTAATCTGAATTTAAAAATCTTTTTAGTCTGATTAATTTATTCCTGTACTGCTTGACTTCACCATGAGCATTTGATTCATATCACATAGAAATATTTTTAAATGCACATTTGAACTCCATGGAGTTGCATATAACTTCCTGTTCTTAAGCTATCCCACTTTCACAGAGGACGCGTTTACTTCCTGTAAGACTGCTTTGTGATAAACAACTTTCAACAGAATCCTCGGCATCTCTTGGTTACAAATACTCTGTCTACAGGCTTACAGTACTTAAACACACTGAAATACTACCTGTTTTCTGAATGTCAGTAGCTAGGCATTTTCTTTTCAAACTGAAAACAGTGACTAGACCCTGTCTTCAGAAATATTTAGAGCAAATTTAAGATCTTGGTCCTATAATGTAATTGCAAAGACCACATAACTTAGAAACGAATGTATCCATCGCCCATCACTCTTTCTGGTTATCTGGGTAAACATAAGGAAGAAAGTGAAAAGAGAATGCTAGGCCAAAACTAGCAGAGGCAAGGGAGCTGATAAAAGTGTTTCTTGAGAGCAAAACTCTTCTTACAGACTGCACATCCAAGATGATATGACTTTGTGTCATAAATTGTGGCATATAATGAGAATTGAATGTATTTCTGAATAATGATATAGTGGTGTGATAAAGTAAAGCAGAGTGTTTCACATGTTTCCCTGCAGGTTTCTACTTTAATTTCACTTTTAATATTATCCCATTCTTTTAGAGTATTGCATGTCATTTCTTAGACGGAAACATTGGCTCAGTTGAGTAAAATTTTGGAAAATTCAGGATAAAACTCTTATCAAAAATAAAATGCCCCTGTGAGTATCCCATTATAGATGCTATACAATAATGGGGAAATCACAGCCTGGTAAGATATGCCAACTAATAAAATAATAGCATGAACATCATTTTGTCTACTGGATTTAAGTCCAGTTAATGCAGGTAAAATCTATACCTAGCATCTGTTTTGGCCACATTGCTAGATAGGTGTTAGGCCCTAGTGAAGAATCTACTACTATTACTCTACTAACTGACTATATAATTAAACATAATGACTTCTTATATCAATAGATTAATGCATCTCTCAAATCTAGTCAGAGAACCTACTATTCACAGTAAAAGATTATTATCAGATAGAGACCCACAACTAGCCAAAAGCGCAGTGAATATGAGAGTTTTCAATGGTCACAGGACCTTCTCAGAAAGTTCAAGGCTCATTATGGAACAGAAGACAGAAAGATTGTAAGTGCTGGAGGCAGTGAATGACTCCAAGCAAACAGTGTTCTACAGACATGACTGAACAGCGTCTCATATGAACTCACAGTAATTGTAACAGCATGTACAAGTTCTTTGGGAGCTTAAGGCATAGATATTACAGACTGTAAACGTGTGCTTATATTTAGAAACTGTGTTTACCTTAGAGGCTTCAAGTTCTCATGTACATTAACAAAATATTAGATTTTTATAGTAAACAATAGCAAAAGAATTTCTTACTGTTTTCTTGACAATTATAAGAAATACTCAATGTTTTTGGAACTGAATACCAGGTACTGATTCCTAGCCTTTGATAAATTGTATAGCTGGGCATGTAATTGCTGAATGTGAGAGTATGGGTGCCACGTGATTGCTTGTATAAAATACTGATTCTTACTCCACCTTTCTAAACTTGCTAAATAAGAACCCAGGGTACAAATACCTTGACATGAGTCATTAATATTAGAGAACAAATTATGTGTGTTTCTACAGAATTCCATAAAGGAAAATATGTTAATTCTTTGTCAACTATTTCATAAGAAACTTTGAAACAAATCATCTATGCTTTGTTGAAGTTGTTATTCTTAATGTTGTGATTATTCTAAAAATAACTTGTTTATCTATTAGTCACAAGATATTAGTTCTGACACAGAGGTTGGCAAGACATGACTGTACTGTGGGCTGGAACTACCCTCTGTTTAGTTAAGGTAACTACACCCAGGACCTGTAGCATCCCAACCTCTTTACAGTACTGAAATTCCAATCAGCCAATTATTCTCTGAAGACACATCCTCTTTCCAGAAGTTCCCTTCACAGTACTACGGCAATCAATACTGCAGCTCAAGAATGATTTAATAAATAACAAAATAGTCTACCTGATAAGACTACTTCATGGTGGATCATATGAAACATGACAGTAAATGGGAAACAGCTGACTTCAAGTCCTATTAAACAACTGTCCCTTAGTTCAATGGAGAAAAATGATTGATTGTGTCAGTTTGCATTTTCAGGTCTAAAAGACAGGGAAGAAGATAATATAGAAGAGAATGTACTTGGTATTTATTTGTGAAATGAAATGAATTTCTATCAGAAACGCTAGTGTTAGTGGGTTTTAAAGTATAAAATTGAAGATATAAAACCAATAGGAATTAGAGATGTACAAAATACCAGGTACAGAAAGTATTCTCCTGGAACGTCTTTCCATATTTTCCATTATATATATATATATATATATATATATATATATATATATTACAATTTACAATTAGACTGAAGCACAGAGGAAGCATGACCAATCACGTATATGGGGAAGCCAACAAAGCAACTGGGTAGAATCCTGAAAAACAAGAAAAGAGTTATCTCTAAAGCTTAAAATGCTGTGGATACTTGATTGATAAAGAAAGCTTCATGTAGATAATGCTAGTGAATATAGACAGCTGCCTAAATGAACATCACAGGCAGTGTAGAAAATGAAATATGAATTAAACTGTAAAAAAAATCAACATACCACCTGACTTCTGCAACTTCAAATTCTTTAACTGTAACTAATTTGTTAAGAGTAAACTACATTTTCATTCTTGTGTGTTTTTCCCAAATAATATTTCAATATATGTTAGAGTTTTAAAAATCTTAGCTGCCATCCAATGCTTAATGTGTATTACCTGAGTACTTTTTAAAATTTCCCATTGTCTTATGCATATTTATTGTATAAACGATGTTCAATAATTTAAGTTTGAAGACTACCTGAGGAAATATATTTGGAATACCAAGTAGAAGTTTAAAGCATTTTAATACAGTGTACTGAAAGATAGAAGTTATGAAAATCAATAATTATTTTTGCTACATTTTCTATTTAAAATTAGCTATTATATTTATTTACATTTCAAACGTTGTTCCCCTTTCTGGTTTCCGTTCCTCAAACTCCCTATCCCATCCTCCTTCCCCTTGCCTCTATGAGGGTGCTCCCCCACCCACCCACTCCTGCCTCACTGCCCTAGTATCCCCTAATGTTGGGGCATTGAGCCTCCACAGGACCAAGGGACTCCCCTCCCATTGATGCCCAATAAGGCAGTCTTCTGCTACACATGCATCTGGAGTCATGGGTCTCTCCATGTGTACTCTTTGATTGGTGGTTTAGTCCCTGGGAGCTCTGGATGGTCCAGTTAGTTGATATTGTTGTTCTTCATATGAGATTGCAATCCCCTTCAGCTTCTTCAGTCCTTCCTCTTAACTTCCATTGGGGACCCTGTTCTCAGTTCATGGTTGGCTGTGAGCTTCCATATCTGTATTTTCAGGGAACAGGTATACCAAGCTCCTGTCAACAAGCACTTCTTGGCATCAGCAATAGTGTCTCGATTTTGTGTCTGCAGATGGGATGGATTCTAGGTGGGCAGTCTCTGAATGGCCTTTCCTTCAGTCTCTGCTCCACTCTTTGTCTCAGCATTTCCTTTAGAAAGTAGCAAGTCTGGGTTAAAATTTTGAGATGGGTGGGTAGCCCATCCCTCAATGGGGCCATGCCTATCCACTGGATATGGTCTCTACAGGTCTATCTCCCCTTTGTTGTGTATTTCAGCTAATGTCATCCCTGTTGGGTCCTGGAGGCTCTTGCTTCCCTGGAATCTGGGACTTTCTGGTGGCTACCCTCAGTGCCCCATCCCCCACTGCTACACCTTTTTTTCAATTTCCTGACCCTCTGTACTTCTCCCCTGTCTCCTCCCACACCTAATCCTGTCCCCCATTTTCCCTCCTCCTCCTCTCTCTCTCTCCCAGGTCCCTCCCTCCCTCTACTTCCATGATTATTTTGTTCCTCTTTCTAAGTAGGACTGAAGCTTCCACACTTTGGTCTTTCTTCTTTTTGAGTTACATATGGTCTGTGAGTTGTATTGTGGGTATTTTTTTTCCTATTTTCAATCATCCTTTATTGTCATAATTTCTGGGGAACTTTCAGGTAGTATACTTTGAGAAATTAAAATTTTCTGTCCCATTGCCCCTCTAGTGTTACTGTGCCTATATTACATGGACTGGCACAGCCATAGCCACTGGAAATAGGCCTGAAATAGAACTGTTTGACACAGTTTCAGCAAAGCCGAGTGAACTGCTACAGTCGCTGTCCTTCTATCTCTAGCTTTAAGGTTTTGTCTCTGCATGTTGCATTCCTGGGACTTTCTTCATTGTAATTAATTTTATGTCTTTTCCTGAGAATATAATTTCTGAGTCTTTTAAGGAAAATCCTACAATTAACTTTATCAGGCCACTATTTGGAAGTCTTCCTTATGCCCTGGAGATCATTAAGCACAGATAAGCACAAAGCTGGATGACACCATTACTCCAGAAAGCTGCTTGGGGTACCTGCCCCTGAGCAAACTCAACAAGCATAATTGGTGCAGGGTAAACAGAGACAACTGACAAACTCCGACTGGCCAGGAGAATAGGTTATGGGCGAATAGTTATAGGGTACACCCCTGGATGACCACAATTCAGTAAATAAGATAAATTGACTAAATAAAGCACATGATGAAAGATATAGTAAAAGAACTTAGGTATTAATATTGCTATTCATAAAAAGAATTTATGGAATTAATTCATAAAAAGAACTTAGGTGTTAATATTTGCTTCTCATAAAAAGAGCAGTTCATGTATTTTCTGTTTATGTGGAGTGCTTTAAAACAGCAATCACAGCCAACCTTAAAGCAGGATGTCATATATTATGTGTCTTTGTTTTGGTGGAGACATTCTCTACATTTTTAAAATTGGAGTTATAGGGGCAATAATAATAACAATGTGTTCTGCTTGTATTTTTTTTTTAAATTGGGACTAAACCTGTAGCTCTGGACACATAATGAGAAATCAAACACATTCTGTATCACTTGGATAATCATTAGTTTGTCTTTGTTCTGGGGATCTGTAAAATAAAGAGGCACCTGGTTGCTATAAGTCCCAGCAGCAGAAGTGCTTGTTTGCTAGTTAGCTATGGGATTCCCTGACCATCCCCTGGTTCCCTTCCTCCTTATTTCCTCTGATGGCAGCCCTGTCAATAAGGATACCCAGACTCTCATCTTCATGCTGAGGAAAGTCCCTATCTCCACAAACATATATTCTCTAAACCATGTATCCCTTTAGGTGACAGCCAGATTTTAATGGCCTCCCACCCCTTGAGGTTAGAATTTGAGATCTTTGTCAGAGAAGTATCAACTCACTTAGTAAAGAGACTTTGAATCAACTTTGAATTTTTGATAAGTCATTTGAGTTCACAAGCATCATTGAGAAATTGTACAATACTATAGTAAGATTTAAAAATATTTGTCTATTTTAAACCAGACTGGTTTTATTTTAGGTAGCTCATCTATATAAAACAATTGAGTGAGGACAGTAGGGAGTGGGTGGAGGCTAGAGGAAACACACTTGACAGAAACTATCACCACAGAAACAGGGCAGTAGGCACAGGAGAGCCCATTGCATTTATTTGTTTGTTTTTCTTATAAGAAAAAAAAAAAAAGAATGCTAGCTAATTAAGCCCAGGCCTGAAAGAAAACTAACAAGTAGGATTCCTCCATGCTTCAAGTTCCTGCTTGACTTCTTGCCCTGACTTCTTTCAGTGATGGACTCTTTAACCTGGAAACATAAGCTTAAGCAAGCCCTTGCCTCCCTTGCCTGCCTTTTCATTTTTGGCTAGAGTATTTTATCACAGCAACAGGGAAGGGAGCAGAATACCTTGATTGCTTAGACTGTGGTCGAGTTTTTGTTTCTTTATAGTAACGATTCCTAACTGACAGTTCAAGGTTGAGTTTGGAGCTGACCACCAGTTT
Organism: Mastomys natalensis; assembly: GCA_021653895.1. Lineage (NCBI taxonomy): Eukaryota > Metazoa > Chordata > Mammalia > Rodentia > Muridae > Mastomys > Mastomys natalensis. Next base: position 287,056 of record JAJTUV010000370.1, read on the forward strand.
CTTGTTTCTGTCTTTGAGGTCAAATGGTTTATTGAGTTAAGTGCTGTGGAACCCTGAATATGTGCAACAAGACTTTTGTCTGAGGCTTGGATTAAAACCTACCTAGGGAAGAGCTTGATGCAACTTTCAGCTTGGAGTTTGACATTTGTACTTCCTGTTTATTTTCTCTGTTTTCTTTTTCTTCCTTAGTGCTGGTGACTAAACTCTGGTCTGGTTCTTGCTAGGGAGGCTCAGAGAGATGCTCTCTGCCCAATTAGGCAGCCTCTGTGGAGAGTGCTTTCATCAAGTCTTGTTAAGAGGGAAGCTAACACACTGTGCTCCCTTCTCTCTCGTTGACTTTGAAGCCTGTATTTAGCTGCCAGAGGAAATGTTTGCCTTTCCCTTGAGCTGGTTCCCACCTAAGAAACAAAAATCGTGGAAATCTGTGGTAAACTTCTCCAAAGAATGTGGAGACTCCTACCAAGCAATCTTGGTGGCAGCGTAAGGGAAGCAACCCAATGCTCAACACCAGTGAAGTAGAGCTTTCTTATTGGCTGCCGCCACTTCCAGTTTAGAGATCATCTGAAGTCATCAGTAATTGGAGATTTTAGGTAAAAATCTCAGGGACAAACTTGTGCTAGAGGAGGACAAGTTTGTGCTTGGAAACCTCTATTCTTTAGATTGCTGCAATGTCTGCCCTTTGTGTTGCCTTCCCAATTAAACAACATCCTCTATGTGAATAAAAAAAAAAAAAAAAAAAAAAAAAAAAGAATTTAAACCAAAGTCAGCTTACTAAAAAGGCTTTGTGGGTGACGAAGAAATGATTACAGTTGTTTTTAGTTTTCTTTTGCTTCTGAAACAAATTGCCCAGGTGGAGTAACATAAAATAAATCCTATTTATCATCTGAGTGTTCTGAATGTCACAGAAAAAAACAAAAAACAAAAAACACAAAACAAAAAACCAAGTCTCCCTGTGATTCAAGACAGGTGTTTTCAGTGCTGGTCTCACACTGAGAGCTTGGAAGAGGAATTCAGGGTTTTAATTTTAATTTTTCAGTTGTTAGAGACTGCACACTTTCGTTTGTGACTCATTTTTGTCCTCAAAGCCAGCAGTGGCCAGTCATGGTCAATCCTACCTGACCTGACTCTTCTCCACTTTCCACATATAATAAACTCAGTTGTTAGGTTGGGACCTTGGAGATAACCAATCTGAAGGATCAATGGATCAGCTTCCTGAATTTCATTTAGCATTCACAGGTCTGGGGATTATGAATGCAGACTTTTTGGGGGGTGTTCAAATATTTTATTGAAAATTTTTTGGTGTTGTTGTTTTGTTTTTGTTTTTTCGAGACAGGGCTTCTTTGTGTAGCCCTGGCTGTCCTGGAACTCACTCTGTAGACCAGGCTGGCCTCAAACTCAGAAATCCACCTGCCTCTGCCTTCCAAGTGCTGGGATTAAAGGCGTGCGCCACCACCGCCTGGCTGAATTTTTTTTTAAATCATATCATAATTTATTTATTCACACAAGGGTTATAAACACAAAAAGGGAGGATGTGGGAAGGGGATGACATAAGAGCATAGGTGTTCAGGGGGAGTACAGATACCTTTCAAACAGGGTATCAGTTGGGTAAAGGTTCAGGGAACAGATCACTGTGACTCTGCCTATGATTCACTTGTCCTTATCTAAGTCAGTACTATCGGCAGAGGCTACCTATTTACAAGATCTATGACTACTCAGGCTGGTAAATTTCCACAGAAGCTTCCTGTTTGCAATAGCTTATAGCCATCTGTTTCAGTGTTTTCCCGCAGAGACCCAAGACTTTGTGTTAGCATGTATGTGTGTCAGGCCTATTGCTGATTTTAGGCCTATGGCTGATTTTAGGCCTTCAGTGTATAAGCAGGGATGCTCCTGACATCTCCTCACTTCTCTAAGTATAAAAGGGCCGTGGCAATTCTAATCTTGCAAAGGTGGGGATAGAGGCCTGACCTCCAAAAATTGAAGGGGACCTTGTAATGACTCCGGTCCTCCTGTCGTTGTCTAGTGAGGCATGAGGGCCATACCCATCCCGATGTCTTTTTCCTTCTGAAGGGTATTGTTCTAAGTTCTCTCTGAGTAGATTGATGGGGGAAAATAATGGGGAGTAGGAGAGTGGATCCTTTAATGTGCCCACATCTGGAAACAGCTGCATTTTAAGATTATATCCCTAATCTTTGTTCTCACTGTTTTCCTCTTTTAATGATTTTTTAAAAATATTTATCCTTAATCTTTTTTTACAGTCCAGTCATTATCCCCATCCCAGTCCGCCCTCCGACAGTTCCTCATCTTATTCCTCCTCCCCCTTCATCAAGAGGATGCCCCACTCTGCCAGGGCCTCCCCACTCCCTTGGGCCTCAAGTCTCTAGAGGGTTATGTGCATCTTCTCCCATTGAGGCCAGGCTAGGCCAGGCAGTGCTCTGCTGTATACGTGTCCCAGGACTTGGACCAACTCATGTGTGCTGCCTGGTTGGTGGCTCAGTGTCTGAAAGACCTCAGGGTTTCTGGTTAGTTGAGACTGCTGGTCTTCTTATGATGTTGCCCTCCTTCTCAGTTTCTTCCAGCCTTTCCCTAATTCAACCACAGGGTCCCTAGCTTCAGTCCAATGGCTGGGTGTAAATCTATCTCAGTCAGCTGCTTGTTGGGCCTCTTGGAGGACAGCCATGTTAGGGTCCTGTCTGTAAGCATACCATAGCATCAGAAATAAGTTTAATGAAATGTCTAAATGTATTTTTAAAGTTGTAATCAGTTCATATTTCTTCTTTGAAACAAGGGCAACTCCTCTTTTACCTGTGTATAATACTGTGTTTTATAGGATATTTGATATCTCATAAAATTTATAATATATATTGTTATGCTTAATATCCTTTACTCTCTAAAAAGTTAGTTTTCCAATATTTATACATCTTTATTTTGTAATCATGTTAATAGTTTGAATTTATATTACTCATGTAATTGGTTATGATGAGATATCTCTATCTCATTGTCTTACAAATCACACTGGGATGATATTAAAATGCATATTCAGACCCTATGGCTTTGCATCTAATATCCTGCCCTCAAGCTCATCCACACCTGCAGAGGGGCTGTTTAGCTCCTATAAGATTATGTTTTGGCAGGAAGACCTTTCAACAGGATTCTGGGCAACTCTAGTGACCCTGAAACCTCCATTCGTAAACATTTACATTTCAAACCCTCAGACACTCCATAAAGTGTTTAGGGAATATAAATTTTACTTTAAGTATATTATTGTATGTATAACATAGAATACAGCAGGGTTGAGAGTCGCCAAGAATCAGGAATGATGATTGAAATATCAGGAATAAAGCACAAGGACAGAAGAGAAGACTTGTATCCTCCTCCCAGATCCCACCTCTTGTTTGGGGTAAAACAGATTCTTTTCTTAGAAGCATTTCAATAAGTAATCACACTTCAGGAGAGCTGTAAAACTTTCATTTTTCAATTTTGACTTTAATTTGATCCAATGTGTTATTTTTCTTTCCTTTTCTCAAGTGACAGTACCAGTAAGTTTTGGAACTAAATACTTATCCAGATCCATCTTATGTCTTTAAACATTTCTGTGGTTAGTCATCTAAAGGATAAGGATAACAATAATATCTAATTGGACCATCAACGATTAAAACATTGGAATTGGTGTCCTCTGTGTTTTCATTTGGCACATATCGGCGATACCGTCTCTGCAAACACAGAAAGTTAGAAAGATTTGAGGTCACATGACTTAAATTATGTAAATGTCATTAATACATCCCATGGCCTAGAGTCACTGTAGCTTTTTTATGTGAGTTACAGGATACTATTCGTACAGCTTTATGAAATTTTAACTTGTACACAAAATATCAACTTTTATGGAAGGGTAAAAGTAATGAATTTATAACTTATATTTTTTTCGGGTGTGTATTTACATGTTAGACTCCTGATGAAAAGTTAGCATAGAAAATAGTATTTACACCTTCTTTATGATATTTTCTCCATCCTATCACTTTCTCAGTCCTTCAATCTATGAAAAAAAGGACTTGCAGCATGATGGAGCTTCTGTGCACGTTGCTAAGTTTTATCAGCTGGTGGTCTGTTATGATACCTGTACTCGGTAATATCCTGTTCATCTAATGCATCCCAGGCTTCCTTCTGTCCCACTTATCTCAAACCATTTATGTTTTGTACATTTTGCGTTAGAGAAGAAATTTTGGAGATATCACATTGACATGACACAATTTAATGCAGCATCAATAAATGAGAAGCTAGCTTTACTGAGTATGTGTCACTCCAAGCAGAGATGACTGGGAAAAGAAGAAGAAACTAACATGTCCCATAATAGAGAAAATAACATGTCCTTCAATGACGTATTTGGGGAGGAGCATCAAGGGCACTATAAGTAATGTCTAATTGAGATCATGGATGTACATGACAGCCTCATGAAGTGAAATATTCACAGCTCCTCTTGATCTTAAAACAACAACACTGGTGTTCTAAATTGACTTAAAGGCAAATACTGAATTGTGAGTAATACCAACTCTGAGTCGTAAATGACAAAAGACTATACTCTGTGTGTCCAGACAAACTTGCAAGAAGGTCTTAGCTGGAGCAACTGGGCAGTCAAGTGTGTTTCTGGAACTAACTTTCTGATGTGTTTCTGTGCTAAGCATTTGTCTGAGTACTGTCTTTGAACATACTATTTATCTCGCGACCTGACTTTCTTTTGCAGATAGATCGTACTTCTATAAACTGCTGTGTGAGACAGCTGTGCAGACCTCTCCTCAACTTATTCTCATCTTCTTATCCCAACATCTATCTGGATCTTTACTGAGGGCAACTGTCCACTCAGAAAAGTCACTTACTTTCAGTAATGGAGTTCTAGATGTTTATTGTCCAATATTTCATACGAGACTCGGTACTATTATACTAAATCTAAAATCAGTAAAATCTTTAGAGACATTCTTCCATTGGCGATATACATACATCTTCACATCGTGGTATTGGTCTTCCTATAAAGTAGTTACTTGAGAATCATATGTGATTGTACAACACATTAAAAACAGTACTTACATGTTTTTTCTCACCATGCTTAAAGTGTCTCTGCAAAAACAAAAAAGAAGTGTTTCAAATTCAGTTTGTGTCTCTTTATAATGTTCTCCAGTGAATGAGAGCATCTTACCTCTTTAGATTTATCAGCAGTCTATGGAGGGAAAAGAGAAATGGGAAGTAATTAATAAACTCATTTTTTCATATTGATCCTAAATTTTCTATTTTAACATAATGATATTTAGAAGGATTAAAATTAGACTTCTTTATAAATAATTTGCTGTAGTTATTCTTTACATTGGTACATATGTTTTAAAGTGTGTAGCCACAATGCCTACTTTACACTGTGTAAAGATTATCCTTGCAGTATTTAAAGCTGATTTCTCTGCCCAATATATGGTTGCAATGCTTATTCTGACAATCCCCTATATCAATTTTTGTGTAAAATACAACTAACAGAATATGCATTAGATATTGAAACTAATTCCATACTTATGAAGATAAAATGGACAAAAATTGTTATACTTAAATAATAGTAAGTATTAAAAATTCACAATACTAAACTCAGAAGTAATGCTCATGTTATAATACTTAATTCATACTTATGAAAGAATGAAAATGGAAAGCAAAAATTTAAGTTACTACTTATAAGATAAGTATGTTTAAATCCCTATCTGAAAGTGGGTTAATAATCCATTCCCTGTTTCTCTTCATTTAATTGTTAAGTGTATTTATTCTTCATGAAAATGTAAAATGTATAAGCATTCAATTTTATAAACAATTAATTGTAAACATTATTGATGAGAATAAGCACTTTGGATAGTTTACAACCATTTTCAAATTTTGTGTACAAATTATGAGATCATGAGAGAATGATCACAAGAAAAACTCAGTTAACTCATCTAAAATATAAGTCATTTAATAACAACTTGTAGTATCACCTTGGATATTGTGACCATTTTCACCATTTTTAGTATTCTTACAATCATGGGGAGTATGATCAAATGAAAGGAAACCAAGTAACCAATCCTGTAAAAGCATAATGGCAGATAATGATCATTTTGGGACTTATGCAATTGATGACCATTATGTAGGGTTTATATACAGTTAATGAAATTTATCAAAAGATCTTGAGTTTTATATTAATGATAGCTTATAATAAAGTTAAACTGAAAGAAGTGATAAGATAATGCATTCAAGCGGGCGGTGTGGTGCACGCCTTTAATCCCAGCACTTGGGGGCAGAGGCAGGTGGATCTCTGAGTTCGAGGCCAGCCTGGTCTACAGAGTGAGTTCAGACAGCCCGGCTACACAGAGAAACCCTGTCTCGAAAAACCAAAAAAAAAAAAAAAAAAGATAATGCATTCATATTTACACTGAATTATTTTTAAACCATTTACTTATACATACTGTGAAATGAGAGCATTAGGGAAGATAAAGTAAGTCTTGCAGTGTATGGATGGAAGGCAGATAGCCACAAGGAGATACCCAGATACACACACACACACACACACACAACACATCAATATATTGATATATATTGATATTGATATCAACATGCACATTAACCGATACATTGCTTGGGAAAACACAAAGGTAATTCTTACATTATCAAAACATTTTAAGGAAAAGTTATTAGGTAAATGGAAATGAGTTAAAGAGAATGAGTAGGTGATATAGAAAATACTGTGCATTGTTAGTAATGTAATTACTGAAGAAAGATGCAGAACTCAGGAAGCTAAGACAACTTAAGACTGGAATCTCAGAAAGACCCAAGTATTAGAAATCCTGTGCAAATACATAAGTAGCAAGCAAGTGATGGTGTAGATGCTTCTCCTGGGGTTGGGGGTAGGAGTTGGAGTTGAGGGGGTTCAGTTGGACATAGGGCTACAGAAATGCAGATTGGGTGAGTCAATAGCCACACTGAGATGGTTTTTGTACAGTGGCTTAGTAGCTTTTGGACCTTTCCACACTCCAGTAAGAAAGCCCTATATAAGTTCCTGTATGGATTCCTAGAAGGTTTATTTCAGTTGATTGTTGAAATAAAATAACTTAGGGAAGCTGTTGTTGTATAGACAATTCATCTAAATTGAAATCCTCTCTCCTGAGGGATGAGTGAGCCTTGCTTGCAGAACTCAGGAAGCTGAGATATCAAATGGGCCAATGGGAATTTCTTCAGTTTTCTCTGTGATTTTTGATTAGGGCACTATTTTGTATGAGCAGACATCTGTTATCATGTCTCTGAGAAACTTGTGCAATGTGCTTCTTCTACCTTGGACTTTCACAACAGAAATTGTGCTGTTTTCCTATGAATTTTAAGCTAACATTTAAGTTTAATGTAAAAATCATTACTGAGAATGTTAATATTGTCTATTTAGGAACTAAAATAAGAAAGATACAATGATAACTATGAAACAAGGGAGAAGGAATACACAACTCCTAATTCCACATAATTTGTTGGAAGATCGCTGGAGTTTGTTCATAGGAACTCATGAAGATGATGGTGGAATATGGGGCCACCATATTTTAAATTCTTACTGAATAAAACTTTACAGCAGTTAATATGCTACCATCTAGTTTATATTTGATCAGTTTTAACATAACAATTTAGCCATGAGAGTAGAACAGAATGTACACAGACATTTTACCTTTACCAAAGATGAATCTGATGTGTTAGATCAGCAGAGCTGCACCCTTCAGATGATAAGCCTGCTCAGAAGGCTGAGTATTTAAACACACTAGAATACCAAGCCTGCTTTTCTAAAATTATGCCAATTTAAGGTCATGCTAAGGAAACCGAAATAATGCCCAAAACCTGTCACTAAAACCACAGGTAATCAATTTGAAAAGGTGATTTTACAATAGAATTGTATGACCAGAAATAACAGGAAAGGGATCATCATCACTAACCCTTCAGATCTTCTAGGCATTTGTCAATAAGCAGGGACATTCGCCCTCAGGAAAAGAAGCACAGAAGTAATGGAAATATTAAAGCCACGTTTCTGTAGAACCACTATCATTTTTTTTTTGTCTCAAAGAAACACAGTTCCAAATCAGAGAGATCCTTCCAGAACTTTCACTGAGTGCCTTGGTAGATTTTTGTTATTTCTATTCAGTAAAAATAATAAAAAGGTCTTTGGCAATACTGGAACCATTGCTTGTTTCAAATATGTTTCTCATAAAAAGCTACACCAATTATATTTTTACAATAGTTTATTTTATATATATAAAGTAGATGCAAATATTTGCCCAAATTTATTATTCTTTTATTGATTTAGACAATAAAATTATTTTTTTTTAGAAAAAAATGGCCTTAGAAGATTAGTACTGTGTATCACAAAAATATCTGTATCCTTACAACTCAAAATTTAAGGAACAGCCTTGAGGGTTTTGTGTGTGTGTGTGTGTGTGTGTGTGTGTGTGTGTGTGTGTGTGTTCTGAAGGGAAACAATAAATTTATACAGTAGAGAAAAAGAAGGAAAATTTTGCTCATCATATCTTGAAGAGACTTTGAGATCTACTTGTTGCCCCCTGTTCTTTTTCATAGACATTTTTGCTTTTCCATAGATAATGCATCTCTAGAACTTTCTCAAGACTATAATATTACTATTAGAATAAAAAAAATTAAACATGTTTTTTACTGAAAAATTTTTTTCATATAATATTTTCTGATTTTTGCTTCCTTTCATTTTAGAGCCTCTCTACCTTTCAATCCACCCAAGTTCACACCTTTTCTTGCTCACTCTCATTAGAAAATAACAGACGTTAAAAATAAAATAAAGGGAGGCCATGCTAGCACTTGGGACCCAGGCAAGACACCATCATATCCTTGCCAACCCAAAAGCCCATAAAATGCACTCTCTGGGCCAATATTCTGGTTCACAACTTTGGGAGAAGACTTCTGCTTTTCCAAGAAGCTATGTCTGTTCTTGGGACTAAGATGAAGTATGACCAATAGCCCACTAATACTCCTTCAAGCTCCCAAAATACCCCTCCCCTGGGGTCTAAACCCCAGCCCATACATCCAACTGCTTTCCAGGAGGCCACACAAACACTAGAGAACCCAGGCAAGACCCTGACCTCACCCCACTAAATCTACTTAAAGCCAACCATAAAGCTTCAAATTCTAACCCCTTCCCCTGAGCCCCATATTCACGCCATGACTTAGGTAGTTTTATTAGAGGACTTGTAGTACTAATAATCCCAGAGACCAAGCACATACCCAGAACACCAGGGATTGGGAAACAAGATATTCTATGATAAAAACAAATTTAAGCAATATCTATCCACAAATAAGAAGTATTGGTCATTAATATCTCTCAACATCAAGGGATTCAATAACAGAATGGGTACAAAACAGGATCCATTATTCTGCCACACAAAAGAAACACATATTAACATCAAAGATAGACATTAACTCAGAGTAAAGAGCTGGAAAATGATGCTCTAAATAAATGGGTTCAAGATGCAAGATGATGTAGCCATTATAATATCATCATACCCTAAAAGAACCCCTAAACAAACAAACGAACAAACATTCAACCAAAAACAAAATCGATGGCAAAGAACACTTGATCTCATCAAAGGAAAAATTAACCAAGATGATGTTTCAATTTTGAATAAGTATGTCCCAAGTGCAAGGGCATCCACATTGGTCAAAGAAACATTACTAAAGCTTAAATTGAACTCCACACATGAATAGTGGGAGACTTCAACAGTCGACTATCATCAGTGACAAGACATCCAGTTAGAAAATAAACAAAGAAGCAATGGAAATGACAGATGTTATGACTCAAATGGACCTAACAGATATCTACAGAACTTTTCACCCAAACACAGAAGAATATATCTTCTCTCAGCATCTCATGGAAACTTCCCCAAAACTGACCATATAATTAGTCATAAAGCAAGCCTCAAAAGATACAAGCAAATTGAAATATCCCCCTGGATCTTATCAGACCTCCATGGATTAAAGCTGGACTTCAACAACAGAAATAACAGAAAGCCTAGAAACTCATAGAAACTGAACAAGTCTCTCTTCAGTGAACTCTGGGTCAAATAAACAAAAAGAAAGAAATTAAAGACTTCTAGAATTCAATGAAAATGAATGCACAACATACCCAAACTTATGGGATACAAACCAGTGTTAAGAGTAAAGTTCATAGAACTAAGTACCTTCATAAAAAACATAGTGAAATTTTATACTAGCAACTTAAAAAGGTACTTGAAATTTGTAAAACAAAAAGAAACAAACTGACTTAAGAAGAGTAGATTGCAGAAAATAATCAAACTCAGGCTTGAAATCAATAAAATAGAAACAAAGAGAAGAATACAAAGAACCATAAAGTACAGGATAGTCAAGCTACAGTACATAGACTCAAAGAAGCTAAGTAATAAGGAGGGCTCAAGGGAATATGCACAAATCTCACTAAGAAGGTCAAACAAAATAGACTCTGAGGGTGGATAGGCAGGAGGTGACTGGATCAGGGAGAGCGGTGGTGATGGTATCATTAGGGATCAGGTTTGGGAAAGATGGAGGGAAAAGAATACTGGAAGAGGCAACTGAAGTTGACAGGGGAATCTCTTACATGAGCTAGAAATCTAGTGTAATGAAAATCCCAGGATCTATGCTGGTGAGCCTAGCTAAACTTCTAGCATATGGGGCATATGGAGCCTGAACCAGCCATCTCCTGTACCCAGGCAAAATTTGCAAAGGAGGAATTGGCACACCCAAACAGCAACAAAACAGTTGGCCTTAATTTGCCCAGCCTACAAGATATGTTGGGGTAAAGATGGCACAAAAATTGCAGGAATGACAACCAATGACTTGTCCTGCTTGATACTCATGCTATGAGAGGGAGCACCCATACTCAACACGGATCAAGTGACACACACTCAGAAACACCTGAATGTAGAAACATCAAGCATCATTCTTGCCTTATCTGACTTGTTTACTCGTGAAAGAGAAACTGGTGGAGTAGAGTTGGAAGTGGGGATCATTGGAGGGGAGATAACTGGGTTGAAAATAGGAGGCTGTGGGCGAGATGAGACTGTGGATCCATAGAAGTGAGAAGACAGTGGGAAAACCTTAGAATGGGGGGTGATAAAATAAATAAATAACTGAGGGGATGGGAGGAGGGGAGATGGTGGGAGGTATGGAGGATGGAGAAGAAGAAGGAAAACGAATGGGGAAAAGAGAAGAGGAGGAGGAGGAGAGGAGGAGAAGAAGAAGAAGAGGAAGAAGAAGAAGAAGAAGAAGAAGAAGAAGAAGAAGAAGAAGAAGAAGAGCAGAAAAAACAAAAAGACAATTGAAACAACAAAACTTGAAAAGGACAAAAACAATCAAATGAACAGTAAAAAGAGCCAAAGAAAAAGCACAAAAAACATGTATAGTTGAAAACATACACACACACACACACACACACATTTGCACACACTTTGCATGCACACATACACACATTTGCAAACACACATTTATATACACACACATTTGCACCACACACACACACATACACACAGACACACACATTTGCACACAAGACCTCACATAAAGGAATCACAGCTTTAGACCTGTGCATACCACCAACAGTCTGATTTTGAAAAATAAACTCTAGTCTATTTATCTTGAATGTTACATGACATTTTTCCTTTCCTCTTTTGCTATCTACTTCATTCTTCCCTAATTCTTTTATCACCTAACTTAACTAAAGGAGCCATAATGTTAACAGATCTGTGACTGTAGAGCAATACTCCAAATGTTCTATACCAGTGCTTCTCAAACTTCCTAACACAGCAATGCTTTAATACAGTTCTTTGTGTTACGGGACCCCAACCGTGTACTTCATAGTTATTATTACAACTGTTATTAATCATACTGTAAACATCTGTGTTCCCAATGGTTTTAGGTGAGACCTGTGAAAAGTCTGTTTAACCTCCAAGAGTGTCATGACCCACAGGTTGAGAATCACTGCTATATATTATGAACTTCTTCACGAAACACACTGCAGTTAAAATATTTGAAAATTATGATTAGGAAAAGTATAATGAAAGCTTTATTTTACTCGTTATTTGGTATGGTCATTCTCGGATGTGCAAGAATGGAACATGATGGTGGATTAGCATGCTATCAGTACAACAGTGTCCCCCTGTCATAGCTATAGCCTCATGATCAGGTAAGTTGTAAAGATTTATGGAACAGAATTTGTCTGATATTTACTCGATATCTAGAGCCAACACTGTGGCCTTTGGTAACAATGCGGCATTAATTTACAAAGGAAACATCAGTAAATGGCATCTGCAAGTGTGTTGTGTTATTGGCACTGAAAGTTGTAATCTCAAAATGGATATTTAGAGAAGACATTATTGGAATTCCTCCTCTTCTTCCCATTTTCTTCTTCTCTGACAAGTTCTACCTCTACACTTCCCCACTGTTCCTGGAGCTGAGGGTCACCCGCAGGTCCTCATGCTTGTGTGCACACGCTTTCCCATCAAACTCTCTCATCGACTTCCGTTAGATTCATCCTGAAATTTATACTTAAATAAAAATATGCATGTCCACCTCTGTGTCACTGAACCCTGTGCTCTTTGCAATTGTTACAGTCTTTACTGACAAAGCAAACATTGATAAAGGTCAGAGGTGTAATAGCAGTGAGTTACTATGTTGCTGGTCTCAGAAAAACCCCACAGTAATACTAATGAACATTTGTGGTAACCAAGGCTTGGCTCCTCCGTTCTCATACATGTATTCGAGTTAGATGAGCTGGTATTGTGTTTTTTTTTTTTTTTTGTTTTTGTTTTTTTTTTGTTTTAAACACGATTTAATTAAAGGGAACAACAGGAGAATGAGGGGGAGGAAATTTCTAGAAAGAAAGCTTAATGATTATTAGTAATTATTTTGAAGAACCGGATGGTTGCGTAAGGTCATGAACACACTTTCTCAATGAGAAGTGAAACACTAAGTTATTAAAATATTTGTGTCTGGCTTAAAGGAGTATGAGCACAAATAACATTTCAAATTGGAATTTCACAGATGTTAAAATTTAATATTATCTTCTGTATTACTTAACTTTTATCAGAATACATATAAAAATATTCTGTGTGAATATAAAAGAAATCACAAACAAAGCAGAGTGGGAAAATACCTTCAGCCAATATGCTGGATTATTTCAGTTTGTAAGGCTACAGTGAATCTGCAGTTTGATCTAAATTTAATTCTTAAAGTGGGAGCAAGAGTGGGAAGTGAAACTAGTCTGAGAAATTGATATTTTTTAATTTCTCCAAATCCCTAATGAATGAGTTCGACTACTGTGTAAAGCCAGATGTTTAAAGGTGAAATTGGTAGTTGTCTTTTTCACCTCCACACCACAATGTCTAATTCTACCAGCTTTCCTTTATAATAACCCTGGGGTTAGTATATCTTTACCTGACCCCTTCAGCAGCTTTGCTGGTCAGCTGCGTTACTGACAATGTTGGCCACACTCCTGTCATACTCCTTTTCTCAGCAACATATTGAGTGGAGGGGAGAGACTGTATTTCTGTGGCTATGACATCTACTTTCTTTAGAATAGTGGGAAAAACTGAAAAGTACAAAATACACAAACAAATGTAAATATGAACTTAGAAACATTCAGCAGACAAAATGTAGTTATTGGAGACGACTGTGTCATTTCCTGCTTGGTAAATGAGGAGAGACAGCCTAGGAAAGACCAGGCAGAACAATAGTTAAGGTGAAGAAAGTGAAGAACTGTCACAAGTGGCAGATGTTGATGATATAAGAGTCTCATTAACATAAGAAACTTCAATTAAGAGGTAAAAAATGCCCTGCCATGGATAACAGTGCCAAGATTAAGACATCTGAATATCATTTGGGCTATCTGTGCTTCATAAATCTCTCCTGAACACAAATAAAAATTTATAATTCTGTGTAAAGCAAAAAAATAATAATAATAATACCTGATGAAAAATATGTCATATTAGTTAGAATGTGTGGCTTTACTATTCTAGGAAGTTTGCTTAGGAAATATTTTTTAACTGTATGACTTTTCTTATAATTATATATCAATTTAACAAAAATATATTGAGTAATGTTCAATTTTATTATATTTAAATAATCTCATGTATTAAATTAAAACATCCACTCACATATGAAATGCTATTATCTATTCCTTTCTACATCACATATTTTAGTTAAATTATATTATTTACATTTGAAATATTACATTGATTGCACTGTTTACTTTCCTTCCCTACACTGAAGTGTTACTGAAGAGTGTTTTAAATATTAGTTAGTTCTGCTTATATTAACACAATTTCTCCGGTCTCAAGTTTTCTGTTTCAATATGATATCTTAAGAACATTGTAAAAGTGATATCTAGGGTGTCTTCTAATCTTTATCTTTTTTGAATGGTAGTCTATTTTACTCTTTGTGCTGCATTCTCTTTTTATTCATTTATATGATCTTCACTGCTACATTTAGGGTTCACTCAAACCTTATGTTTGCATATTTCAGGCCCATCATCCAGCTCCTAGGACACATTGCACTGATAGCATCTTGTTTGCCACAAGGCCATTGAGGAATCTCAATGGGTCTGATTCTTTCTTTGTGAAAACTACAGATCATAAGTTGAGCGAGCCTGGGTTGCTGTACTTTGTTTCTTACACAATTGTGATCTAAAGTTTACCTTACTCAAAACATCAACTTTATATTAAGCCCTTAGGTTTTCAATTTTTTTCACAGGAAAATTCCCTCATTCTAGTATATTATTTACTCTTTCCTTGATCATGATTTTCTAATTTTCTGGCTCAGATCAATCTATAAGTATATTGATTAAAACAAGTTAAAGCTGGTGAGAGAGTCTCGAGGAAATGCTGTATCTATTGCACAAGATGTAAAGCATTTTGCTGAGAAAATTAAAAGGAAATGTTGCATAGGTAAGGCTTGCTCACTTCTGTATTAATTTTCTTAGAAATTTTATATTGTTGCCTGGTATTGGCAATCCAGGGAGCTAGGACACACAGGGCAGCCAAAATGTTTCCTACATTGGCTTAAGGCATTGGAAAGATTTCAACATTTTCTTTCCTAGATTCTCTCTGACGTAGAATGTACACAAACTTAAAGTGGATTCAACTAAAACTTAGTCTTTGCCATCAAATTCTGAATTCAGAATTGTGGTTAGTACAAGACGGTTCACAAAGTTACTGGAAAATTGAAAATATATTTGTATTTCTGCAATTGATAATAAAACATTTATCCATAAGTTGAAACCCTCATGAATTAAGAATAATGAATAAGAGTAAGTTATGCTTAATATTAAATTAACTAGCTATTTTTTTACTTATTTATACTTATTTACTTATTTATATTGTATACCGTGAACAAGTTTTGAAGACATGCCTTAAAATAATGCTATATAAAATAAGAATCATTTTATTCCTCTGATACAAATTCTATTTAAGTTTATAAAAACAGAAAATATCTCAATTACCATTGTTTTAAGATCAAAACATTTTAATGTTTAATAATAAAAAGGCAAAACCAAAGATTTCAATAAAAGTAAAAATAAAAAAAGAAACCAACAAATCAACATATAGTAATCATTGGCTATGCTTTCTCAATTGTTGTAACACATACTTGACTACTGTGTCACTATCTACCACAAATTTAGTATGATATTAGTATAATATCTGTTCAGAATAAAGATTATCAATTAGCCATTTTGTAAGGTTTTTACTTTCAAAGAAAATTTATATTTTACAGACAGAAAATAGTAGAAAGAAGCATTATAGAATGACCAGTATCAAACAAAAAGAGCTAAACTCTTTTGTGAATATCAGTCAGTATATAGACGTTGGAATTTGAGACCCATCATTAGTAACTCTACAAACCAAGTGCTTTGAGACCTCCTTCAGCTCTGTCAGTTTTTATTATGGTAATTCTGCCAATATCCTATTGTCCCTGTGGATTTCAGTTTTGTTCCTTGTTACTATCTCCTTGTAAAGCTTTTTCTCACTGGGAAAAAAAGAAGAAAGAAAGATAGAGGGAAGGAAAAACAAAAAGCGAAAAAGAAAATGTACATGTGCAGGTTTGTTTTAATGAATTGTTGCTAAGATAAAATGCTATGGAAATAGTTATGATACAAATGTCTTTCTTCTGAAAACCTGCTATGCACCCCTACTATCTACAGAACACATCATGATTTTAAGTCTATAACATTCTTTGCTTATCACTGTGCCGTTTCTACTCTTGTCTAGATGAACTGCTTGAACTAGTTTAAGTACTTGTTCCTCACATCTAAGACTCTGGTCTCTCATATGTATTCTAGAATTCATTTTTCCCTCAGGTCAACCCACTCTTCATATCTATCAGATTTCTGCCCAGAACTCATGGCTCTGTGAATCTTCTTTCCTCTCTGTTTTACCACCATCTGACTTTAACTATCCCTTCTCTGTCTATTGCACTGTATTTCAGGTTATTAAAACTCATTATTCTTCATAAGTAGGTTTTCCTACCTGCTTTCCTATGAAGATTATGATTGACCTTTGTGTTTCTTTATTGCAGCATGTGGAAAACCACGAAACACTTGAAATGACATTTAATCTGTAACGTCCCTTTTCCCAAGGACTTCTGTTATACTTCATGCAGTGTTCATGCAAGACTAATGTTAGGGTCTGGACATAATTCAGATATTGCCTTCCTTCTAATGTTGAACTTCTTGAGTTTTGTTCTCTCAGTGTCATAGTATAAAGAATGAGAAAATGATACTCTGTGCTTTCAGTTTCTATACTTCTAATCCTAATGTACTTATTGTATTCTCCAATCCACTTTTCCCCTCCTTTCTTAATAGGACTAGTATACTCTGTATAGTTTGTACTCTATTGACTATGACTTCGAGCCAGCAAAACTCATACGTTTACTGTTACTCCCTTGGCCTCTGCTGCTTCCCTCAACTGACCTCTTTTAACCTACAGTTCTTTCCTGTCCCCATTACCCTGCTATGGGATTATTCTGGATGTCCTGACTACATGGTAACCATCTTATGGATCTCTGTCCTATTTAAATTTCTCAGTGCACTGAAAACTCATTAAAAAGAGTATCTGCATATATTTATTACAGAAAGTGATGGGGTTCAATGACATTGGTATTTGGTTTTATCATGTATTTTGATCATATTCACTTCCCATGTCCCTTTCCAACCCCTCATTTCTTGCTAGCCGCCTTCATTTCCCCACATCGTCTCCTTTCTAATTTCACAATTAACTCACCATTTCCAGTCTAATTTCTGCTCCCCCACCTTAATATTTTTCCTTTCTTTTTTTATTTATTGGATTTTTAAAATTTTACATTTAAAATGTTATTCCTTTTTCCCTGTTTCCCCTCCAGACACCCCCCATCCCATCCTCCTCCCCCTGCTTCCATGAGAGTGCTTCCCCACCCACCCACTCCTTGCCTCACTGGCCATCCTCTGCTACATATGCAGGGTGGAGCCATGAGTCCCTCCATGTGTACTCTTTGGTTGGGGGTTTAGTCCCTGGGAGCTCGGGGTGTCTGGTTGTCTGTAGCAAGCCTGTCTATTTGGGATCTCACTTTGTAGAACAGGTGGGCATTGAACTCACAGAGATCTGCTTGCCTCTGCTTCCCACATAACTGAACCTCCTAGCTCTTGTTTCCCTATCTTGATTTGTAGCACATCTGACATGTCAATCACCCAGATAGGTAATCATTCATTAATTTCCCTAATTTCTCCTACTTCCCATTTTAATGACACCGTCCTTTCTGTCATTCAAGTTCCTTAGCACAATCTCCCTACTTAAAGCCATTTAAATATCTTTCTTTGACTGCAATAATAACTTTGTATAAGCATATCTTTTAAATGATTTATTTTGTCATGATGTTCAAAATCCCTACAATATTTTTATTATAAATATTTTCATGTTTTAGTGAGTAATATTAATAAAATATGTGAAATTCACAAACATTTGTGATTTAGTTCTATCAAATAAGTACCATAGTAGCTTATACTGTATACCCTTTATGGGTTCTCAGAGACGTCATAGTGTGACACTTATTAATCTCAAAATTCTACTTATTCTTTATGATCTAGCTAAACTAGCAAATTCATCACTACACTCATCAAATATGTATTATTTCTTTATTAGACAAATGAAATTGTATACATTGAAATAATAAAATGCTACATTTAAATTTGTTTGTTTTTTTTTTTTCACAACAAAATCCCAGATGAGGTAAAGTATGGGCCATGGAATTTGCATGTGACTAAATAAAAATTTTCTGTACAGAGACAAACATGGAGTAAGTATGAAACGTTACTATTAAATATAACATGACTGAGCAAGTTATACAATCATATAGTATCCTCATTTACTAAATGTTACTAGTAAGAAAAAAGGGCAACTTCAAATTGCTTTGCAAAAAATGAGAAGATAATGATTATAATGTATTTATTTGTTGTTATATATAGCATTAAAAAGACAAAATTCTGTAATCACTATTATGACTGTCATAACTGGAGGAGAAAAAGATAACCATTTGTTAAGTAAATAAATTTCTATGAATATTTTCAATAAAAGAGCAGAAAGAAAGGAGAGAGAGAGAGAGAGAAAAACAGAGACAGAAATACCTTTACTGATGTTTGTAGAACCCTGAGTTCTTATATACTTTAGCAAAGAATTAGATTTTCTTCAGCCCATTTTGCAAACTTTTTATTATGGATTCATAGTTTTATCTCTTATACGAACCTTACAGATTACTTTTCTGATTTGTCCTATACTATTAAAATACATCCCCCTGTATACTGAATTTGGGAAAAATAAATATGTATGTATTTTTTTTTATTTTTCCCAAATTTGGTGAATGTGAATAAACAAGAGTTGGCTACACATGACTGGACTATCTTAGCATTATTGAGTTCTACGTGCTCAGGTTAAGATGAAATCCTGGGCTCTGTAAAGCTCTGTGTATCTTTGATGTCTCTATATCATTGCCGCATAACTGAAGTTAGAGCCCCCCACTAGGCAGGGGAGAGGGCTAAGCACTGTGTACTAGGCTGGAGGGGCACCCAGTTATTTTAAGTTATTGGACAGTTGCCTTTCCTGGACAAGTTCCTTCACCAGCTTCTGAATTGCTGCCTTGTTTAATGTACCCCAGAATTTCTTGGGAAAGACAATAGAAAGAAACCATTTTCTAACCACGTGGACTTCTTGGAACTGGAGGGACTTTCTGAATATCTGACAAACCACAAAATTAGCATGTCATTAAATACAGTATATATACAGTCTCAGAGTCGGATAGACCATCATCCTCTCAGCTTCGCCTTCTCCACTCTTATCCTCCACTAAAGGTAAGAACTTCAGATGCAAGTTTGAAACATTATTTTCATTATACATTTCAGTTAAATACTAGACTATATTATAGAAATAATATATTTACTTAAAGTAAAGCTTTTTGAAATTAGGTATTTAAAAACCAATGAGATTATTTTAAAGGATAGGCTTTATGAAGGATAGGCTTTAAAAAGTCAGAAATGCCTAGAAAAATTTGGTACAAATTGCAATGACTACTGGCTTCATAAAAATGGGAAAATGTAGTAAAAATCACAAAGCCAGTGACTACTGTAAAGGGGAGGCTAAGAACTGTCTTCTAATTAAGCTATCTTATTTGCCTTGATATATTTTATAGTATAATGCACTCAACTTATATCATGGAAAATAGATATTTATTATACAGCTGTTAGATACAGCCAATTACATGTTTATAAGTAAGAAGATTGTAACCATAACACTTGTCCAGGGACTTGGAATTCTTGATCTAGCTCATCGTATTACAAGAAATATTAGAAACCATGTGGAAAATAGAAACACACTCTTCTATTTTCTTAAAAAAATAAATTCTAGAACAATCAGAACTGACTTAGAAGCAGTGATCATGGAAATATGGTGTGTTAAAAGAATACCACGTAAATACCACGTGGCTTAAAGCATACCACTTAACAGTGAATTTCTGGTTTAAAATTGGTGTATAAAATGCCAAGGATTAAATATAACAACTGCAGTCGGATTCTCTCCCCACATTTAAAATACACAAAAGTACAACTTTCTTTTAATCTAGGATATGTAGAAACCCATGGAGGAGGCTTTAGACAAGGAAGAATTAATAATGAATAATATAATATCCATCAGAAAAACCAGAAACATTTCTCTTCACTAATAGGATAAATTTCCACCTTCAAGTATTGGAAAGAATGCTTTATAAATATATTTAAATTTTTAATTTCCGTGCTGTGATTACTCACAAACAACAAAACAGTTAATATACATTATCTACCAACTCACTCTAGAGGTGAGGCTCTACAATGCTGAGATACTAATATTTTGTTCACTGTCTGGCCACCTGTAAGTGCTCTGTAGTTTTCAATAAATGGATTGTGAAACGTTTTGGTTGTTAGGAGCTCTTCATAGCTTTTGTAAGGCATTCATACAACTGATAACAAGAGAGTTAACACAGACAAAAGGAGAGAGCTGGTGACCGAAGAGCACTGATGCTGGCTACAGCTGAAGTCTGAGTGTAGTGTTTAGTAATAGGAGTATTTAAGAACCAGGGTAGATTTTGATCTGTTAACTGACTAATCTGTTACTAATTCTTCACTTCATTCACAGGACTTGACAACCATGAAGGTCTTCCTCCTCGCCTGCCTTGTGGCACTTGCTCTTGCAAGAGAGGTGTGTAAAGAAGCTTCCTAAGTAATTAAAACGTAGGGGAGAGTCTGCTCATATATACACAGTAGCAACAGTGACCGCTCTTAATGTATGATCCATGGAGAGTTTGGGATCTGTTTATTGAATCACCACTTCTTTGAGAATCACTCAGTGTCTCAAATTTCCTGTAGGGTCTACAAGCTGGAACAGATGCGTACAGCATTATTGTGTCACAAATTCTCTAACAACAACAACAGAAACGAAAATAAGAAATGAAACATGGCAGTAGCAATACATCAAATAAGTACATGATTTCACAAAAGTAAATTCACACGTGCAGCTTTAGTATCTCATTCTGATGATAGAGTGGATGTATCTCTTTAGATGAGCAGGTCAAGTCTTACTGTGCCTCTCCAAAGAGATATTCAGAGGTGGAAATATAATAGGAATAGTGGCTAGGCTATGAGTCGAGTCATAGGCATAATAAAAAGTGTTTAGTGGAAATTAAAGTAATGTTTGCCTGTCATCCAAGATTATATACACATTTATATAATATAGTAATGTACCAATAAAAATTTATTACAAGATCAAAGAAATTGTAAATAAAAGTTTTCAAGATTGTGAAAGCCAATTATCATTTTTTTTTTTAATTTCTGAAAGAGATAAAAGACATGAAAATCAAATAGAAAGTATGTTTAGTAACAAGGTAGATATAGAAACTAATAATGTTTTTTGGTTGTTTGTTTGCTTTTACAGAAGGATACATTTGCTGCATCCTCTGAGGTAAGAGTTTTAATTGAAACAAATTTCCAACTCCAAAATTACTACATTTTTAATGATCTTGAAGTCCTAATTTGATCTATAATTTAACATATATATGTATGTATTTTGTTTACAGACTGATAGTATTTCCAGTGAGGTAAGGCAATTGTCTCTCGGAAGCAATGCATGACATCTTTCTGTTGAGATATACTGTGTTACTCACACTTTAACATATGTTTCTCAAGTAAATATCCTTTACATGATATTAGGGGCAGAAAAATATGGGGATAGCTTCATGTTCTAATCATCATCAGTTTCTTATATGAAATGTTGTCACTGCTTCTTCAGCCCCTCTTTATTTTAGAAGCTCACAATCTTATTCACTGCTGTGAGCTCTCCATAATCTAACCTGGATTATTAATATTCACTGTGTGCCTTTTGGAGCACACTCATTGGTTAGGAGCTATAGCACCAACTCAAGACAGATTCCAATAGAAATGGCCTGCTTACTCTATAGTAGGTAGGCTGACTTGCAGAAGGACATATTTAGTTTTTAAATTTGTCACTTACGTAATAAAAATCAGCAGGATACAACGTAGTCCTAAATTTACCTGAGAGTATAACATAGATGTCTTTACCTTGAAATACTTATCATTTGTACTATTTTTTCTTCACAAGGCTGCAAATACCTCAGAAGAACTATTCATTTCTCATGGTTCATTTGAAGCCTAGCATATTAGCAAGTGAATTTAGAGTGATCACCACAATATATTGTCATTAGTCTGTATTTTCAATTATGTGTGAGTGTTTTGTTTTAAGAATGAAGTTTAAAAATCATTTGTAGACAGAGAAAGAACCCCGATTGTAGAGGGGATTAGCATTGTTTAGATATCCTCTGTATACTTTGCTCACTAATTTATTTTTCTCTTGACTGCACTCACTCTTCTTGTGCACAGTAGGCTTACACAATATGTTTTAAATAATTTAAATATAAGTCTCATCAATTTTCCCATTAGTAACCTGCTAAGATAACTTACTAAATACCTTACTTTTCAATATGTATTGAAAAAATACTACTTATTCACTAAAAATAATGATTTTTTTTCTTTTTTTTTTACTTTTTTGAAGGAAAATGAACACATCAGTGAGGTAAACCCATTGTATTTTATTTCCATGATTTATTTTTGAGGATGAAGAGTTTGAGATTTTTAATGTATTGTTTATTTGTAGCAGAAACTTCAGAAGGTGAATCTCATGGGACAGCTGCAGGCAGAGGTAAACTGCTTGTCAAGAAATCATGTCCAGAAAGGGCATGTGGGCATCAGCACATTTCCTCCAGTTACCAGTGGTGTTATATGTTCTTAATAATGAACATAAGCCTTTCTTCAGCAGAAAACGTGTTCCTTTTATTTTCTAAGTGAGCATGTCGATGAAAGGACATGTTGACGATGTGGCCCTGAACTGACCACCTACGAGACGGAGAATCTTACTGATGAGTCTCTTGGTTGAATATTCATTTCACTCCTAAGCCAAAAAAACGTTCTTAAGAATTTCTCATGCACGCAGTTAACTGGCTTTCAGTAGAGTCAATGGTTTATATGCAGATTTTATTTTGTGATAGCATTTACGTTTTCTGTTTATCTGGTCTTAAGGACATTTTTAGTTCACAATAAGAGGAGTGAGATATGGAGCCACTGAACGCAACACTGCTTAAACTATGACACAAAGTAGCAGAGCATGCCTTCAAATCAGTAGGTATCTGAATAGCATCACGTTCCACTAGTATACCACACTTCTAGCCATACACTCAACAGAGTATAATGGAGTGTAATAGTTTAACTTAAGTTTTTATTTTTCCCAGTAAATTGCTTGCTGCTCACACTGTATCTTCAAATCAAAATAAAAGTTGATATCTCACTAAACCTTTTAAAATTAATTATACAAAACCAATCTGTTCTATCATCAACCCACAGACTATGAAAAATCAGTACTCTCTCATACCAAAGTGTATAGCTACAGATGTAGAAATGGTTTGGGATAAAGTGAAAAGATTTCGAAAAATCTTGAACATCAGTTTTATTTTACACTATAATCCATCCACGAATAGAATAGGTTAGAAGAACTCCTTTAAGAACATTTTACTTATTTTCGTCATATGACCCTAGACAATGCTTTCTTATTATGTGTATCTTAGAAAGAATAGCCTTACTCTATACCCCAGGATTTCCTAGAACTTACTTTTTATCCTTGGTTGGTCTCAGAGTAATAGCAATCCTCCTGCATCAGGCTTCAATCTGTTAGATTTAGAGCCATTAGACATCGTATTCAGTTAGGCCAAGGTAGTTTTTTAAGCAATGAAGGCTTTTGTAGTTGCTCATTCTTTTGTTTATCATTAGGTAAAAGATTATTAATAAATCAAGAATGTTGACTGTTGAATTGTGGACTAAAGGTTCTTTTCTTCCTAGGATGTGCTCCAGGCTAAAGTTCACCCCAGCATCCAGTCACAACCCCAGGCCTTTCCATATGCTCAGACCATCTCTTGCAATCCTCTCCCACAAATCGTCCAGCCTATTGCTCAACACCTGTGGTGCCATCTCTTGGGCCTGTCATTTCTCCTGAACTGGAATCCTTCCTTAAAGCTAAAGCCACCATCCCCAAGAGCAAACTGATGTCCTCCTTTAACTCTGAAACTGTGTTCAGCCCCTTTAACTCTCGAATCTCCAGCCTTTCCAATCTTGCTAATCTGCACTTTCCCCAGTCTCTGGTCCAGCTCCTGGAACAGGCTGTGCAGACTTTTCCTCAGACTCCTGTGGTGGTTTCTTCTCAGTCACAGCTGTCTCTTCCTCAGTCCAAAATTCTGTACCTCCTGCAGCAAGTAGCACCCTTCCTTCAACAAGATATGTCTGTCCAAGACCTTCTGCAGTACCTAGAACTTCTGCTTAACCCCAGCCTCCAGTTCCCTGCCAGTCAACAACTTCATTCCGTTTCTGTAAGTTCAAATTTTCTTCCTTTTAATTCCCTTCAAAATGTATAAAAGATGACAATGATAAAAGAAACAAGAGCTTTGGAATGAAAGATTAGATATATAGCTCATTAATAAATAGATGATCTTCAGGGGTTAGCTATCAAACCGAATCACCTGGAGATCTTCTTTTTAACCTAATTCTCAGTACCCACTGCCTAGTTACTCACAAATTCTGATATAACTGGTTATCTAGATAAAGTAATGGCGTGTTGAGAACAGATAATTGTAAGTACACTGATTTAATTGGTAGATTTGGAATTCTGACTTAACAGAGTATCAAGTTAGACTAGACCACTATTAAATCTGCCAATCTTATTAGATTTTGGTAACACATTTTCTTTTGTAGAGTTGTTAAATTTGCTTGAGCTTATATATTATTCACATACTGCAGTTTATTTGTACTTTTGACTATATGTACATGGAGTCAAAAGATTGCAGTGTTTCATTTGCTACATGGTACAATTTAAACAAGTGTTAGAGTAAGAGGGAAAATGTATATTTATTTATTTGTATGTTTGCATTTAAGGTCTAAGAAGATTTCCAGGTTATTTTCTCCTCCTCATTTTTTGGTAAGTTCTTGGAAACTAAAGAGTAGAATGATAATTTTTATATTTTATATGTCTTTTTAAATTTCATTCTCCTATATAGACACAACAGAGTAGCAAATTTCATCAAAGTATTCACTTACTACTATGGTTTCACTGGCTGACTGCTTCTTACCAACATGACACTGAACAAAATTTATATTTCAAAGGGCTTTCATTTTATTTGTTTGCCACTGGCATATATCTATCTCCTCCCAAAAGCTTTTAACTTTACACCTCATATTATGCTGTGAAAAAAATGCAGAAATGAAGTTTTCTTATATTTTATGTGAATATATTTTTGCTTTTGTTACGGGTCAATTTTCATTTCAACATGTAGTGTAGGTCTCATAAATTTCATATTTACTGCATGTAAAGTTGTTCTTTCATTCATGAGTCAAAAAATAAGTTACCCGGGTATTTAGAGCCACAACAGAACAGAGAATACAGCTTTGAGATTCTAAACTGTAAAACCAATGAGCATTGAAGAAAGATTATATATTCTGCGATAATTTCTTGTGAACTGATTTGGCATTGAATAGGAGTTTATATGTCTCCAAGAAGAGGATCAATAGAGCATGTTTATAAAACATTTGGTTTAATAGTCAGAGGCAAATTAATATGACATAGCAGTTCTCAACCTGTGAGTCAAGACCCCTTTGGGGGTTGAAGGACTTTTTCACAGAGGTAGCATACCAGATATTTACATTGTGATTTATAACAGTAGCAAAATTGCATTTATGAAGCAACAATAAAGTGAAAAAGTATATAATTTTTATGGTTGGGGGGTCATCACAATATGAGGAACTGTATCAAAGGGTCACAGTATCAGGAATGTTGCGGAATTGTATCAAAGGGTTGCAGTATCAGGAATGTTGCGGAATTGTATCAAAGGGTTGCAGTATCAGGAATGTTGCGGAATTGTATCAAAGGGTTGCAGTATCAGGAATGTTGCGAACCACTGATACAATGCAACAGAACTGATTCTACATCTTTCTTTCACAGAACTGACTGAATATGGAAATATACAAACCTTTTCATCTTTGGATCATGCTACAAAAACGAAATATTTCTGAATGAACCTACATGGACAAAAGAAATTTTATTCTTTTATTTATTCTATGTATAATATGGCATTCATTTGAATTTGACTCATGGACTCTACGCTTCTCAATTGTATACAAAAATGCAAGTCAATAATGTATACAAAATAGTTTGTAAAAAATTGGATTTACTATTCATATTTCTTTGAGAATCTATTTCCTTTCCAGTCATTTCAATAAAATAATCTTTTGGGCATATTAAGTTGTCTTGTCTTTATTATAATTTTCTAAACTTTCTAAAGATTATTCAGTTTTAATGTAAGCTTATTATGGACATTAAAATTTATCATATAATTAACTACTGGGAGAGGCAGACCAATATTACTTGTAATCAAAGGCTGAAGCCTGATATCCAAGAGTCTGAGTCCAGAATGATTTACATAGTGAGTTCTGGTAATCTGCTACCTAATGAGAACTTGTCTAAAACCAAAATAAAATAAAGTACAAATAAATAAAAATCCAAAAGAAAAAAAATAAAACAAACATACCCACGACGATTGGATTAAGAACATCTGGAAATCAAATGTAATGTTTTGAAATGATGATTAGACAAATATCAAGGTGCAGAGGAAAAGTTAGCTTGCTGTATATATTCCATCTGTTCCTGGCAATCTTGGTTTAAACATATTTTCCTGTGCAATTATTACATCTGTGACTGACAAAAAAGATCTTATAAGTACTGGGTAGTAAATTTTGTGGTCATTCTAGGAAAATAGTTTCTAATGTGAAGTTTCTTGCTTACCTCTGTCACATGGTAGCTAAGTGAGGCTTTTGGAAGTGGGTGTTTCTTCTTTCTGTCTTTCAATTCCTACATTTATATAGTGCCACAATCTGAACTTCTAATTCCCTTTACACTAGATATCAATTCTCTACCACAATCAGAACTGCATTAGCCCAGTAAAGTAAGTTGTATGTGATGTTCTGATTACAATTATTCCTTGCTATGTTGTGGTGTACTCTCTCTCTCTTTCTCTCATAACTTTTTCATGTATACATTATTCATTTTATTTAAACATTTTTCGATATAGAGTTCATGTCCTGAAATTTGTGCAGTAACTCACATCTAACAAGTAACCTTTCTTCTATCTCCAGTGTTTCCCAAGCCTTATTTTACTATAAAAAGCCTTATTTGGGCTCGGTTGTCTCTCTTGAAAGGAAACTCTCTTAATGTAGAACTTGTAAATTTCTCTCACTTCTTTGTTTTATTCTAGACAGTTCTTTTAATTATAAAACCTACAGTCTATTTTGTCACACAAATAGGAAACTTAGGAGTCATTATCAAGTCATCCCTTTTTTTTTCATCATTAATGCTGGATTCCAGTGTCATTCAAGATCCATGCCCTTTTAGAGTCTCAGATTTTAACTTTATTTGAAAATCAAGTAACTGAAAATATAGTTGAGGTGGTATCATATTGATGTAAATTTGGATTTTAATTCACCAGGATTGTTTACTTTATGATACAAATTGAAGAGATAGAGATAGAGATAGAGAGAGAGAGAGAGAGAGAGAGAGAGAGAGAGAGAGAGAGAGAGAGAGAGAGAGACAGGGTACAATGGTGGAAGAGAGCAAGCTACTGGTGCCACAGGTGAAGGAAAGGAAAATGCAGTTAACATCACAAGTTAAGAGAGAGATTTGGCATGCATACCCTTAGATCTATCTGGTCAAGACCACATAGACATATTTGCATCTTATTTTGTAGTGCAGAAAATAAATTTCTGATTTAAGCTGCTATTTTTTGCTTCTACTTGTTAGAGACTTTACATTTTGTCAGTATATCCAGAATTGTACTTCAGCCGAAGAACACAGATTTTATTTCTCTAATGTCCATTGTCTGCACTCTTGTTTGTTTAGACTGATGTAGTATTGTCATCTTCTCCTTCTTCTTAACTATTACAGTGCCTTTCTATATGACTTCTATAGGTCTTCCCATTCTTTCTGTATATGACCAGAATAATATACTCTATAAACATAGAATCCTTCAAATCATGTGTCTACTAAGATAACCTTAAAATCTAACTTGCATCATTGATGTCATATCCTGGCATGGAATACTGAACACACCTTGATTTAATAACTGTGTTTATCTCTCCAAAGTTACATGTAGAAGAGTATAGTAGTAAAAATGTAGGCTTTATAAATATGTTCACTAAGTATGAATTGGAGTACCATGTGTTTATGTCCAGATAACCTGTTTGAATTACTTTATATTTCTGTTTCAACTGCCTAAGGTTCACTTCTTCTTTCTTCTTCTTCTTCTTCTTCTTCTTCTTCTTCTTCTTCTTCTTCTTCTTCTTCTTCTTCTTTTCTTCTTCTTCTTCTTCTCTTCCTCTTCCTCTTCCTCTTCCTCTTCCTCTTCCTCTTCCTCTTCTCTTCTTCTTCTTCTTCTTCTTCCTTTTTGTACAGTCCAGTTGTTATCCTCCTCCCAGTCTAACAATTCCTCATCCCATTCCTCCTCCCCCATCTCCAAGAGGATGTCCCCACAACCCCTACCCAACCAGTCCACCCCTCTCCTGGTGCCTCAAGTCTCTGGAGAGTTAGGTGCCTCATCTTTAAAATAGATTTACCCTTTTATGTTTAAGATCGTTCTATTGACTTAAAAATAAATATGTAAATAACTAATAATTGGCCCACCACCACCACAAGGTCTGTCTACTCCATCCATAAACTTCTGGGGTGCATGAAGGGACCAGTCGTACAGATCCAAAGCTGCAGGATCTCCATGGCACATCGAAACAACAGGATATTTAAGAGGTGTCCAGTAGGTCCCAGTATTGGTAGTGTAGCAGAAGCCAGAGGCCTCAAACCAGACCAATGACTCATTGCAATGAATATTCACAAGCAAAGAAGTGTGGACAAAGAATATACTGTGGTAGCCACAGAGGCACACTATAGCTTCCACAAAAAAAAAAATTTTTTTTTAAATTTATTTCTTTTGTGGGAGTGGTTGCAAGGACAGGGCTCTGGTATGGAAGGTTGGCAGAGATGAGTACATGATGTGAAATTCACAAAGCACCAATAAAATGGTAATTAAAAAATCTAAGACTTTCAGGATTTACTGATGTGAGATTATTTATTCCCTGTATTTTCACAGGTATGGTTAATTAACTCCTTGGGTCTAAGTTTTCCTTCTGGTAACTTTTGTAGGGTTGGATTTGTGGATAGATACTGTTGAAATTTGATTTTATCATGGAGTATCTTGTTTTCTCCATCTACAGTAATTGAATGTTCTGTTGGGATTATTAGACTGGGCTGGCATCTGTGGTCACATAGAGTTTTACAGACCCCTTAGGGCTTTTAGAATCTGTGCTGGCTTAAATATGCTTGGCCCAGGGACTGGCACTATTAGGAAGTATGGCCTTGTTGGAGTAAGTGTGTCATTGTTGGGGTGGGCATTGAGACTCTCCTCTAAACTGTCAGGTTTGTTCTGTTTGCCTCAAAGCAGATTCAGAACTCTCAATTTTTCCTCCTGTGTTATGCCTGCCTGGACTCTGCCATGCTTCCCACCATGATAAAAATGGACTGAACCTCTGAACCTGTAAGCCAGCTCCAATTAAAGGTTGTCCTTTATAAGAGTTGCCTTGATCACAGTATCTCTTCACAGCTATGGAAACCCTAACTAAGACAGAAGTTGGTGCCAGGGACTGGGGTATTGATGTAATCCGCATGATGATGCTATTGTTTAGAATGCTATTGTTTGGGGACTTTGGATATGGAAAACAGTGGGATGCTTTAAGTGGGCCTTTGTGGGCCATCCTAGTAGGAATATGGAAGACACTGAGGCTGAGGGTAATTTGAACTGTGAAGCCTGGCTCTGGAGGTTTCAAAAGAGAATGTGGCTTAAAGACTATTTTTGACATTTTGGTGAAGAAAGTTGTTCTTTTTTGCCCTTGTCTGAAGAGTCGGCCTGAGGTCAAGAAACTCAGACTAATTGAATTGCCAAAGGAAGTCGCAGAAATGGCAAGCATAGCAGCAATCTGTTTTAGTTTCACAAAGGGTTCCTGTTTAAAGGAAATGCAGGGACAAAGACTGGAACAGATACTGAAGGAACCATTCAGAGACTGCCCCACTTAGGGATTCGTCCCATCTGTAGACACCAAACCCAGACACTGTTGCTGATGCCAAAAAGTGCTTGCTGACAGGATTCCAGTATAGCTGTCCCCTGAGAGACTTTGCCAGAGCATGACCAATACACCAATGCTGGTGGCATTGGACTGAACATGGAGACCCCAATGGAAGAGTTAGGGGAAGGACTGAAGGAGCTGAAGGGGTTTGCAATCCTATCGGGAGAACAACACTATCAGCTAACCAGACTCCCCTCATCCCCCGAGCTTCCGGGGACTAAACTACCAACCAAAGAGTACACTTGGAGAGATCCATGGCTCCAGCTGCATATGTAGCAGAGGATGCCTTATATGGCATCATGGGAGGGGAGGCCTTTGGTCCTGTGGAGGCTTGATGTTCCAGTGTAGGAGTGCAGGAGTGGGGGCTGGGGAGCACCTTCATAGGGTAGGGGATAGGATAGGAGTTTGCTGAGGGGAAACAGTGAAGAGGGACTTTGATTAGCAAGTAATACATAAGTGATAAGGAGATAAACCAAGCAGTGAAGTGGGGAGCTGGAAGGAGTAGCAATGCCTTCATAATGAGTTAGAGGGCATAAAGGCATAGGAGCTATCTGCTGTATGCAGGAAACAGTGAATGAGGGAAAATTTGAAATTTGAAATGCAAATAGATAAAATAACCAATAAAGAAAGGAAAAAATACCCATAAGATTAGAAGAGAAAGCTTTAGGAAGAAAACAAATACAAAAGTATGCTCCAATATTAAAGTGGCACTGGAAGTGCAAAGGAGCTAAATCCTGTGTTCAAGGATATTTAATTAGTGTGACCTTGGAGTAAGAAGTTACCGGCAAGCTTACTGTTCATGTGTTTACAAACAAAGTATATTAAGCAGGTTATAAATTAGCATGGTAGGCACTATTATGAATTGGTTATTGTTTTCATTTGCACTTTTAATATAGATGAACTACAATCCAGAAATAGAGGACACACCGGTGATCTAGATCTTGAGTTGGGAAGACACAGGGAACAAAGCCATGTAGATCTTTAGTTCAAGATTTGTCACAGTAAAGTACCAGACACCAAACATAGACAGGAAGGGTTTAAAAACAGAAAAAGAAAGGTGATTATAATGTAAAGAACAAGGGAGCTATGTTCTAGCTCAGCAGCAGAGATCTCAGTAGCTATGGCCATGTGGCTCAGGCTTTAGAGTCGGTAATACAAGGGGCTACGGGACAATGATTCTGTTAGTTAGACTAAGAAATTAGTGGTTAATAAGACGAAACCAGTGTCACTGAGTTGAAATCTTCTGGGAACTGTTTTCTGAGAGCACAAAGAAGTTGCATTCCAGAGATAGCCAAGGTTGTACCTTGTTCTGCAGCCAGACTTGGTTATGTGTAAGAATCACCCAGGTGATACTGGTTCTGAAGGCATGAAGGGGTCGTGAAGAGCATCTGAGGTCTGGCACTGAGAGAGGCCATGGAAGGCCATTGGTGAAGGTGCAACCTCAGTTGCAGTTGATGTCTCAGGACTGAAAGAATCATAAAAAGTAGTTGAGACTTGGCACTGAGAAGAGAGTCTATGAGAAGCTATTGGTAAAGCCTAGTTACAGTGGATGATGCCAGTGAATTAGAGATGCCAGTTTAGTAAGATGATCACTGCTGCTGTTTAGAGATCTGAAGAGGGCTTTGACCTCTTCAAATGCAGAGTTTGGAGTTTGCCAAGCTAGCTCTCTGTCTTATTTAGTTTAGTTTTTCCTCACCATGACATTTTGGAATGGTAGTGTATACCTGCATGATATTGGAGTCATGTGATCTGCTTTTTGATTTTGACATTTTAGAGGGTTACAGCTAGATTCCATGACTCTCAGAAGACTTTGAACTTCAGACTTTTAACATTGTTGACACTGTTATGAACTTGTGACTTTTGAAGTTGAACTAAGTGTATTTTGCATGATTCTATGGCTAGGTATGGCACCCATAGACTCATGTATTTGAACAAGCCTGTGGGGGCCAGGGAGTGCGATGTGGAGGTTTTTACATGCTTGATCAAGGGAGTGGCACTATTAGGAGGTGTAGTTTTGCTGGAGTAGGTGTGGCCTTGTTGGAGAAAGTGTGTCACTGTGGGGGGTAGGTTTGAAACCATCCTCCTAGCTGCCTGAAAATCAGTCTTCTCTTCTTTTCCTTCCTAACAAGATGCAGAACTCTCAGTTCCTCCAGAGCCATGCTTTCTTGGACACTACCATGTTTCATTCTATGATAATAATGGACTGAACCTTTAAGCCAGCCCCAATTAAATGCTATCCTTTATAGGAGTTGCCTTGGTCATAGTGTCTACAACAGTGGAAACCCTAAGACAGAGTCTGCATTGAGAAATTTGGTATGGTTCTAATAGGTCTGCCTTTATATATTACTTTGTGTTTTCCCCTTAAAGTTTTGATAGTCTTTCTTTGTTTTGTATGTTATTATGTGAAGAAGATACTTTCTTTCCTGATCCAATCTATTTGTTGCACTGTAAGCTTCTTACACCTTTATAGATATATCTTTCTTTAGGTTAGGAAATTTTTCTTCTATGCTGTCCCAGATTTCCTAGATATTTTGTCAGAAGCTTTTTAGATTTTACATTTTTTGATCAATAAATCAATTTCTTTTATCATATCTTCTATGCCTGAGATTCTTCCATCATTTCTTTTCTGTTACTGACGTTGTACATGTAGCTCCTGTTTGCTTACCTAGATTTTCCCTTTCTGGGATTTATTTTTTTATTTTATTGCTTTTATTTTCATTTTTAGGTCTTAAACAGTTTATTCATTTCCTCCAATGGTTTGTTTGTGTTTCCCAGGATTTATTCATTTCCTCTTTAAGAACCTCTATCATTTCATGAAGTTGGTTTTAAGGTCATTTTTCTTGTGCTTTGGCTGTGTTGGAATAATCAGGCTTGCTGTGGTAGCATAGGTGAGGTCTAGTAGAGACATATTCCTCTGGCGCTTGTAGATTGTGTACTTACACTGGTATCTAGGCATTTGGGTTTGGGTTGATTATAGGTTTAGGTGCCAATTTCTGAATTTGTCTTTGTTGGATAGATGTATTTGCCGTTTGTTTTCTCTCTGGTCTTTTGGCCTAGCAGGCTTGAAGTTTTGATGGTAGATGTGTCCTCTGGTCAAGCAGGGTGTCTCTGATGGGATTATTGCAGCCTGTGTGACATCTTGGCTGGTGTTATGAGCTAGGATATGTGACAAGGAGGAGGCTTGTTGAGAGAAAGTTGTGCAAGTTCAGAGGGAGGATTGAATAGGAAGATTACCTGTGGTTTTGGTACCTGCATGGTCACTGGTAAAGACAAGTTGCATTGTATAACAGGATATGGTGACAGGGAGGTTGGGCTGTTGAAGGTAGGTTGGGCATGTCATACCAGCACAACCTACTGAAGAAGAGAAAAACACGCACGCACACACACACACACAATCAACAAGCAACAACAATAAAATAACAGGAATTAGCAATCATTGGTCACTGATATCTCTCAATATTAATGGCCTAATTCCCCAATAAAAGAACTATCAGAATGGATATGAAAACACGATTAATTCTTCTGCTGCATACAATTTTTTACAGACCTTGAAAGAACAGTTCTCAACTTCACATAGAAAAACAAAAAATTCAGGATAGCTAAGGCAATCTTGTACAATAAACAAATAAATCCAGATGTATCACCATACCTAATTTCAAGCTCTACTACATAACTGCGGTAATAAAAACACCCTATGTTATTTGTATTAAAACAACCATGTTAATGAATGCATTCAAATTGAACCCAGATATAAATCCACATACCTTTGCACACTTTAATTTTGATTGGCAGACGACTTGCAGGAGAGCTGCAGTGGGCAAGTGAGCTTCTTGAAGACAGCCCACCATTTTACACAGCTATGATAGTTGTACTCTAAAGAGTCACCGCCCACAGGGGCTTCATCCCAGGATTACTTCTTGATATTGATGTGCCATTTCATGTTTGTCATTGATATATTCCTCATGTATATGGCTTGGATTTGTGCATGGGAAGACCCTCACTGGCTATAGCTTGGTATGATTACTTCTTAAATGATGGCCCACTCGATTGGGCAATATTCTTGCAGATAACATTAAGATGAACTTTCATGAAATAATGTTATTTAGATGAATTAATGATTTTACATATCTTCTGATTTGTTTTAAATAGTTTTAGGAAGTTAGAGTGGGTGATAGAAAGTTTAAGGAAATGGTTTAAGTTGTTTTGCCAGAAAGATATAATAAAGTTAGTATTAAGAGTAGGATAATGAGGGTTGCATAAGTTAGAAAAGGAGTACAGTGAGCTTTCATGTGTTATAAGCATCTAATTGTCCGTGGAAGAGAAAAATAGGCTTCGTACAAGTTAATGATTAAAGAAAACATTCATTCTAAGTTGGTTCTGAGTTCCTGGATCTTGTGGTCTAGGGTTGTGGACATAGGTTTTGGTGTGTACCATGAAAATATAGGGTTATGAATAAAGAGTAAATAATCCTGAGTGTAAGAATGGAGAACAGATGATTAGCCAGTTTAGCTGAACAAGACTTCAAAGATAAGACATAAGCCAGATGATGACATGTTCTAAAGTGCTTAAGCTTTTTAAATCAATTATGAAAGAATTTTTGCTTTGTGGTTAATGATGAAATTGTGAAGAGAAAGATAGATGGGAAATATTTAGTCAGTTATGAATTCAAAAGAATGTCTTTTTGCATGCATGTATGTAATCCTGTTGCAATTTCCTTTGTGTAATGATTTTAATCTGTTTTTAAAGAATAAATTTTTGTGGCGACTGTTTTTAGAGAATATGTAACTTGTGGATACGAGACAATCTTTATCTTACATAGAGAACTGGGTCTTAGATGATATGAAAAGCTAAGAGAAAAAATAAAGTTGTTGTAGCCAGCATGGTAGAGTTTGCTACATCCACCAAATGTATATATGTGTGTATGTATAAATGTGTAAAAAGGTTGGAGCAAGAATGTTGGAAGTTTGCCCCATCAATCAAATATGTATGTATGTATGTATGTATGTATGTACTGTTGTTGGAATCTGCACACTGGAGTTTTCTCCATTCACCAAATATGTGTATATGTGTAGATGTGTAAAGTAGTTGGAGCTTTGCTCCATTCACTCATGTTAGAATGTGTGTCTGTCTGTCTTTTTGCATGCATCTATGTATGTATGTATATATGTATGTATATGAAAATGTTGAAGCTATCTTGATTCATCCACTCAGTCTATGCATGCATGTGTATGACTTTTCCTTTTTTCCTTTTCCCTTCTTGCCTGACTCAAAGAATTTAAAGAGTTCTAAGAGTACAGGGGTTATATCACCAGTCACAAGAGTGCTGGCCCAAACCACACAACAAGGACAGTTGCTCAATTATATTCAAAGCAGCTTTATTCATGATAGTCAGAAACTGAAACAACTTGGATGTCCCTCATCTGAAGCATGGATAAAGAAAATGTGGTACATTTATACAATGGAATACTACCCAGCTGTTAAAAACAAGGGCATCATGAAATTTGCTGGCATGTAGATGGAACTAGAAAAGATCATTCTGAGTGAGGTAACCCAGATCTAGGAAGACAAACATGGTATGCACTCACTTATAAATGGACATTATCTATTAGTAAAGGATAATCACACAATAATCCACAGATGCAGAGAGGCTACGTAACAAGAAGGACTAAAGAGGCAATGACTAGATCTCCTTAGGAAGATAGAGCTAGAATCGAATTTGCAGGTAGACTGTGGGAAAGTGGAGGTAGAATGGATGGAGCGAGAGAGTACTCAGAGTCTCGTGGAATTGGTGGACGTTAAGGAGATGATATAGAAACTTAGTGCAGTGGAAAATGCCTGGAATCTATGATCACAACCCTAGCAAAGTCTAGCAGTAATGGAAGATAATGGAGCCCAAATTTGCTATCTTCTATAGCCAGGCAAGGGTTCTGTCAGTGGGACTATAACATCAACCCATCCACCAAAATTTCCACCTACAACATATCCCACCTACAAGATGTGTATGTGTTAAGGCAATGGTGGCACAGAACTTGTGTGAATGGCCAACCCATCTGGTCCAACTTGAGGCTCATACCAAGAGAGGGAGCCCATACCTGACACTTTCTGGATTGCTAGGAACCAGAGTCAAGACAGCCCAAAGGTGTAAGGGGAGTCAATGAAATCTTTCCTAATGATATCACGCAACACTCATAGATTGGTACCTAGCTCAATTTTCATCAAAGGTTGCCATCCAGCAACTGATGGGAATAGATGCAGAGACCTACAACCAAACACTAGACATAGCCAAGGCAATCCCAGCGAAGAGGGGGAAAGAAGAATTATAGAAACTAGAGAATTCAAGGACACCAGGGGAACATAGTCCACAAAATCCACTGAATGGCTCATGGGGACTCATGGGACCGAGCTAAGTCCTCTGCATATACCTTATGGTTGTTTAGTTTGATGTTCTTGTGGAACTCCCAACAATGGAAGGTAGAGCTGCCCCTGGCTCTTTCACATGTGCTAGGGACTCTTTTCCTCCTACTGGGCTGCCTTCTCCAGCCTCGATATGAGAGTATATGCTTAGTCTTATTATAACTTTGTAGGACAAGTTTGGTGAATATCCCTGGGAGGCCTGCTTTTTAATATTTTTGTTGTTGTTGTTTTTAAGGAAAACGGAATAAGAGTTGATTTGCGAGAGAAAGGAGGTAGGGAGAGGGACTGGGTAGAAAAGAGGGAGGAGAAACTGTGGTCATACTGTAGTGTATTATAGAAAAATAAAAGTAAAAAAACAGTTGACTCCCAGGAGCTACTATTGGAAATAGTGATTTTAGAAATCACTGCAGGTGCCGGGCGGTGGTGGCGCACACCTTTAATCCAGCACTTGGGAGGCAGAGACAGGCGGATTTCTGAGTTCGAGGCCAGCCTGGTCTACAGAGTGAGTTCCAGGGCAGCCGGGGCTACACAGAGAAACACTGTCTCGAAAAACCAAAAAAAAAAAAAAAAAAAAAGAAATCACTGCAGGGAGCCCCAGACCTGGAGAGGGTAGAGATGGGGCACAGAATAGGACTCTGGTATGGCTTTAAAGACTGATATTCTCCAGATGTTCTAGCTCCCTGACTATACTGAAATGCCAATAATACCTTCTAAAAAGTCCTAAAAACTTTCTTGCTCTTTCTGAGGGTAAAAAGTTGCTGGCTTATGCAATTAACACCTGTAGCCTAACAGCAGAAGATTAAGTAATGTGGCCTTTGTTCTATCAGTAAAAACTATACAGACTCTAACTTACAGTCTGCTGGTTGGAAGTCACAGGAAGAGAAAGGGGACACTTTGAAAAGTGATTATAACATTTATTACTAAGTTGTAAAAAGTTTCCTATGAAAGCTAAGAAAAGGGGAAAGCAGAAAGATCTGAACAAGCAGGGAAAGGGAAAAATCTTTTCTCATGTCTTTGTCCTCAGTACTTATACATCTTTCAGAATATATGATCATATGGTAAAAAGTTCATCACACGTTCACACATAAAATTCAAATCATAAATCGAATAAGAAGTTTATAACAGTGAATGTTTACATGCATATCTATTAGGAGTAATTATCTGGCTAAACAATCATCACCTGTCACAGCTCCACAGGTTCACTGAAAGTTAAAAACTCTTAAGTTATTAAAATTTTGTATAGATAAACCCAGTCAATATTTTATCTTCTGTCCTAGAATCTATAATAAATCATTAGTTCATTTTTTTATGCCTTCTGTTAATTGTTTTACAACCTCTTGGAATGTGCTCTGAGTAGTAGAATGTCTGGTTACTATCTAAGAGCAATTAACTGGTGATACTTGGGACAGTGACAGAGTTTTCATTGCAGTTTTGACTATCAGAAAAGAATCTAATAACAGTCCCTCTATAAAAAAGGTGCCAAGAGCCAAGATTCCCTCCTGCCTGAGAGCAAATGTCAGTTATGCAAACAGCCTGAGTTAAGGAATACTTTATTGCCCTTCTACCAGGGAGAAAATATTAATCAGATAAGCAACTTAAGCCGAGAAATGTTTTAATTGCCCTCTTGCTTGTGAGAAAATATTTAGATAAGTAATTTGTGCTAGGAATTCTTATGGGCTTAGAGAACTTTGCAATTATAGGATGACCCTGGACCCTGACTATTAGATGGCCCTCCCAACTGCTTGCCTTTATAACGGCTGCCAGAACAATAAAATTTAAGCACTTGATTAGGCATTCAGACATGTGCTTTTTCTTTGTGTCTCTTGTCCTTTCAATCTTTCGCCCCCTTCCCTAGGGTCTTGTTGAATCCCCATGGACCGGGGCAAAAAGGCTTAATAATCACTGCTATAATTTTAGGAATTCTTAGAGGATCAACATTAAGAATTAAGAAGTCATCTATTTGTTTATGTAGCATCACTACAAGACAGTACATCTTTGTAGATCTTCAGAGATCTGCTCAAAGGGAGTGGGCTAATACCTAGTGATTGTTATGTATGATTAATAATAGCAGGAAAAGCATGCTAATAGAAGGAATATTTCCTAAAATGACCTTCTCCTGGGCTTTGCCTATGGGACCAAATTTGTCTTGGATTATAATCTGAAGGAGATCATCTCAGGAAGATCACCTGCTAGTTATTAGCCTGTCCTATGCTGGCTCCTGACAAATCACTTTAACTATGAAATAATAAATTCGTAAAACAATGACTAAGACAAATAATTTATTTATGGTTTAGCTTCATCAAAGAACTTAAAGTTCATTACAAGAAGCCATTAAACACATGGACTGGCAAACAAGAGATGCAGAGAGAGCATTCACAATACTTGAAATGCTGACATTTGAAATGTATAAAGAACCAAAATCATATCAGTACTACAATCATTACTGTCGTGTACAGCCTGTGCAACAGAATCATTCATTTATATTTGAATAGTCCAGTTACGTGACCAGTCTTAATGTTTCCTAACATAATTTATTCTAATCAACCCTCAGATTCTTGAATAGACTGAACAAGAAAGAAATCTTGATGAGCAACAAATGCTTGAAGAAGGTGTTCAACATCTCTAGCTATCAAGTGAAAATGCAAATTCAAGTCAGTATATAATATCCAGAGGAGCAGAAATGAAAAGAATTAAAGTCTCTCTCTCCAGAAAATCCTGTATAAAAAGAACACAAATAAAACAACAACAACAACAAAAACTACAGAGATAAAAGAATTCATAGCAGTGCTAACTTAAATGAAAATTGGCAAAGCAACTGATAAACTTCTGTTAGTGTTGTTTTAAAATTAATAATAGTGTATTTTGTGACTAGTGGTCCCATTGTTAGGCATATGATATTAAAAATGTATCCAATAATTGTTAAAACACAGAACCCCTGAGATAGATATAGTAACAATAGCAGTGAGATTTTGGCAAAGATGGAAACTTGATCTCCATAAATGTAGGCCTATTTCCAGCAAAGGATCATGGAGGGAGACAATAAGTGTGAAGTTACTAAGAGAAAGTATCAGAGGTTAGGATAAATGAACTAACGTGATACTGAAGACAAGCCAAAGGAACCAAATATTATTTAAGGGAGTGAGACAATGAACCAGATCAGATAGTGAGAGTAACTAAGTATTTAGGGGTTGTTAGATTGCCTAAGAAATGTTCTTTGCTAAAACTTGATTTTCCAGGTAAGTACATTGATGGGCTTACATGTTTCAGAAGCCTGTCTAATGTATAATAAAGCTAAAAATATTTGTCAATAGACAAATATCTATATGTGTTCAACTAAAATATGCATCACTGGTATGAGCAATAAATTTATTGATATCCCAAAGTAAAATCTGCAAAAAATGATTTAATAATCCTTTGGATAAATTGAGTACAATAGAAGAAAATTAGATTATAATTGAAATTAATGAGCTTCTGCCACCTAAAATAACGTGAGTGAACTCTATGTAAGTAACAATCTATAGCTGTAACTCAAATGTAGGATAGAAGAGAGTATACACCCGAAAGTGGAATATATTAGCACCTCAAAAAAGTACATAAGTAAAATCTTATCTCTTCTTCAGTGCTTTGCCTTCCTGTGACTTTTTTTTCCTATCTTAGAATCATGTCTTCATTGCTTTTAGAACTGACTGAAAATATACACTGATGCATAGACTCTTTTAAGATTAGAGTTTCACACAGGTCACAGATATTAAAATGACAATTGAGTTCACAAATTTTCTGATTCTTAGGGGCCATTAAAGAAAGTAAGACATCAATAATCAAATCTACTGCATCAGGATATATGGTATTAAATGGAGAACTCATTTTCAAGAAAAGTACTCATGATGTTCTGTTATGTCTCTTTTAATCATGGTAAGCATTGCAGATAAATGGTTAGAAAAGAAGTTATGGCCTGTAAAACTCATTATTCTCTAGGAAGAGTTTAATGGCAGCAACACCAGTAGACTGATATAGATTATAGAAATATCCATGGATGATGAGCAGGTTCTTGGTAAAACTATCGTTAGAGAGACTCATGTGGCTCTCTGTAATCGGGTTCCAAATACGAATCAGTTTTATGTTTATATCCTTTGAATCCTGAGAAATCAGGTTCTATAGAAAGGATCTTTCAATAGAACATATTTCTTAGTCTAATGTTTTTTCTCTACCTTTAAGTTTTGGGGCTTTTACTTGTAGAAGGAATTATCTCATCATCTTACGTAGTCTCGGATCAATGTTGGTACGCCTTCCTACTTAGTGTGGCGAATGCTCTGTAGAACTGTGATTTGTGGCAGAGTTTCTTTGAGTCGAGTGATAGATGGTGTTGCATGAGATTTTTGTCTCCATTCTAGGAAGAGTATACACCATTCCTTCTCATGTTCTCAACTTGTCATGTTGCTCAGGTTGCAGTGGATAGTTTGAATGGCTATAAAAGACTGATTTACTCTCCCCGATGTATAGAGTCAAAAGATAGAAAGCGATTCACTGGAAATCATGTCGCCTGGAGTTAAATTGGAAATTAACTGTGCAATAAACTCCGTTTCTAGGTAAAAGTCAGTGAGTGCTAAAGACTGAAAAGGAAATGGCAATGAGTCATCTGATAAGGCAATTCTACTTCCTGCTGTGTCCCTGGAGGATAATGAAGGATCGTGAAAAGTTGAAGGAGGCAATGATAGCTACTTTTTGCAAGTGATACAGAATTTAAATGTGGTTATTTAAAACTAAAGTTTCTGGTATTTGTCTTGCACATGAAAATATTGTAAATTTATTTTTTTCCCGAAATGATTTAAAATGTAAGGCGAGAGAAGAAATTTGGTTTATGTTACAAATAAATGACCTCGCTTCGCTCAACAGTTTCATCGACAGCTTTAATCTAGCTTTTCACTAAAGTTTAAATTGCAGAAAATATACCTGTCTGTCCTATTAATAATCTTGGATTAAGTTGATGTGTTTACTCTTGTAGAGTTATTTTTTTTTAGTTATTTACTCACGTATGATTATGAATTTGCCTCAAACCTATTTAGTTGCCAGAAGTAAAGCACAACGAGGTTCAAATTCTCAGCGTCCCCGTCACTCACGTACTGCTGTATTTCCACATGGTATATATTCTATGAACTAACAGCTTTAAGCTAACGATTCTGTGTATAGATTACAAGTATCTTTTTGACTTTCAGCACCAACTAGAAGTAAAGTGATCCTAAAAACTTCATTAAAATGTCATAAAATTAGCTTAAGCAGAATTTTACACATCCAAACACTCCACAAAATTTATATCACTAACCAATAAAGACAGAAAACACAATTTGTGCTTTAAAATGTACTTTATTGTAAAGAGGAAAAAGATAATCTCAGTTACTACACACAATTACCCCAGATGATAACATTTTCAGAAGAATCCATTTAAAGACATTTAAAACAAATTTTCCGTAATAGAAACTCGTCAAAGGCCTTGATTCTCTCTGCTCAAATGATGCAACTGGAATTTAGAAAAACAAAATCTGTCTAGGAAAGGTTAGCTTAAGCAAGGATGCTATGCTATCTAATACACAGCAGACAACTCAAGATGAATCATTGTCCTCTATGTGGTGTTTTTTCTACTCTAAAATAGCAGTCAAGCCTTAGATAAGACAGAGGCTTCATAGGATGGATGGAGAGATGTAAGGAGGATGGAGAATGGAGGTTGCAGTCACATCTGTAAGTAGAGAAGCAAATGCATGATTAGTTATATTATGTCACTTTTGAGGTTATGATTTTATACATTTTGCTAGTCATTTCCTTTTTATATAAACCTAGCACATTAGTTAATTTTTGTTTCTCTACTGCTGCTATACACACATCATTCCTGTTTATTTTGACTTAAAAAAATTTGTTATTAATCCATAACTTTTGTGTTATTATTATAGATACCACCAGGAAAATATAATAAATGTGTGACATAGGCCAGAGATTATCATTTTATTAATGTGATCTTTTGGGAAAAAGTTAAGGAAGATCTCACACACACACACACACACACACACACACGAAAACATGCACACACACACACATGGGAGGGGCAGGGAGGGAGAGGGAGAAGGGACATTGGCTGAGGTGAGTAAAACACATTTAGATTTACTATATAATTTGCTATTGATTCCTACTTTATTATCTTAAAGAATAGGATCTTGTTATTTGTCTTTAAATGTCTCAGGCACTATTCCATGAAATAGTAACATTCAGATATAATTGCATAGAATTTTCTATTATTATAATTCATACTGTGAAATATTAGTTTGCTGTTTAAATACATAATTATGAAAATTCAAATTTCAAATGGTAGTAGGATGCAGGATTAGACATGCAGTCTATGAACTCACCAAGTGTTATAACTGTGGAGTTCCTGAGAGTTGTCTTAATATCTCTGAAGGATAAAAAGTATTAACATCATTAGATGAATTTATTCAATAGGAAAATTTTAATGAGGAAAAATTTAATGACAGCTACTTATTACGTATCTGTTTTTCTTGACAAAAAGTTTATTGAAATTGATCACCTTAATGATAAGAAGAAGTATTATTGTACTACTTCAAATGAGCAAAAGGCCAGGTGTTGAATTCAGGGTGAATGTATGCTTAGATACAGGCTCTTTTACACACATAGTACTTATATTAATCATGTGTATACACAGAATGAAAGTACTTAGAGATTAGTCAAACCGAAGTATTACATTAACTGCATGTCAGCGGTGTTTTTTGTTTTTTGTTTTTTTTGTTACATCATTGAAATGGGTTTTACTTATTGAATATAGAATTCTGCTGTTTGTGTTACTGAGAAAGGATTACGAGTCTAAGATACTAGAAAGCATACTATCATCACTGACTGGTCATTTTACTCTAAGTATTTTCCTACAAATGTTCTTTAAGCTACTTTGCTTCCTTCGTTAAACATCAGTCTAGCAGTATTTGTTAATTTTCATAAACTTACCACCATTCATTGGTTTTTTCAGCATCCTTGGGTACAACGGGCTTGAAGGTGGTAAGAACCGCTTCAGGAGTAAGGTAGTGCATTTCTTGTGGAACAGAAGTCCAAAGGGGAGAAGCATCAAACTGGAGGAATTGTGGGAGAGGCTGAATGGAAAAACAAAACAAAAGACAAACAAAATGTGTGAGCAATTACTGCTAAGCGTCTCTGAGGAGCTGGATCACATTCTCGCTTCTTAAGATCACTGTTGAAACTTAAACCCCGAGGACTGATCACCTGAGCCAAAAGGAAATAATAACACAAATCTCTCTAGTTCTCAATAAAAACTCATTGATATTTTAACTACAAAATATTTTCTAACTTAAATTTATTTTAGTTTTAAGAATTTTGATATCAAAAGAAGGGTCCTTTATCTAAGGTCAATATAGCTTATCCCTGAATGTCTGTCAAGTAGAAAATAAATCTCTAAATGTTTGTTCAGTGCCGTTCCCAGAAACTAGTTTGGGGTACAAAAAAAGTATATTTCTTCCTGAAATATTGGACTATTTCTAAATGTAATATTGGAATATATAGTATTGGATATTATACTATCGGATTAATATTGGAATACATATAATATTGAAATATTAGAATATGTATATGTAATTGTAATTTATGTTTCTTGAAACCAGGAATAAAATTAAAACCATCTCAATTTTTTGTGAACATTTATATAAATAATAAAACAAAAACAATTTATTGAAACTTC
This sequence comes from Mastomys natalensis, assembly GCA_021653895.1. Classification (NCBI taxonomy): domain Eukaryota; kingdom Metazoa; phylum Chordata; class Mammalia; order Rodentia; family Muridae; genus Mastomys; species Mastomys natalensis. Next base: position 331,575 of record JAJTUV010000370.1, read on the forward strand.
TACTTTTCTTATTAATGCATATGTATAAAATGAAATTAAATAATAAAAGTAACTGACCTGAACAGAGTACTGGGCCAGCGCCTTGGTAGAGAAGGAGAAAAAAAAAATCTTTCTAAGTTACATATAACGAAGCACCATAGAGAGTAACTTATTGTACCAAATTTATAAATAATAAAATCTATCTATACAATTTTACATCATCTTTTAAAAGATGTATTAAACTAATACAGTCACTGAACTTTAGGTAATACAAATGATTGCCTCTAGTTTACTTTTCCTTTGAGCACTGAAAGCGATTGGAGCATTCAAGAGTGCAGTGAAGGTAACTTGAGATACAGTGATGAGTCCTTATGGAGCTGATTAATTGCTATAGCATTTAAAAATTGGGGAAATTTAACATTAATCATATTCATAGAAAAAAATTCATCACTTGCCTACATATTCCTTTCAATATTAGAATTTTCCATGTAAGACATACAAGTGGAGCCATCGGTGGTCCACAGTCTCAGAACTGAACACAAAACAACCTCTTTTAAAAGTAAAGACATATGCAAGCGCTAGAAACATAAAAATATGAGAATTGGGGGAGATCAAAAGTGACAGATATATTCATTTCCCACAAATGAGACACAATAGAGATAGACACAATTCAGATAGAGAACCTAATTTCTTTCCATGGCAGAAATTGCATGCATTTGGATAATAGGGTAACAAACTGGGATTTTTCGAACTTAAAGTTAGAAACCTGAACTGAAATTATTTTCATTCTGAGATGACTAAAGAATTAGTCTTTCATTTTATTTGGCAAATTAAATCTTTCACAGTAAGACCAGAACTATCACTGGAAACCCTGTCAGTAGCCAACAGCTAAGAAATCCTGGAATGAATATACACATAACCAATATGCATATACCAATATATATATATATATATATAAGACTGTTTATGGCAGTGTTACATATGTGCACACAAATGCCACACAAATGCCACACAAATGCCACACAAATGCATGTGTGCAAACTCTCTCTCTCTCTAGTTCTCTCTCTGTCACACACACACACACCACACACCACAGACACACACACAGACTACACACACACAGACTACACACACAGGTGACGCTTTACCTGGTCCACTACACTCATGGGATGTCTCTGGAAAGAGAAAAGGAAATCAGAATTACCTTTTAGGATCTATTAACACTGTAAAGGCAAAATAAACTGTCCTTGAGATTGTTTAGTGATTTTGGAACTGATACTCGTTTTGTCAACTGCTGTTCAATTATCCAGTGACACTTCTTTTCTATAAGACACGGAAGCATCCCTGACAATCACCGATTCATTAAATTGTGCATTCCTGGTAGAAATCTCCATACTTGGTATGCAATTGTCCTCGTGATCCACTTGAGTCAGAACTGCTAGGAAATACCTGCTTCATAGGAACTATTTCATCTTAAACTCCAGAGACACTTTAGAACCAGTGGTGAGTGTACAGAGTACAGCAGACAGTATCCACTCTGGATGACTGAAAAATTCACCTCATAGGTGACAAACTAGAAAGTTGGAGGGTTTTGTCACAATCCCTCTAGAATGGAGTATCAGAGTCTAGATGGTCTCTTTAAAGAATAATGTGTCAATAAGAAAATCTCCTGATTAAGGGAACATGATTAAAACTGAACATGAGATACCTAAACCACATTGAATTTGACGATTAGAAATCTACAGGTACAGTTGTGTAACATTGAAGAAAGTGTTGACAGGAATAAACGTAACTATAGACAATGACCCTGCATAGTGCTTGTGATTATAAGCTTGTGATTAGCTGCCCACAGGAGCTAAGATATACACGGGTGGAGCAGCAGCAGATCCCACCCAAGGATGGAGATCAGCCATTCTTGTGCTCAAAGTTATGGGGGGGAGAGGAAGAGGGAGGGAGAGAGAGAGAGAAATGGAGACAGAGAAAGAGAGACAGGGACAGTGAGACAGAGAGAAGAATCTATTCAAGAATATGAAGCTATTTTAAAGCAATGACTTAATAAAAGATTAGTATCTCAAAATACAGAAGAAATACTATCATTTGAACTTGGCTGTATACATTCATCCCGTAAGGCATTATGGGATGTAATTCAAGAAGACATACTCTAGATTACTGAGATATGTGACACTGTACTACTGTGCTTGCTACAATGAATATATCACCATCCAAAGAAACTTGTACATCCAAGTAATTTGGATTTGTACACCATCAAAGAAATTTGTACAGAGTACTAATTTTATGCTCAGATTACTGAAAAAAATCCAAAGGTTTTATATTTAGAATGTATAGATAAAAGTCAGCTAAGGTTAAATTTGCCAGAGTTTAGAAAAATAAATAGTAAATAAATTTTATTCTCTGGAAGAAATAAAAGCATATACATTTTCTAAGACTATATTTTCTTTTCATACCTATTTGTAATCATTATTAATATTTTTCTTTGGTAAATGCGAAGTAAAATATTACCATATTTGGATAGTTGAGCTGGTTCAGTCTTGCATGATGTTTCTGTATTTTTTTAAAAAAAGCATTTGATGTAAAAATGTAACACTTAATATAAATGTTAAAATATTTTGAATTTACTTATTTATCTCACCTGGGCAAAGACAGATTGCTAAAGTAAAAAGAAAAAAACATTTTTGTTTCTTTCAGTATATTGATTTTATTCATTTAAGAATAGTCAACAACTACTATGCACTTGGTTTTACCTAGAGATTGCAATAAATACTATGAAGTAGTTTGGCAACCCTATGCAAAACCAGGGTGCTTCTAAAATCTTTAAAGTTTATTACATAACCTGGCATACATCGTTAAGACACCAAAATGCTGTGACCAGCTAATTTCTGAGAGAAGTAATGATGTTTGTATTGGTGAAATAAATGTTTTTTGTAGGATTTATTCTAAACATAAGAAACCCAAAATCTAGAGCACTAATATGGATCTCATTATCACATAAAACATAATGGAAATATTAAAATAATTCACACTTAGTAATAAAATCTTACTGGTGACAGGAAAGCTTGCTGAAGAAGAAAAATAAACGTCATTTAGTACTTTAGTATACTGATTGACATAGAATTTGTACTGGCATGGTATTGGAGATAAATTAAAATAATTTTTATTTAGTAAAAAATTTTACCTGTGCCAGGAGAGCTTCCTAAGGAAGAAAAATAAATGTCCTTTAGTATATTGATAAAGAATTTGTATTGGCATAATTTTGAGAAATATTAAAATAATTTAGATTTAGGAAAAACATCTCACCTGAGCCAGAGAAGCTAGCTAAGGAGGAAAAATAATCCTCCTTTTAGCATATTGATTTACATAATTTGCATTGCTATAATATTTGATGACTATTAAAATAATTTAGACTTAGTAAAAGAAGATCTCACCTGAGCCAGGGGAGTTTGCTAAGAAAGAAAATTAAGTGTCTTTTTAGTATGTCAGTTGAAATAGAATTTGTATTGGCATAATATTTGATAAATGTTAAAATAATTTAGATTTAGTAAAAAAAAAAAAAATCTCACCTGAGCCAGGGGAGTTTGCTAAGAAAGAAAATTAAGTGTCTTTTTAGTATATCAGTTGAAATAGAATATGTATTGGGATAATATTTGATGAATGTTAAAATAATTTAGATTTAGTAAAAATTCTCACCTGAGACAGAGACACTAGCTAAGGAAGAAAAATAAGTGTCTTTTTAGTATATTGATTGACATATAATTTGTATTGGCATAATATTTGATAAATATTAAAATAATTTAGATTTAGTATAAAAAAAAATCTCACCTGAGCCAGGGGAGTTTGCTAAGAAAGAAAATTAAATATCTTTTTAGTATATCAGTTGAAATAGAATCTGTATTGGCATAATATTTGATAAAAGTTAAAATAATTTAGATTTAGTAAAAATTCTCACCTGAGACAGAGACACTAGCTAAGGAAGAAAAATAAGTGTCTTTTTAGTATATTGATTGACATATAATTTGTATCGGCATAATATTTGATAAATATTAAAATAATTTAGATTTAGTAAAAAAAAAAAAAAAAAAAAATCTCACCTGAGCCAGGGAAGCTTGCTAAGGAAGAGAAATAAATGTCTTTTTAGTATATTGATTGAAACAGAATTTGTATTGACATAATATTTGATAAATATTAAAGTAATTTGGATTTAGTCTCACCTGAGTTTGGGGCGCTTGCTAAGAAAGAAAATTAAGAGTCTTTTTAGTATATCGGTTGAAATAGAATTTATATTGGCATAGTATTTGATAAATGTTAAAATAATTTAGATTTAGTAAAAAAATCTCACCTGAGCCAGGGAAGCTTGCTAAGGAAGAGAAATAAGTGTCTTTTTAGTATATTGATTGAAATAGAATTTTATTGGAATAATATTTAACATAGACTTCACAAATGTAAATTCTTCCCTACTAAGCAGTGAAGTAAGTTTAAATTTATCTCAGCCTTGAGAAGCCCACGTTCGATGTAGAGTGTATAATAATATCTCCAATTTTTCTCCCTTGTCTTTTAATACAATGCTTATATCAAAAAGTTAATAAACTTAAACTCTGCCTCAAAAAAAGTAGAAAAGGTAAACTTACATGTTGATATTCAGATCAATGATTGACTAATTATTATCTATGTTAAAGCTAGAATAAGTAGGCAACTTAGAAAAATAAAAAAAATAGATGTGAATAAAACTCATTTGTGTTACTTCTATAATGGAATATGAATTTGCATTACAATGAATAAAACATGACCTGGAGAAGTTGACTGTACTTGATCTGTCTCTGAAGCTGTTCCTGTGTAAAATGAAAAAAAAAAAATTCTCAATTTCATGTACACAATTCAGTAGTTTTAGATAGTAAATTTATAATATCTTTTTCTGGGACTATGGGTAGACAAATTATTAATCTTTTATTATTACCTTTTTGCCCCAATGAATCTATTTTTTTTATAATCATTAAAAATTTTGTATAAAAATTTACTTTAATTCAAATTATAATATCTCTAACTGGGATTATTAGTTGGTTACATTTGCAATATCTCTCTGGCTGGATATCCAGAAAATGGAAAATACTATTTGCTTATTTTAAAAGTTGTTAGGTTTTATAAAGAATTTAGAGTGCTTCACGAACCAAGTTAAAATGTTTCTAGTACTAATTAAAGTTTATTTAGAGATGATCATGTTTTAATGTTAGCAGATTAATAGCAATTTAATGTTCATTTTATCACAAGACATAGTGATTTCATCAGAGTGATTGAAAGCACAGCTTCAACTGGAGGTTGTTTGACAAAGTAACATGCCATCATTTAGAGAGGGTGTCATTCACACTCAAAAGTGATAAATCATGACACATTAAATGAAATCTTTAGCTGAAAGGAAAGAATCATAAACTTAGGATAAAGGTTGTTAGTTTAAGTTAAGTTGGGAATTGGCCATTTAGATTTCATGAAACTACATATTGCAGCTCAGGCTGATATCAAGGAGATAGAACATTAGTATAATGTTCTCGGTCATTGCTTGATTTTTTTTTTTCTTTTGAAAGATTCATTAAAGTCTTACCAGGGTGCACTGGTTGAGTATGTCTTCATCTGCAATGTTTTTCTGCTAAAATAAAAAAGAGGGAGATACGTGAGGGTTGTAATTTTATGTTTTACCTAGGTTAATAATAGCATATTGTTAGCTTATGTTAAATATAGCAAATATATCCTACCTCAGAGTTACTGGGAATAGCATCCTCAGATTCCTAACAAAATGAGGAAAATAAAGATTTATAGTAATGACATTCTCATTTGAGGTGTTATAAAGCAAACTCTGTATTACTGAATTACTACCCTAAACTGATCTTAAGACACAGCTTCTGGATAACAAAATGAAGTTGCTGATTTGGGTTGTATTTTATATTTATACTCCATTTCTTCCTGTTATCATTTTCTTGGACATTACTCGGAATGTTGTGGTAGGTGGAAATAAACATCTGTTCAAAATTAACATAGCTACCCCTTCGTCCTACATTTTATTTCGATAGTTGGAAATTTCACTCATAAAATCAAAGCATTGAATTCAGCATCTTCTGTGTCTACTGTCTTTTTTCTAGGTTAACAAGAGTCCAAGAATGAATACTACTGATACTATCAAAGAGTCAGGATGATCTAGATCCAAGTGACTTCTATACTCAACATAAGACATGCACACCACTCACTTGGAAGTTATCACTTAATAAGCTCAAGTTCTATAAAAAACAAAAAACAACAAAACAACAAAACAAACCAAAACAACAACAACGAGAATGACAAAGAAGGAAACTAAATTTACAAATAAATACTCAAAAAGGAGGACACAACACATGGCCCGGGAATAGTCTTTAAATTCATCTTTGACAAGTAATGCTTTCTTATTTTATTGGATGATCGTTACATACTAAAACTAATGTAATGTCACACATAGAGATTCTAAGGTAAGGAGATCTTACGTTGTAGTTACATATTGTACTACAGATGTTTGCACATGTCCCCCAGTAACTGGATCTTGGAGTGAGAATGAAATCTTTACCTCACTTGATGAGCTGCTTGAGGAGTCTTCCTGTGAAGAGGAAGGAAATAAGCCTCATGACCTCCTGAAGGTTTTAGAACTTGAAGAAAACAACCCCATGGTGCAGAAAGGGTTATTTTAGCATTGAAACAAGCTATGCAAAAAAGATTCATGGCCATTGTAATGTATTTTCTTATCAATTTTACTTGAAAAATTATGTGAGGGAAATTCTAATAACTCAGCAAGCAAGAGAGATCTAAATGGTCATTTTTAATCTATTTAAACAAAGACAACTAATTGTACCATTATATAAATGCAAAATTAATGATTTTTGATAAAATATAAATTAAAAGCTAATACAGGGTCAGTGTTTATTCTCACATACTTTGGGCATACTTAATATGAATAAGCAGAAAATATTAATAATAACAGTCTCATTTTGGGAATAAGACTTGACAAATAAAATAGATTCAAATCATATACCCTTTGACATAGTTAATCTTTCTTCTAACTCATGCAAATATAAGCATATATAGTTTTATCTCCAATAATCCATTTCAAAAGATGGATTTTAATATTCCACTGATTATTTGTTTCTGGAGATAGTTGACTGTATACATAGTAGGCTGATGGAGTGTCTTCCCATGTTTCAGAGTAGGCAGCACAGTGCACGGAGCCAAGGGTTATGTGGATCTCTTCTGTTTCAGTGCTGTACTCAATACTAGAAAAGGGGGTTCTTGGTCCCAAATGTCAGCAAAGTGTTCTGCAGTCTCTGAATTTGAAGCACATTGTGCTTTTTAGTTCTTATTTTAATAAATAAGCAAGTCTTTCTAAATTTTATGAACACTGTTTAAATGGCTTAAATTTTTACTTCCCTTTATAACCAGAACACAATGTATATTCTTTATTCATAAAGTGGAACGCACTTCTCTGAGAGGTCCAAGAAGTTAAATACTTCTAAATTCATTTTCCTAGTGTGTGCAGCTTAAGGTAACTTTCTTAAAAAGCAGCAGACTGCACACACGCACTTCTCTGAGAGGTCCAAGAAGTTAAATACTTCTAAATTCATTTTCCTAGTGTGTGCAGCTTAAGGTAACTTTCTTAAAAGCAGCAGACTGCACACAATAAGTGCAAAGGATATTGTGTAGTTCCTTAAATTGAAAGAATCTCACCTGAGCACTTGCCATTGCCTGTTCCTAAGGAAAAAAAAAAAAGAATTTTTATGTTTTTCGTGACAAACAGTCACTTAAAACTAATTACTACCAACTCAAGAAGATACTAGCCAAACTAAAAACCCAGGACAGTATCTCAGAATTGAGGGAAACAAACTAAACTTGCTAAATTCAAGTCTTCACATTCCTAATTTGCATTTCCAAGATTAATTCAAATCTTTTGAGTTCCTCTACATTGGGAGTGACTGAGAATATATTAATGTATCTGAACACTGCAATCTTTGGTTTTCTTTTAACATGACTTGTGGACATTGATCAGAAACACTGTATAAAAGGCATATAATAGATAAAATGTACTTGAGTAGAGTGTGGCTCACGGGTGCATAGATACTCAAGAAATGATTTTTTTTCTACTTAATATCCTGTGCCCAGGTTTTAGCATCACAGTAGTAGAAAGACAACTTTTTCTCCAGAACTGAAGTTCAAAATATCAGGGTTGGGGTGTGTCATCTACTTAATTCCAGCACACACATAACTGTGTTTTTCTAGATATTAGGTATATTTGGAGAACTATCAGAATTATTCTCTCATTTGGATAAGATAACTTTATTATGTGTTTCCCCTGCCCCATATTCAGTGGGGTGGTTTTAAAGCAAAGGGCTTTACCTCAGTTGATGCTTCCATAGATACCTGTAAGAAAAGGTTTTAGTCATTAAATAGATTTTTAAAATATTACACATCATTGAGGTTAATCATTTTGAGAATTGTAGGCTCTTTTAATACTGAATTTTTATAAAAAGTAATAAACAGTCAAGTTCAAAGGCTATGATCAGTGAAAGAATACTGAAATTTCATGATGTAAAAGGTTCTTGGGCCATATGTAATGCTTTCAATCATCCCTGCTAATGCCTTCTTTCAGCCTTCATAGTACATGAAGATTATGGACTAGACTGTAAATGCATTTATTTGTTTAGTCATTGTGTGATATGTATAACTTACTTCATCATAGGTGTTCACTTAGGTCTATAATATCAGAAGCCGCTCAAGTTATCAATAGAATCCACTAGTCATTTTGAATGTGCGATTGACAGGTTTAACGAAAGAGTCAATGCCATATACAGTAGAAACAAAAGTATTCTTATGCTATGTAAATGCATATCTTGGCACATTATTTTGTGGAAAACTTTAGTACCTTGATTTCATTATTCTCTAATTCTGTCAGAAGTGCTCTCTGCTGAAAAAGCCAAGAGTAGCGTTAATAACGCAAATTTAAGTCACAGATTTTAGTAATAGTTTAAAATGTATAGATGTTTCTTACTCTGTTCAGGTTGGTGAGTAATTCCTTATGGTTAGAAAAGAAAGAAAAACAGTATTAGCAGAAATGACAGAACTAACGAAAATCCATAGTCAAGTCGACAAGTCAACATCATCACTTCTCACTGCAAATTTAAAAATCAATGTTTTCAATTAATGTCCCAGTGTTTCTTGTCATATCAATTCTAAACTTAAGTGTTTCTCCACTGTTCTGTCTTTGCATGTTCTATAAGTAAATGAGCTATGAAATAATTTCAAATTTGTGTTACTTGATTTTGTTGTCTTTGTTTAATGAGCAGTTGTGAGGTGTATTGACTTAATACTTGAGTACCTATTTCAACTCTACATTATATCCCACGGAGTCTTTTCTGACCTTTCCCAAATCTACTGTTTAGTCTTGTTTCACTTGTTCAGCTCAGGTTTAGACAGTCACTCTGGTGAGACTCTATAGGTGTAGCTTCTGAAAATGAAGATGTTAACGTGGATAGTGGGAAACCCAGGAGGCCTCAACCACGCACAAGGAACCACAGACAGTTAAACAATGCCGAGAGGATGAGGAATGGTCTTTCCCAGGGAGGAGCACACCAATTGCTTATTCAATACCAAATGATCAGCACTGAAAACATACATATAATATATACACATTGAGCACATTGTACTTATGTATTTAGGAATATATGTTTGTGTGTATGTATGTGTGCATATGTATGCATGTATGTATGTATGTACTAATTAATGAAGAGAGAAAGAAGAGCAGAGAAAACTACTTGAGAAGATTTGAAGGGAGGAAAGAGAAGTGAGAAATGATGTAATTACATTAAAATGTCAAAAATACAGGAAATAATTAAATATACTTATGTTAGAAATTCGTTGAGACAAGGTTGAGTTAGCCATAAAGTCTTTTAAATAATGGTCTTCCATTAGAGTCTGATACTTTTATATTCAACAAATGAGTAACATTTTAGAGAGCTGAAACCTATCTGAGACACTCATTCATGCTCCCAGAATACTGAGCATGGAAACTTGAGCTACTAAATAGGTCATGGAAAGAAAAGACGAGTGGTTTTTATCAGAAGCAATGTTTTAGGCATAAATTAAAATTAAAATCTACTTTTTAATGAATAAAGAGGGTTATTAATTCAAGCAAAAATGCTTTATACACGTGAACTACACTTTGTTTTATCCATTTATTGAGGACAAAGTATAGCTGCAGATGCATAGACATGGCATAATGAAAACTGCTACTTTGCGTGCTAACCTGAAAAGAGTGAGTTTTCCTCTAAGAGTGTGTTTGTGTGTTAAGATCTGGAAACACTTACCTCATTTAGGCTGAGATACTTTGGTTGTTTAACAATTTCCTGTTGGAATTGAAATTTGAAGTATAAAATGATAAGCTGACCACTAAGTATGTCCATGCGTTGAAACACATCATTTCGTTTGAACATATGAGGGTGAATTTGTAAACACGCACACAAAACGAATTTGTTCACCACAGGAACCTAAGTGCTTAATGTATTTGAGTAAATCAGTGGATTCTTAGGTAGGAGAAAAATCTGTGATTTTAGTTTTACACACCAAGTCAAAAATCTAAAAGGGACACCGTAACTGATTCCCTTTTATACCAAGCCTGCTAAGCATCTGTTTTCCAAAATGTCCAACAAAGGCTTTGCAGATCGATGAAATCAAAACAGAATTGAGAGGATATTACAGAGATCTGAACACTTGTGTACTTTTGAAGATATATAAAAATCAGTGTGTAGAAGTCATTCCACATCGAAGACAGCTAACTGAAGGATTGAGGAGATCGGAGGAGTGTGGGTATGGCTCCCTGGACATGTTGCTTACCTCACTGCTGCTATGCTGTTGCTGAGTCTGCAAAGAATAAATGATCATGTGGTATTAGTCTATATACTGGAAAGAGTGGTGAACTAATGTCTGTCGTAGTGGCTATGGTAGAGATCATTAATTCACGATTCAGTATGTAAAATTAGAGCAAATTAGGAGTCACAAATAGTACGTGGAAGAGAGTACATTAACATGTTAACATATTCTGTTTTAATAACTATTTCTTGTGAATAAGTACTTGAAATAGTTCTGTTGTGTATGAGTGTATGTGGTGTGTGTGTGTGTGTGTGTGTGTGTGCGCATGTTCATGTCAGGGTACATGTGTGGAGGACAGGGGACAACATTAAGGATTAAAGATTGGTGTTTCCGCTTTCAACTTGGGCTCTAGGGACTGGGGGCTGACTTGACAGTTGCACAGTCCACATGTACCTGCTGAGCCATCTTCCTGGCCCCATGTGCTCTTTTATAAAAAGTATGGTTAAAATAATTAACCTTATGTGTATTAATATTTTTACTGAAACGATATCCCTAAGAAAAGGTGCAAGCATCTATTCCACAGAGAAAGAAAGATGGACTTTGTCTCTTTTGCTATCAATTAAGCCCATGATTAGAGAAAGTTCTTGAAGGGCAGAGTACAGTACTCACTTGACTGCTAACTGCATTTCTATGATGAAGTCTCTGAAAAGTAAGAGAAGAATTAAATTACCCAATACTAAACAGTCAAAATATCAATAATAACACAGATATAATAACATTTAGCTGGAATTGCTATTTAAGAAAAATCTTTAACAATATTATTAAAATTTGTCAGAAACTGTTGCTTTTGAGAATAACAAGAAATAATTATTTTACTGACAGATATGGAAGAAAAATGGTTTATCTGTTTTCTTTAAATTTTGACAGAGAACCAAGAAAACCACATAAAATGCCCAAATGTAAAACTCTTCAGTTAGTTTTAATTGATTCCAAATTATAATTTAGTTCTCTGGACAATTTCTATTATAAGAGAATTTAAAAATAGTTTTAAAACATTATACTAATTAGGGGGCAAAGTGTGTAGTATCCTAACTAAATTTTTGTCATTATTGCATTTTATCATTAATTATATTATACACTTGTTTAAATTCACAGTCGAGAGTAAAAATAATAGTTATATTTAGTTAAATGATAACATCTACAGATACAATACTTTTTTCTTTGGCATATGTGTATATTTTCTTGGAAAATCATTCAGATACAAGGTACCTGAAATGGGAATTTGATTATGTAGAATACTCTGGAATAAAAGGCTCTTTGTCATACTTTGTAAAGAAATATCATGTGCTCCTGAAATACTTAGAAGGCCACTTACTCTATGCTGTACTAGGGAAATGAACCTTGTTATCTCTTGTTATGCAATTTACAGCTATGCAATATTTTATTTCTTTCTTTTATTTCTGATTTTCATTGCTGTTTTATTTAATTTCTAGTAGGATATGTGACTTGGAGTTTTAGGGTTTTTACTCTTTGAGTCTCAGGAGTGAACAGGTGGCAGATCATTCCTAACAAGGAGGGCAGAACTTATTCACCGTACTCACGGGCATAGCAAGAGCAGCAGCCACGAGGCAGGTGAGGAGGAGGAGTTTCATGGTTGCCAAACGCTGTTTTATAAAAGGAGCAAAGAAGAGTTAGAACTCGTCTTTATAAATTTTTCCTTGACTACTCAACTAAGGAGTAATTACTAGGATAAGAATAAATCAGCTTGATACATTGTAGTTAAGCAAAAGATGTTTAGCCATGCAAGCAAAACAAATGTTTACCACTCTTGCCGTCTAAGTTCTTTTATTTTTAAATTTTCATTTATTTATTCTTACCCCCAGACCCTTGGTATTGCCGTGGTAAATGTGTGTACAGGTCAGAGAAGAACTTGTGAGGTCGGGATTTAAAGTCAGTTCTTTCCTCTACCATGTGAAGTCAGAGGATGAAGGGCCTGCCTCTGTGGCAAGTGTCCAGACATGTTGATCCACCTTGCCTCCCCTTTCTTAGTTCTTATGTCATTCAGAAATACCAAATTTTCATCATTTTTACTTACTGTCTAAAAATAATTTGATATTTAATATGTCATTCCTTTTAAGATGGGAGTGAAAGCATCAGTCTTTAAAAACAATTAGAAAGAACAACTCTCTTTGAATTACCACATTTACAAAGTTGGCAAGGTAAAGAAAACCCAACAGAAATTTTCACGCTTATTTTTTTAAATCTGAAATTCTTTGAAAAAGTATCTTTCATGTAGATCTATTTGAAACATTCTGTTCTTTAATTCTTTGTGAAAAGTCTTTCAGTTAACAATATTAACCTCTGTCAATTAATTTTAAAATTTGGTACTTGGTATCATTTTTAGTATGCAATATTTTAGTTACAAAAATTATCAAAGGTAAATTGATTTATACAAAACTATAGTAATCTTTCTATCTGTGAGAAGATATTAAACTTTTAAAATGCAGTTTTCAGCTCTTGACATACTGCAAGAAACTATCAATATTTTATAAACACATACAAAACATTGCAATTGAGAAGAAGTTATATTTTAATTGAGAAGAAGTTAGATTTATGGAATTATAACATGATTTTTTTTTCTATATATAAAAACAATACCTTGAACCCAAGAGTAGGGAGAGGGAAGCTCGGAGATGATCAAGAAGATGGCTGAGGAGGTTGCTCTGCAGCTATTTAAACTCACTGAGCAGTGAAATGCTAATTTTGTGGGTTTGCTTTAGACAAAGGTTTTACATAAATTCTAAGAATTGTTGCAAATAGGAAATTAATTTCTGCCCAGTTCCTCTCCCGGGAAATTCTGAGAAATGTCTCCAACAAAGGAGTGACTCATGAAATTATGGCAAATTATATAGGAAATACAGAACCATGAAGATTCACAGTTATTGCTCAAACGTGGCTTTAAGTTGAATGTACAGAACTCCATCATATCTTTTGAAAAAAGATTTATTTTTCTAAATGAAATCCTTGAGGGAAAATAAGGTTCTCCATGTTCCACACTTGACAACATATCTGACCATTTAAAAAAAAAAAAAACAAATGTTTTAAAAAGTCATTTGTCTTTAATTAATCATTGGTAACTTAATTTATGGAATAGTTTATATCATATGTAATCTAAATGTACATTTTTGGGGGGAGAAAACTCAACTCTCCTATAAATTTTGGTAGCTGTTTTGCTGTACTAGATTTTTTTTCTTTGTTTTATTTAGTTTAGTCATTTTACCTTTCTTTTAAAATTAAAATGAAAGGACTCGAGAATTATAATTTAATTTTATTTAAATAAATCATAGATCTGATAGTCCATTTAAAAATAAACATAAGAGAATCCTTTCTCTCTAAACTCAAATTCTATTCGTAGAATTACCTAGCATCATACAGTTTTGATGTTTTATAGCTGAAGAAAATATCTGCATATAAAGACTACTTAAAATTATTATTCTGATGATTCCTTTGATTTTTATTTTCTTTTTATTACAAAACATCATCTTACATATTTTAAGTAAATTTAAAACTAAGATAATACCCACAGCCTATTTACTGTTACATGACAGGGACATTTATTCCCAAATCAAAAGACATTCTAGGGTCTCCATATTTGAGAATCAGAGGAGATTGTGGATTTGCTTATTATAGCTGTATAATTAAGATGATACCTTCTGCTAGCTTCCTGTGGGAGCTGATTCACATCAGTTCAACCAGATCACTGTGTCTCCTCTCTGCTCTGATTCAGGGTCTTCAGCATGGCTATCACTAATGTTCTCCAGGGTCCCCCTTCAGGAATGCCATCACTAATGTTCTCTAGTGCCCCCATTGTTCCTTCCCAGATGTGCACCTGGAACTGTTGATTTATGTTATTCCCAACTCAGAATCTCGTTATATGAAGCTCTTCTGGATTCTCACCTGTTTCTTTAGTATGTTACTCATGAATTTATCCACAGAGGTTATAAAAATTAGAAAAAAAGACAAAGGAAAAGGTTCTGCTCTGGATTTCAAAAACTCGATTACAAAAACAACAACAACAACAACAACAACAACAACAACCACAAAATTTTAGCCTTACAGTAATTAAAAAATGATTTTTAATAAGTTGCTTAGTAATTTATATAGGGCTTCTGAGTTGCAGCGATGGATGAAAATGGGTAGGGCATTCTAGAGAAGAGAAGGTTCTTTAACTCAATTTAGTTAGAGTGAATGATGAAGCACAGAGGACAACCAGACCTTTAGGTAACTTACCCAACATCTTAAGGCCATCGACTGCTTAGCAAGTTCCTTTATCTCCTCCCCTGAGCGTCTTTATGAACTCAAAATCCAATTTAACGACTTATGCCTCCCAGAGAGAAGAATTGATTTCTATTTTGTTTCTATTTGTTTCTATTTTCAGAAGTTTAACTTGAAATATACATCTATATGCCACTGCTTACAGTAATGGATCAAAATAGTTTGGTTGTTCCTTGTACATTTGTGAAAGTCTGCAAGAATTTTTATTGAAATTTGTCCTGATTATTTTCTGTTTGTTTTTATTCATTAAATTGTCTGCATCTATCCATTAACAAAGTTCAAGCTTGAAGTATTTATTTAAGTAGGCCACACTTGTGATGTGACATATATCATAGATATATGATAAATATTTACATATGTATATCAAAACAAAATCTCAAATATATATATATATATGTAAATATATATTCATTTTTGTTCATGCATACAATGTGTTTGGTTAAGTCCACCATGAAATTCTTTCTCCTGCAATTCCTCCCTCATTCCCTTTAGCCACAATTACCTCACAAATCCAAGTATCCTCAAAAGAAAGAAAGAAAGGCATCAACACAACATAGTGCTGTCTGGGCATGCACATATTATTCAGAAGTATTGCACTTTTGGATAGTTGGAAAAAATACATAATGTTTAATGGAAAATACCTGAAGTGTAAAATGAACTTGTATCAGCAATCAAAAGGAGTATTTAATATAAGTCCCAGTCTGTAATAGTCCACACTCTATTTTCCTTTCAATTACCATAACGTTATTAACAATTAAAAGGATTTTAAAATTTTTTTCTGTTTTTCTTTCTCCTCTTCCTTCCCTTCTTTGTAAAAGTCATTTTCTAATTGAATTTCTTGTTGAAGAACTTTCACATTTTAGTCTGAAATACTGTAGCAACTAACCATGTCTGACAGTGCATGAAATTACTGAAGATTTTTAAAGTAAATATTTGAGCAGAGAAGGAATTTTAGGTTTAGAGAATTTTAAATGTGCATTGTGTATAGATAATGACTCTAAGTGGCTGGCAAACGAAGACATTCTTGTAGGAGACATTGAATGTGGAGGAATCCTTGTATGTAAAGAGAAATAACCCAACTCTCTATAGTGTTGAAAATAGAAAAGAGAATTCTTCAGTGACTAGAATCTCAATGGAGAAAAAAATAGTTGTAGAAAAAGACAGTAAGACTGGGAAGGTAGCTAAGTAGTGGAGAGATACAACTTCTAAGGTTTCTGTCCCTTTCAAATAATGTTGGTGCTAGCTCAAGGGGAATGTTCAAGGCCTGACACTGTTATTGATAGGATGGTGTGCTTACAGAAAGGAGTCTAGCATTGTTGCCCTCCCAGAGGCCCAACAAGCAGCTGAATGAGTCAGAAGCAGATACTAGCACTCAACCAATGGACAGAAGCCTGAGAACCCTGTGGTTGAATTAGAGAAAGGCTGGAAGAAGTTGAGAAGAGGGGCTACCTCATAGGAAGACCAGCACTCTCAACTAACCTGGATCTGGCACTGAGCCACCAACCAGGCAGCATACACCAACTGATATGAAGTCTGCAACACATATAAAGCAGAGGAGTAGTTGGTCTGGCCTCAGTGAGAGAAGATGCACCTAATCCTCAAGAGACTTGAGGCTCCAGGGAGTGGGGAGGACTGGTGGGGTGGGGGAAGGAATGGGATGAGGAACTGTCAGAGGGCAGCCCGGGAAGAGGAAAACAACTAGACTATAAGAAAAGATTAACAATAATTAAAAAACAAAACAAACAAAACCCTAAATAATGTTGGTGCCTAATGTAGAGAGGAAGCGGAAGCAGAAGGATAATTGCTTCCTATTCTTGACTTTTAGAAGGAAATGAAGGCAGGAATAGGTCTTTTGCCTCCATATGTGAGTGGGGTCATAATGTGGAATTAACTCAGACTGTGGAGAAGTGTTAAAGTGTCAACCTTTCTTATGTTAAAATGATAAATAATAGTTATCAGCTTTCTCAAAATTTTTATGGGCACAGTAAGGGAGATTTAAACAGGCTGTGGATCTGAAATGTTCAGAACAGAAAAACATCACAGAAGTAAAATGGGAGAGAACAAACAGCAAGACAGAGTGTTTTAAACATTAGTTATAACTAAAAGTCACAGAATAATAGAGCTATCATAGTTAAAGGATTTTACAGAGGCATATACAAATTCAAATAAAGTTTAAGAAGTAGATATTACTTCAATATTTAATCTCCAAGTTAATATGGAAAGCATATGTGGAATGAGAAGGCCTGGGATTTGAAATTACTATTTTAGACAAACTTGAATGCAGTGACAAGGTATAGAAGCTTAGAAATGAAGGAAATAGTAAAGGCAAGTGCACAAAGGCACAAAGATAAAACTAAAATAATCAGATTAAGGAAATAATTCAACAAAATGATAAATACAATATTGCCCCAAATCTATCAACTGTTGCTCACTATGCAAATTTACAGAATGTAGAAAAGCAAAAGTTTCTCTCAACGTGAAGAAATTGCAAATGCCATCATAAAAAATGCACAAGGGTGTGAGCTACGGGGGTGGGGGAGTGTGTGGGGGTAGGAGAATGTACCATGAAGTCAGGATGTTGGGGTCATGGCAAAGGTTTTAAAAGACTACAGTTCCAAGTCAGAGAACAAAGAGTTGTGAAGTTGGAAAGGAAGACACGGGAACAGAACACGGAAGATTGTGGAGTGTCAAAGTTCTTGACTCACAGATTGGAAATTCTTCTTATTCAGGAGGAAGGAGGAAGCATGAAAGGATGGCACTGTGTGGGCCTCTGGGTGGACTTCACCTCTTCTGACCTCAGCTCCTGTCTGAAATTTTTATGATCACTGGTTTGTCCAGCACGAGTAGCCTCAGGGCCTTTCCCTTCCTCTGCCTAGATCTCTAAGAAGGATACAAGAGGTGGACCTTTCTTTGATTTAGTGATTCCCATGTCATGGTTCTGGTCTCTTTTCACCTGTTTCCACAGATTCAGCAGACAAACATCTATTGCTTTCCCAAAGCTTAATGCAATTTTTTTCAAAAATTTCAGCACTGATATCTATTGAGTTTTTCTGACAAATAAATCAGGCACTGAGGCATAGTATCACATTAAGGCTTTTGCATTATGATGATTTATCATTACAATCCTAATTCCCTAACAAGGGAATATCATAGTTATTTCAGAAATTAAAAGAATAAATTTACAGTAGCTGTCAATCAGGTATATCTGCAGCAACTTCCTTTATTACAGTATTCCTCTTAGCTGCTATGAGTTGTTTTCTAATGATACCCAGACGTTGTTCTGTACCCTTAGACAAAGATTTGGGAGTAGAAGAAGAGTTTGCTTCATAATACTTTTGTGTGTTGAATTTTTTCTTTTCTTTCCTTTTATTATTAATTGGTTATTTTATTTATTTACATTTCAAATGTTGTCCCCCTTCCCAGTCTCCCCAGGATACCACAATGCAACAGGAGGAATAAGAGGCCAAGTGTAAGCACAGGAGTCAGAGATCCACTCATTTTCATAGTCAAGAATCCCATAAAAATACTAAGCTAATAGCTACAATATATACATGAGACCTGGTGCAGTCCCTTGTAGGCCCTATGCTTGCTGCTTCACTCTCGGTGAGCTCATGTGTGCCCTGCTTAGTTGATTTAGAGGTCCTTGTTCTCCTGGTGTCCTCCATTCCCTCTGGCTTCTACAATCTTTCTCCTTTCTTTTCTACAGGATTACCTAATCTCCAAGGGGAGGGACCTAATAGAAACCTCCAATTTGGACTCTCTCTCCATGTAAGGTCTGGTTGTGGGTCTCTGCATCTGTTCCCATATGATGCCAAGGGAAGCCTGTGTGACTGGATAAGGCAGGCACTGATCTATGAGCATAGCAGAATATCGTTAGGAATCTTATCACTGGTTTTAGACCAGTAGTGTTTGGTTGTACCCTAGATATCTGAACTATCTAGTCTCTGGTTCTTGATTACCCAAGCATGATTAGGTATGGATTCCTTCTCATGGAGTGGGCTTTAAATCAAATCAGACATTGGTTGGCTACTCCCACATGTTCATTGACCTAGCATATTCTGCGGACATGACAAGTTGTAGGTCAAATGTTTTGTGATCGGACTGGTGTCCACATTTATCTTTCTGTTCAGTTTCCATGAGTTTGCAAGCTTTCTATTGTTTCTGTTGTTGCAATTCAGCTTTTATTGGTGTGTTATTTTTTAAAAAGGTTTTTAATCTGTTGAAAACTGTTTTGTTCTGTGACTATTTGTTAGGCCTATTTGGTTTATGGCACCAGTTAGCTACAATACTTCTCTATTTAGTTTGTGTCATTGGTGAGAGTGGGGTTTTGAAATCTCCCACTATCAGTGTGACAAGCAATATGTGATTTAAGCTGTAGTAGTGATCACTTTAAAAACTTGGGTATCCTTTTGTCTGGAACACAGAGCTGAAGACTTGAAATGTCATTTTGGTGGATTTTTCCTTAGATTGTATATAGTGTTCTTCCCAAACCTTTTGATTAGCTTTGGTTTTAAGTCCATTTTATTAGACACTAAAATGACTATACCATCTTGCTTCTTAGGCCCATTTGCTTAGAATATCTTTTTCCAATTGATTTCCTGGTGATGATTTCCGTCGTTGATGTTGAGGTTTGCATTTTGGATGCAGCAGAGGATTCTATTTTTTCATTCTGTTAGTCTTTTTACTTTGGAATTAAGACCAATGATATTGAAAGATATCAATGACAAATGATTGTTGATTCCTATTATTTTGCTGTTGTTGCTGTTGGTGGTAGTATTGTGTGTCTGTGTGTGCGTCCCTTCTTTTGATTTTTATGGTGTGAGATAATCTGTTTCCGCTGTTTTCATGTTTGTAGTTAACTTCCTTATATATAAGTTTTCCTTCTAGTACCTTCTGTACAGCTGAACTTGTAGATAGATATTGTTTAAATTTAACTTTATCACAGAATATTTTATTTTCTTCATCTACGGTGATTGAAAGATTTGTTGGGTATAGGAGTCTGGACTGACATGTGTTGTCTCTTAGACTCTGAAGCAAGTGTCAGACCCTTCTGGATATTCGAATCTTTACTGAAAAGTCAAATGTAGTTTTAATAGGTCTGCCTTTAAGTGTGACATGGTCTTTTTCCCAATGTACCTTTTAATATTCATTTGTTCTGTGTGTTTATTGTTTCAATTTTGTGTCAAGGGTGTCTTCTGATCCAATCTGTTTGGTGTTCTCTAAGCTTCTTATACTGTTGTAGTCATGTCCTTCTTTAGGTTAGAAAATTATTCTTGTATGATTTTGTTTAAACTATTTTCTGTGTCTTTGAGCTGGAATTCTTCTTTACCAAATATTCTTAGATTTTTTTTTTCATAATGTCCCAGATTTTGAGGATGTTTGTGTGAGAAGTTTTTTAGACTTACTTTTGTCTTTGGACAATATATCCATTTACTGTATCTTCAAAACTGGAGATTCACTTTCCTACCTTCTATATTCTGTTGGTGACACTGACCTCTGTAGTTCCGGCTCAAATTCCTATTGTTTTATTTCCAGAATAGCCTCACTAAGTCCTTCCTTCCTTCTTCCTTCCTTCCTTCCTTCCTTCCTTCCTTCCTTCCTTCCTTCCTTTCTTATTTTTTATTTTATTTTTCTCTCTTGTTTGCTTTCTTTAAGGGATTTATTCATTCCCTTTAATTATTTGTTTATGTTTTCCTGATTTTCAGTAAGGGATTTATTCATTTTCTCCAAATGTTTGTTTTCCATGATTTCTCCAAGGGATTTATCCATTTCCTCTTTCAGGATCTCTATCATAGGTATTTACTTGGTTTTGGGGTCTTTTTCTTATTCTTTAGCTATGTTGAAATAACCAGAGCCTGCTTTGGTAGGATACCTGGGCTCCGGTGAAGACATTGCTCTGGTTGTTGTTGATTGTGTTCTTATCTGGTGCCTTTGTATGTAGGTTTGGGATAGCTAAAGGTCTACATGCTAATTTCTAGATTTATCTTTATTGGGTGGGTATTTTATTCTTTGGTTTCTGTTTCAGAGAATATTATGTCTGTCAATTTTCCATGGATTATTCAGCTAGTGTATTCACAGGAGATGTCTGATGGTGTTAGAGGCTGGGTAGCTGGGATAAGTTGATAAAAGAAGGTTGGAGAAGAAGGTCTTTGTAATTTATTGAAGATGGGGTTAGAGAGGAAAGGGAGACAACAGCACGGTTCTAGAGCTAGAGATGAGACTTAGGGGAATTGGCTCTCAGGAGCAGTAGGAGAAGTGTGGGTCTGCCTTCAACCCACTTGTTGCCTTTGGAGGAGCTGTCCTTGGGTTAACAGGGTGCCTACTGGAGTAATGGTATGCGAAAAAGTAACAATAGTGGCAGGTTAGAAGGGGATGGTTTGTGGGATCCACAGATGTGGACAGGGTGAAGGAAGGCTGAAGCTGGTGTTTTGTTGTAGTTCTGGGGATGAAACTAGAGCATTGGGTCTAGGAAGAGAAAGAGAGAGAGAGAGAGAGTATGCACCATACATGATTTCATGATTTTCTAGTAGGCATAACCTGTGGCTTAGCAGGGGGTTTCTGTTGGAGCTGGGTGCTAAGATACAATGATAGTGTGGGAAGAGAGATTAGGAAGGGATGGTCTGTGGAATCCATAGGAGATATAGGAGCTAGTGAGGGAAGGCTGCTGGTGGTGTTTTGTTGCAGTGTTAGGGATGAGGCTAGGGGGTTGGGCCTTGGGGAACAGAGATACTTAGGACGTTATATAAGCACACTTCTCACTCTAATTTATTAAGAACCTTAAAACTTTAATTTCCCAGGGTGGCATATGCTATTATGCCTTATTGGCTTTTGGAAAAACATAGAGCTGGAAAAATTCTGCTTTGTAGCTGGATCCAATTAGGAACATTACAGATCTTCACTTGTATAATAACTTGTATTGACTATAGATTTTAATATCTCATACTTGAGAGAATTTATAATTCTGTATGTAATAAAGATAAATCAGTAATTGCTCTATTTAATGCCAACTACTAATGAAATAGATTTAGTTAAATAACCAGTAAGTTACTAAAAAAAAAAAAGCACAAAGCTTATTGTCCCAGGTCTTATTTGAACATCTCACCATAGCAACCACACTGAACTTTTCTCTTATTGTTTCCATTCTTTTTTCTTTCTTCTCTGCTTTCTGTGTCTCCTCCTTTCTTCTCTCATATGATCCCCTTTTCTTATCCTCTGATACTATGAGTATGAACAGTTCACCAAAATAAAGGAGTTCTATATATCCCCAAACTAACACAAATTAAATATATATTAAGTGATTAAATATTCAAATGTTAAAACTGCTTGCCTTTCACTGACACATGTGAGGTATCTATAAGGTACAAGTAATCCCTTATTTACATAAAAATATTGGGTTGTAGTAGTCACTGCAAATGTAGGACTAGCTTTTTTATAATTTACAATTTTTTGAATATTCTATTGTGAAATTAATGATCCTATGAAATAAGATTTTATAAGATTTAAATTAAGCATAGGTAAGAAGATTGTGGCTAATTTATGGTTTTGGCATATTATTATCCATAATTCTGAGATAATAAAGTTTTAATTGACATACTAGGAAACTGAGATATCACCGATAAAGCCTACAAAATCAACATTGTATACTTCCTGGAAATGTTCTGAATCAATTTCAATTATTTTCAAGTCTACTAAGAACTTCTTTTACAAGGAAAATTTCCATGATACAAGGTGTCCAGTGCTACTATTTTTCTTCAGTAGAAAGTAGTTAAGCAAACATGAAAGAAACTACTCTATAGTTCATAGATTAAGTATAACTTATTCTGAAAATAAAGTACAGTTACTTCACATATGTTATTTCAAGTGAGGATTGCAAACTATTGGAAACAAAAGAACTGGAGTATTAGCCAACGAAATCATAGACTATACTATATTGTAATCTGTATCATTGATGTACCAGGTCTCATAGAGAAAATCACAACATCACAATCTAGCATACTATGAACTATAGTGACTTTGCTCTCTTCATATTCCCTTCTTTCTATGATTTTAATCTCCCTCTCTATTGTGAACCCACTCAACAATCTGAAGTCTCCCCAAATGAAAAAATAAACAACAAACCATCTACAAACCTGTATTCTAGCATGATATCTTCTGTCTTAATTTAGTGCCCAACACTGGTTCTGTCTACATTCTTACCTCTTAAAATCTCAGTAATTTATAACTTGCTTCATACTTCCACATCCTCTAGAATTATCTCTACTGTGGCCAATAATGTCCCCTTGTGGGTGGACCCAATATATGACTCCAATGTACTTATGAACTAGCAGTGTAGTATTCAGTTAACAATATCCTTATTTTCAGTGAGCACTTTCTTTTTTATCCTGCCCTTAATTAATCTACTTTCCTAGTTTTCTTCGTGTCTTTGACATCATTAAATAGTTCTCTTCTCCTAAGCATTCCTTACATGTTGAATTTTTTTTTTTTTAGTTAGCTATTTTTTCATTACATTCTTTCTTTTTTTTTATTGGAAATTTTATTTACATTTCAGATGTAATGGGGTAAGGGGAAAACATGTTGAATTTTTAAAGATTCTTTTGAATTATCTTAGAAAATGTTCATTTACCTTCAGTGTAATGCAACATATCAAAACAATATGACAGTATTCTGGCTACTTGTCATAATGCAATTCTTCATTTTTTTTCAAATATGGAACCTAAAAATGTAATCTATGTGCCTCATTGGCTATTATAGTTAAGTAGGCAATCAGATTCACTTTCGGGTATTCCAATTTAAACTGAGTAAAAAGAAAGAAGCTGGGCTGCAGGAAACCAGCATCATTGTGATCTGGACAATTGAGACTTCTAGGTCTGCTGCTTTTAGTGGCAAAGCTTTGGTGTCTATTCTGTAGGGGCAGCAGGTTGAACTTCAGGTAATGAGAGGATGGTTGAATATGTGTGAGCTTTAACAATTTACTGTGCACATTCCACTGTAAGCTTAGCACTACCTTGTATATCCAGATCTTGAAGGCCCAACCCAACTGTCAAAAAATAAAATGTCCCACCAACAATTCCTTAAATCCAGTTTATCATCAAATGGATTCTATGACAGCAGTTAAGCAACTAAGGACAATCTCATAGTCTCCTGCTTCCTCCCTGTCTTCCTCACCTTTTCCCTATTATCCTTTATGCCTCTTTTCTTTTGGTTAAGTAATTATTTCTTGTGAAATACCCAAATAATCTGATTTGTACTCATCACTGTAAATATTTTCTTTTAAAAGGAACTGAATCTTATCTGTATTCAGTGTGCATAGAACCTTTTTCCCTACAATTATTCACCCAACAAGCATAGCATACATGCACAACACAGCAACATTTGAAGTGTTAAAAATACACTAAATCCTATGCAAGGACATCTTTTAGAAACCTTTAGTGGATCAAAAGATCCTCTCAATGATTCTTCTTGCAGTAGATGAGAACTACTCGCAGCTGGACTCTGTGCAGAAAGTGAGACTTTAGAACACTCAGTCCTAAATGGGATGTGTTCATTAAAGCCTTTCCTTCAGGGCTCAAGGAGCTATGCCAAAGAGGAGTCAAAAGATTGTAAATGCCATAAGGTATAGATGACACCAAGGAAAAGGTATCTTCCATACACAGCAGGACTACTGAACAGAAGAACTCACAGAGACTGAGGAAGCATGTACAGGACCTATAGTTTCAAGCTAGATGGAATCCTAACGCTGAGAAAGGGAGGTGGACTTGAACTCCTACCTCTAACCAAGAAGATATCTCCAATAGACAAATGCTCTGAAAAGAAGAATTAGTTTGCTCCAACGCAGTTTCACTGGATATAGTCACCACACATAAGAAAGTCACCATGCCCAGCAGTAGATGCCAATGAAAAACAAACTCAGTGGTACTTTTGTAAATCTTTTTTTGTCTTATTGGTCTTTTGCTTGTCAATTATGGGTTTTGATTTTGTGTTTTGGAGGTTTATGTGTATTAGTACATGTGCATATTTCTCTTGTGTTTTGTGTATGCATATTTTTTTTCTAAATTATATATATATGTATATATATATATAATTTAGAAATATATATTTAGAATATATATATTCTAAAAAATCAAACACACACTGAAATTTTAATAATTATAGAAAAGTATAGGTACTATATACCTGTGAAGGAGGTATCTAATCCCCTAGTACAATAAAAGCCTCTTCCTTATGTAAGTGACACTCTAGTTGAGGATTTCAGAATGAAACAATCTGAACCTTATGGAGCATAAATGAAGTACACCATATTCAGAGTCTTATTGAAGGAGGATCAAGGTTCAGTGAAGAACCAGAACACAGTGATGTCAGAGTAGAGGTGTGGGGAGTGGAGACAAAAGGTGGCCTTTAATACTAAACAGGTAGGTGAAAAGACTACTCAAGGATTGATAGGATGATTTGTGGCTTTTGCCTTGGTGCTAAAATGGTGAAGAAAGGTGAAAGACATTTGGAATATGGTTTAAAGTGATTATATTTAAACAGTGAAAATAGCACATTTACTCCTGTGTATACAGTTTGCTGTAGAGGAAATATAAAGGAGGTAGACTAGTTGCTCTTTTAAGTTAGCAAGCTATGTTGGTACTTTTAAGTCTGCCTAGAAATGTCTCATTTCCATTTAAATAGCCCATCTTACTGTAACTTTCTAGTTCCTTATTTCTTCATTGCTTTTGATATGGTTCTGAACATGTGGACCATATATTTCAAGCCATTTACACATACATGTGGAACTGACTATGTTGACTGTTTTATAAGCCCCCGTGTTCTTCATTGTTTATAGGATAAGAGTCAACTTCTAACTTAGCTTTTAACCCTGTATAAGAAATGCCCACTGTTTAAGCCTCACTCTGTCCTTCCCCATGCATTTACCATCTTTTAAGTTTCAATAATGCAGGAAGCTCTCATTTCTTCTGCTTTAGGTCCATGGTGTTCCCTCCTCCTAGAGACCCTTTTCTACACTCAGTCTTCTCTCCTGCCTGACATTCACCTGCTCGTCTCTTCTTTCTCACCATTGTTTGTAAAACAACCATTTTCTGAGACCTCTTACCACAGTGCTTGGCTTTCATACACATCAGGATTAGACTTTCTGTATTCATCATATTCTATTTTTCAATATGAGAATTCTTGGAAGGCAAGAAGATATATCATTGTATTTCTTCCTTCCCCAGCTTTGTAGTATTTGAAATGGACCAGGCAACACAGGAATAGCTTTTAATTTAGTTGAACTTAAATTTGATAGTCAGTCATTCCTAAGCTAAATATTCACTATACAGCCTTGGTATAAACTCAAAGGCCAAGAACATGGGCATGATATTGGGTTTTTTGTTGTTACTGTTTTTTGTTTTGTTTTTGCATTTCAGTGACTAATACATGAGGATTTTAAATGTCCATGTTGTGTCACATTCCTCATAAAATATCTTGGTAGTGAAATTAGCAGTTTTTATTTTCACAAGATAAGATTAATATTCAAAAGTCATTATTTAATTATATAAAACAGCTGCTATACTTTTAATATTTGACAAATTATCTATTAGAAATTTCTGGAAAGATGTTTAATGTTATTTCTATCCATATATTAATAAATTTTAATATCCTGCTAATAATAATTCATATATTCATAATTTTATAAGATGATATATTAAAAACTGACTTGCATGTTGCTTTGTTGCCTTGCACTGAGCATGTAAGGTTGCTGCTTGGAGCCACCTATTGGTCAAAGATTATGCCACTGTCAAGTAACAATCACCTGCCTAGGGAGGGTGCTATTTACATTGGCTCACTAGTGACCACGGGCTAGTCTGATCTAGTCAATTCTTCAGTAGAAATTGTTTTTCTCAGATGACTCTAAGTTGTCGTAAATTGACAACAGAAACGAAGGAGGACACAATAAAAATACAATAAATAAAATTAAATAAAATAGTAAAATAGAAATAGGTATATTGCTAGCAAAACCCAATGCTTTTTCTAGTGCAAAATACTAGTTTTTCAATTTTGAATAATCACAGGATACCTGTTCTCCAAATCTACATCTACTACCTTTATAAAAATAATTTGAGTTATGTTCCTCGAATGAATTCATGATTTTGGAAGTAAATTCTGAAGGTTTAGTTTAAATGTTTTAGGGGATGCTTGTGGAGAGTGGGGAATTGGGGGAGCTATTTATTCCTTGAGTTTTGCGCCCCCTAGTGGACCAAAACAGATACCACTTTCAACATGATCAGAAACTTTAGAATTAAATGCTTTTTATATTTATTTTATTATTTCTTTAGATTTTAATACATGGACATTCTATTTACATCATTGCCACCCCATTATTTCTCTCATGTAGTTCTTCTTATGTCCTCCAAACCATTAAATTCATATCTACCCATTTATCTATTATCTATCTATCTATCTATCTATCTATCTATCTATCTATCTATCTACCATCTATCTATCAATCATCTATCTCTGCTGAGCCCATTTACTGCTGGTCATATGCATATGTGTGTAGGACTGACTACTTGAGACTAAGTAACCTCCTGGGGCGTCAGTCGTGGAGAAGACTGATTCTTTTTCTCTTATCAGTCATTAAGTGCCTGTAGACTGAGCCTTATGAAACTTCCTCTATTCTCATTGGCCTGTCAACTGGTGCTCTCATGGTGTAGCTCTTGCTTAGGTGGCACACACAAGCCTTGCCTGGTGTGCAAGAATAGGTCTAGGGACTGGGAGGAAGGATGCCAACGAGATAGCCCTCAGGGTAGTCACCAGGCTAGGCTGGTTCATAGTATGTGTGACTAGGGCTTGTCCTGGGGATTAGAGAGGGTGCCAGCTAGACAGGGTTCAGGATACTCACCAAACAGTCCTGGAGCACAGAGTGTGAAATCTAGAGTTTGGAGCTCTAATATTTTTGTCAGTACTCCATAGATATATCCTTTACAAACACTTTGATACGATATTATTTTGTAAATAAGTTGCTCATCATATTTCTTTTACTAATAAATTATTCACAGTTTTAATAATAGTATTCATGACAAGAACCATGCTTGCCATGCTCATTTTGGCTAGACTCCCTTCAGCTTCTACCTAGAGAGAAATTCTGCACTTTCAGTCTTTTAAGGTTTGGGTAGTCACCTAGATCTACCTACTAACTAACTAAATACATCACCTCTGCCACAGGCATATCATTCTTCCCACTTCGGCTTTATGTAAACTGGAGCTTCTTGTGGGTTCCTCTGTGGTCACTCATCACATGTGAAGACAGATGCATGTCTATGAGTGTGAACCACGCCCCTTGTCATGATTTAGCAGCATCTAAATTTCTCTAAATTTGATTGATTTTGGGCTTTCAGAAGGAGAATGAGTGAATGTGAAAGATATTTATTTGGATTCCACTATTAGTAGGGGTGCCAAAATAAGTAAAGATATGCACTTAGTTATCTTATTTACTCCCACATTTTTGTGATATTTAACATTTACAATTCAGAACATTCAATGTATAACATTGAAAGAATAATTTGTTTTCATTTTGCATAAATTCATAACCTAAATTATCGTATTCTTTACACATAACACTTATAAACTGGACCTATGTAAGACTGAGACACAGTGATAATAACAATGTGTTTCTCTTTAGGTATTCTGTGGTGATACATCATTATGAATATATCTCTACATATTATAAAAATATCTCTTACATTCAAAGAGATAGTTGGAATTTTTGCTGGGTCTGAAAGCCCAGTTAATAAACACACATCTTCAGGTGACTTAAGTCTGATTTTCTACTGTGGACTCAGCCTGTTTGTGTAACATGCTTTTAAGAGAACAACATAACAACCAACATTATTGCCTTGGAATTCCATGTAGTCAATATTTACTACATAAACTAGTACAGTGACTTAAATTTAGCATATATATTCTTCCATGCCCCAAAACTCGAGAGTATTACATGTGTGTACATATGAATGATATTCTAGTCACTTGTTGAAAGCAACAAGCAAAGTCATTTGTTGAAAAGCAACTTTATAAAAATATTCATTGTAAATTTTGAAAATATCACACACATACTTATATGTGATATATTGTAATATATATTGTATATATGTATATATATGTGTATATATGTATATATATGTGTATATATGTGTATATATGTATATATATGTGTATATATGTATAATGATAGTAGTCTGTTTATAATGATGTCTGTTACCTGGGTGAATTGGAGTCAGTGAGGTTTAAATTCCTTGCAAAACCCTGTTTAATGTTTCTATAAAGTATTTTTCATTTCTTCTCCATGTAATTATTTCTGTATTCTTCAATACAGAGAGAGCCAAAGCTTTTTGTTAGTAACACACACACGTATATGTATATACATACATACATACTCAAACACATACATGCACAGAGAGAGAGGGGAGAGGAGATAGAATTCATGCATAAACAAATTCAAACTAATAAAACAGGCAGGAAATGATAGAAGAATAATGTAAGCATAAGTAGAGATTTCAAATCCAGGCTAGCTCTTGGCTATTCCAAAGGGAAGCGTTTTGATTTCTTCTGTTAAAATGAGGTGTATGCATTTTCATCCCTGAGTTATGACCAGTACATTAAAACTGATGCAGAAATTCGTACAGTGCTTAATTGAACGCTGAGTTATTATTTGGTTAAATGTATTCACATCAATGGAGTTGACCTCTCTGGATTGATTTCCAGTGTTTTTTCTTAAGACTGCTTTAATAATAATTTCACATTAACATATAATCATAAGTAAACGTGTTTACCCATTGTGTCTCTGGGGAATCTAGCATGTTCACCTTTTCTTTACTCAGTTTTTAGATATGTTCCCCTATTATAAACCTCACCGAAATGTCATCCATGGTTTCATTTCTCACCATCTAGTCCCAGCATCTTTCCCGAAGGTAATCTAAGTGGAAGAGGGTAGAGGAGAAAAGAGGTAACTGAACCGATTACCTATGCAACTCACCACTGTGACGCAAGGTTTGTGATCAAATCACACAGTGCCATGGGGTATGGAAAGTGGCAGCGAATGTGGGTGGTCTTAAAATACACATCAGACAGAGGTTTGGATGGGGCAATCTCCACACTGATGTTATTATAGTCCATTAGGCTACAGGTGAACGGGCTGGGAGGGCAGGGATTCTGTGTTGATGTTCTAGATCTCTTTCTTCCTCTGAAGCAGTCAGGTAAACATCTAATTCTGAAGCACAGAGATTTCAGGCACATATCAGCATCCTTTCTATGTTTTCTAAAGCTCAGCTTAGAATTCCAGTCCAGAATAAAAACATGACAGAAGGCATTAGGAGTATAGAAATTGTTTGTGGTGATGGATGTTCACGTGCATGGCGGTGTGGTCAGCACAATACATAAAGCAGTGGCACAGTCTTAAATGAGAAAGCTAATATATAACTCTCTTTCCTTTCAACGAGACCTAACAAGTTTTAGTGAAGCACTAGGGGTGATAACATGGAGGATGAAACTCTTCTAATGAGAGGGAGACAATTGTTCTTCCTTTCTGTATTGTTTTTGTAATTTGCCCTGCACTTCATGGAACACGCTGGGTTTCTGTTACTGCAGGCAATTTCTAAGTTGTAAATCGCTTTTATTGAACTATGTGCATTTTATGATGTAAAAATCGTTTGAAACTTATTTGTTAAGCAAATAATGATTTTGATATGGTATTATGATCATTGAACGTTGATACTTATTTTAACTGTATAAAAATAAGATAGAATAATTCAGTTTTATTTACTGTAGCAATATATAAGTAATAAAAATCACTGCAAGGAAACTATGACTATGTTTATTGTGTTTCTGTCTAGAGAAAGGAAAATAAAGTGACTGAACATTCCAGCTGCAAACAGTAATCTTGACCAGTAGAGGGCAGCTGCATCTTGCATGGGCAGTTCAGAGGTTAATCATATGGTCTCTTCCACAATGGTTAACCATTTTATTTGCTTTGCATAAAATGTGAACTAACAGTAGAAATAATTTATGTACCAAATAGATATAATTTCTGTTCTCAATAAGCTGATATTTAACTAATTATGCTAGTTCAAAAAGTGACACAATTAACCTTTCTCAAACTCTTTCTACTTAAAGAGATTTAAATAAGATCCTTACTCAAAGTTTAAAAGCACTTTTGTTTATTTATTTGTATGTTTTCTTTTTCTACAATATACTTGAAATTATCCTTGAAAAATACCTTTGGCATTGAAAGAGAGATGAATGAGTGTTTCTACAAGTGGCTTGGACATTGATTCTAATTTACATATTAAACAGCAAAGGGGTTTTTGCACATTGCTATGTACATATCTTATAACTGAGGTGTAATATGGAAAAATTTTTAAAGTTTTATTGTCAGGAAATCGATTAAAAATTTGTAGCAGAGGGATCAAGAACTGGAGATAGCCACTGGAGTGTCCGAGACACCAGAGAAATGAGAGACTCCCAGGAGCCATGGGGATGATTTTAGCATAGAAGAGGAGATAGAACTGTAGAGACCACCTCCAGTTCATAGGCACAGCCCCTGGTTGAGGGATGAGGCCACACACCCATTTCAAAGTTTTTAACCCATAAATGTTCCTGTCCAAGGAAAGGAGACAAAAGGAGAGGCCATCAAGAAGAGCCGTCCAGGGACACCCCACCCAGGGATTCATTCTGTCTGCAGACACCAAACCCAACACAGTTGCTTTGCGTTGCTAAGGAGCACTTTGAAGGAACCTGGTGTGGCTCTTCCTTGGGAGGTTCAGCCAACAACTAACCACTGCAGATGTGGATGCTTGGAGCCAACCATCAGACTGAGCTCAGGGACCCTGGTAGTGGAGTTGGTAGAAGGACAGGCTGACGGGGATTGCAACCCCATAGGAAGAACAATGTCTCTGGCTGGATCACTCAGTGCTCCCTAGGACTAGACCACCAATAAAGAGTGCACACAGAGGGACTCATGGCTCCAGATAAATAAGTGGCAGAGGATAGCTCTGGGGAGCTCCTGGAGCTCTGGGGGTGGGTGTGAAGGGGAGGTCAGGTTAGTTGGTATTGTTGTTCTTCCTATGGGGTTGAAATCCCCTTCAGATCCTTCAGTCCTTTACCTAACTCTTCCATTGGGATCCCTGGGCTCAGTCCAATGTTTGGCTATGAGTATCCTGTATCTGTATTAGTTAGATGCTGGCAGAGCCTCTCAGAGGACAGCTATACCAGGCTCCTGTCAGCAAGTGCTTCATGGCATCAGCAATAGTGTTGGGGTTTGGTGTCTGCAGATGGGATGAATCCCTAGGTAGGGTGGTCTCTGAAAGGCCTTTCCTTCAGTCTCTCTCCATTATTTGTCCCTGAATTTCCTTTAGACAGGAACAATTCTGGGTTTAAAACTTTGATGTTTTAATGAGAAATACTGGTTCTAAAGGACAAGAGAAATGCCACTAAGAATAGGAATGACAGAACACAAACAGGACAAGGGGTTGGTAGAGACTTCAAAAGCCCACCCTACCAGTATACCTTCTCCACCCAGCCCCTGCCTTTTGTAGGATGCTAAGTTTAAAACATACTGTCACACACACTAAGAAACAATATTGCAAACTGTAGGGAACATTCAGGTAGAGATTTCTAAAAATATTTGACAGAACAAAGAAGTCAGAGCAGTGATTATTTGTCAATGATAATACCTGACTGTAATATTCCCCAGTACATTTTACCTATGGAGATTGATATTAATGCACATATCTTTTGCATGATGGCAGGAACCCCGAGTAGACGAGACTGAAGTACGGAAGGATAGAGGAAAAGACTGTGGCCAATCTCTCTTCAAGGGCATGCTCACAAATGCTTATCTCCTCCTACCAGGGTCCACTTTATAAACTATTACCAAAGGCTGCCCTCCACAGTCTGAAGAGAACATTCCAGATCCAAAATATAATGCAATTATAAAATTAGCTTTATGAGACCAAATATGGCTGTAAAATAGTAATGGATGCACAGTAAGTAGAATGGTATGTACTAGGACAAAAGGAGAAAGATTTCTTGGCTCATTTTGGTACCAAATACTGATTTTCTATGCTGTTGGAGGTACACATAAATGACCTAAAATACGTGTAGTGAAACAACATCTATTCTACATAATATGTTTACTCATTGGTGCACATGAATATTTCACTGTTTTTACTCTGAGATATGGCTGGTAGGATGTTAACAGGTTCAGAGAAAATTCATTTGAGTCTCCTGCTCCACATATATGTATATACTTAATATATTTATGTTTCCCATATCAATATATGTACATTTTATTGATGAAATGAGCATAATTAGCAACTTTTCTCACCTTAATATAGTTACATTAAAATAAGGTCAAGATAAACTGAATCAGCTTACTAATAAGACTAATATATATTAAAATTAATATGCATTAAAAGTTCAGCTATTCATTTTATTTGTGCCATAAATCCATGACAAACTTAGTTCTGTTGAAAAATTCCCAATTACAACCGTGTATCGTATTCTATTTACATTGGATACACTGTGATACAGTTTTCAGTTTCCTACATTAACATAATAGGAAAGTAAAAATAATTTAAGTTGGTGCCACAGAAACTCACAAGTTTATAATTAAGCATACATGCCTTCCATAGCAAAACTCTTGCATATGATGGTGCAGGCCTGGACAGAACTGGAAAGTCAAGAGAAGCAGTATGAAGCACATACTCATGTGGATACCTTTTCCTCCCTCTGGCTCTGACTTCTTGGTTCAGTGAAAGCAGAACTTGTCTATTTTGGTGCTCGTTTTCTTGCATGTTCAAGAAACAAATCTAAATGATCTATAACCACTCAATAGACTTTCCAGTTGTAGCTGGTTAGGCCGCATTTGAGGAATGTTGGCTTCTTCTTGATTACATGTAGGCAAATGGAAATGATCACTTTATAAACCTATCAGGATCCTAATGCTGTAGATTTCAGAACATTTTAGCTAAGAATTCTTAAAGAATTGGTCCTTAAAGAGTTGGATTTACCATTTTCAAATGTACAATTTCAATCTTCCAGAAATATTAAGCTAAGTGTGAGATCTGTAGACTTTGATTGAGCTGTTTTATCTTTAATCAAGTAGCATCCATGGAACCAGCTCCCAAGACCATTTCGTGTTGCCTTAAGTATCTTAAAAATGAAAGCTGACACAGGTTAAATTTGTTCTCACTCAAAAGACCTTCTTACATATTTCTTATTATGATTATATTTTTTTCAGTTTCTTTTTATTTAACTGGATAATTTATTTATTTAATTTTTCAGATGTCATCCCCTTTCCCCATTCCCCTCCCTAGAACTCCCTATCCCATCTCCCCTTCCTCCTTTTTGCTTTTATACCATTTGAATACATGCAAGTATTCAGATCAGTTCGAGGTTGAGGGACTAGCAATACAATAGATGCAAATAGTCAAGGGACAAGCAAGACAGTAAACACAAATAGTCAAAGAACAAACAATGCAATCAAAAAAATTCCATGAACACTCCCATGATCACTGTTTCTGAGGAAGGAAAGTGGCTCAGATATTTTAGTTATCCTGATAAGCCCTTAGATTTTTTGTTTAAAAAATGAAAAAAAAAAAAAAAAAAGTACTGACAGAGGAGAATTAGAAGTCATGAGCTCTGGCAAGTTCCAACTTCTTGTCCGAGAATTCGCTCAAATTCTTCTCTACTTGAGCCAGATTTGGGGTAAGCACTCTGTGGTGGATGCAGGGTGTTCTTCCCAGGCAGCAGAGGGAGAACACAGAGCACTTCCTGTCTCTTCAGATTTCAACATCAATTGTTCAGCCAATGTTTCTCTTTCACATATTGAAATACCATGTGTGGTTTCTCTATTCCCAAGCAAACTTAAAATCATCTTAACATTTTATAAGTGAGATAAGGTCATCGCTATTGCCTTTTACAAAAGAAAAATTAGGACATTAAGATATATATTAGCTCAAATTATTACAGTGTATCACTCTGGTCAGAATAAGCAAGCCGCTAAGGCTACCCGTTCAACAATTACTCATGGTCCTGGGTTGTGTTGTATTCTCTGTAGGCCACTGAAAGTTCACAAGCAGCAGAAAATGCACAACTCATTCCTGTGTCTCAATACATTTCCAACTTTTTGACATTTGTGGGTAAACTTGAATGATGTCTAACTCTTAGACTTCTGAAAAAAAAAAACGTGGATGAAATCTCTTTTCATCTGTTTGTCTTAAAAACATAGTTTGGAATGGGAAGGACACCCTTTCT
Organism: Mastomys natalensis; assembly: GCA_021653895.1. Lineage (NCBI taxonomy): Eukaryota > Metazoa > Chordata > Mammalia > Rodentia > Muridae > Mastomys > Mastomys natalensis. Next base: position 367,062 of record JAJTUV010000370.1, read on the forward strand.
CGTATAAGTTAGTTTAAAGTTTCAGTATAAGTAAATGGCTTATATTTAACCACCATTGAGTGGTCAATGAAAATGCAATGCTTCACAAAATTTTTGTCAGATTATGTCCTAATAGAGGTTTAGCATTCTCAGTTCTTCTAGTCCATTGACTGCCATTCCTTCTACTTACTCATACACAGCTCCTTTGTGCATTTCCTTTCAGCCTTGTTAATCTTCTGTACATAGGGTAAGAGGGGAGCCATAAAACATTTTTCTACTGAATACTTAACATACTTGTTCAACTTATGGTTACAGTGCTCTGACCATTGAAATGTCCTCTCCCAATCTCCAGGCTATTCTGGTTGAAATAATCTTTCAAATAAATCCTTAAGTCTACATTTTTTCAGGTTAACATAATAATGTAACAACTTAGAACTCACATTCTTTATATATCTTCTAGAGAAAAATCTTATCTTTAAAACATTTTATCAGTTTTTTTATTCTATTTTAAACTCTGGGTAGGCATGTCACAATTTTACTAATAAAACTAATCTTAAACTTTGCACATTTGTTCCATAATTATTGAAATAAAATAAACGTTTGCTGTATATGGAATCTTCCGTTTTGGTAAATATGTCATAGGCATTAGACATATCTTAAAGCCAGTTTCCCTCACTTGTACTAATCCACAGAATAATGTGTGTTCATGACATAATTTTATAAATTGAAGCCAAGAACTTTGAGAATTCTTTAAATCAAACATTCTATACAAAACATTTAATGAGTTATGATTTCAGTATTTGTATGCTGAATAATGATGGTACAAAATTTTAAAAGTGCTTCCCATAATTACATCATATTATATGAGAGCGAAAAGTTGTAAGTATGATAAACACACAAACAAACAAAACATTGTGCTTCAGGTCAAAGAATAACCTCAAATCTGAGCTGAAGTGTCTCATGAGGCATTCATGGGAAGTAGTCTGTGAGATTTGCATAGGGTAAAGTACATATGCTCAGAGTCAAGGCTACATTCAAAGTTACCAACAAGTGTCAAAAAATGGAGATATAGTGAGTTAATAAATCCCATGGATTGATGTTCATGTGTTTAGCAGATTTAGACACTTTTATCAGTTTCTTTAAAAAAGAAAAAAGTGGATTGGATAGACAGGGCCCCCAGTGGAGGGACAGGGTCTCAATCTACTTTTAAATTTTTTGACCCAGAATTGTTCCTGTCTGAAAGAAATTTAGGAACAAAGATGGAGCAGAGATTTAAGAAATGGTCATTCAGTGATCAGTCCACCTTGGAATCTATTCCATGGGTGGACACCAAACCTTGACACAATTACTGATGCCTCATTGTACACAGGACCCTATCATGGCTGTCCTCTGAGAGACTCTACCAGCAACTGACAGAGACAGATACATATACATATAGACAACCATTGGGCTGAGGTCAGAGAGTTGGGGGAAGAATTGAAGGAGCCAAGGGGATTGCAACCCCATAGAAAGACCAACAGTATCCACTACCCCAGACACCAGGGAGCTTCCAGACTAAGCCACATACCAACGAGCATATATGAGCTGGTCCAAGGCCCCTGGCACATATACAGCAGAGGACTGCCTTGTCTGGGCTTAGGGTTAAAGGATGTGCCTAATCCTGTAGAGACTTGATGCCTCTAGAAAAGGGGGACTTGGACGTGGGTGTGGTGAGGTGGGGGTGGGTGGAGATGGGTGAGGGGTGGGTGGGGTGAGGGAACACTTCTCAGAGGCAAAGGGGGAGAGGGATGGAAAAACTCTTGGAGTGTGGACCCAGAATGGGGACAACATTTGGAATGTAAATAAATTAAAAACAATTAAAATAACAGGATTATGTTTTATTTCTTACAAACTATAGCATTTAAGGAAGAAAACAGTGACTTTCATACAGAGGTGAGTTTGCAATAACTAGCCTTTTTAAAATCCAGAAATAAAAAGACAGAAACATTCTTCTTAACATGGATTGAATCTGTTAGGGCCAGAACTACCTGCCAGTAGCTGTGGTGTGGCTCTTAAACATTGACAAACAGGACACTATTTGTCTGACAAATATTCTTACAATAATATTCAGTGACAAACCCAATTCTAATATTTTTAATGTTTATTCTTCTCTCATAGGTTACATCCTGACAACAATTTCCTCTCTTTCCACTCGTTCATCACAGTTCCTCCACTTGCCTCCCCCATATCTACTCCTTCTCTGTTTCCCTTCAGGAAAGGGAAGTCCTCCTAGGAGTATCAACCAAACATGGCCTATCAAATGTATGGATATGAATTAATTCTTAATTCATTAGGAAACATATTCTGTGTTAAGTGATTCAGTAATGTTAGCTTGGTTTAGTTCCCTTTTCCCAAGGGTTTAAAATAAGTCCCAAGAGAGTCTTACAGCTATGAATGTTTGAGACTATCATAAAAATGTGTATTAATAAATGATAAGGAAATAGAATCTGTCCTTTTCATGATTGACACTACTATTGCAGGCCGAGCTATGTTCCTCAAAACAATATATGGGCTGATTGATTCTTCTTCTAATAGGAACACTGGAGAACTGAATGTCTGTTCGCATTGAGGGACATTTCAGTCAGCATGTATTAATCTATTAATTATATAGGCATTAATCTATTCATATGGGATTCAGCTTAGTGCTTGGTTTATAGAAAATTAGACTTAGTTTGAGGAATATATATAAAATCTGATACCCAGCTGACTGACTCCTAACTGGCTGAATTCTTGAAATTAGAACCTTCTTAAAAAGGTTTATATAAACTTGGGTGAAGTGATATTACACAATTCTGTAAATTTATATTTTAAAAAGTTCATAGAATTATATAGTTAAGGCAAGTGAAATGCTATGTGTTAATCATTCCTCATAGAGCTATTTAAAACTTTTTTCATATAAGAATGCAATTGAGAATCACACTGGATAGTAGATATAGTGTCTAGAATACATTGATTTCCCAGTCTATAAACCAATCTTTACCTACCTGTATTAAACTCTGCAGTTAGGCTTTCTGTTTCACCTCTAGCATCTGCCATGCTGCCAGGAGAATAATGAAGAAAAAAATGGTCATTTCTGTCTTGAGATCAGTTCATCTTCTATTCTCAGAACGTAGACATCACATGATGAGAGTTCACTATGACATTGACTTTGCCAACTAGAAACAAACATAAGACTATTTCTATTTACCTAAGTCAGCATTGAACAGTTTCTTTGTATTCCTGTGGTTATTTTTGAAACCAAATGAGGATTATAATTTAATGTATGTACACAATGGTATGACCATGCTCCGACCAGTTTCTTCTCTCTCATTCCCTCTGAGTCTCTCCTCACATGTTCTCCTCCCAACTTCATGTTCTCTTTTGATCTTTGTTTTTAAATAAATCAGGAAGTCAATTCTGTCCTATCCATATATAAGTTGGGACCATCCACTGAAGGATGGAAAACCTACCTGTGGCCAAATAGCTAAAGAATAATTTTCTATTCCCAGTTATATCCCTATTAGCTGATAGTCGCTCCTCAGTTATGGGTGGAGCCTAAAGAAATCCTTTCTTGTCTATTTTGGAAATTTGACTTACTTGGATACTGTGTAGCTCTTGTGCAAGTAATCTCACTTATTGACTTCCTACTTATTGACTTCCTCACATGTCTTCCTACTACCACTTACTTACCAGCCCTTCAAATCTTATTGCCTCCTCTTCACTGATGTTTTCTTGGCACTATAGTTCACAGTCCTGATATGAATTCCTTCTGTGGGCAGCTTCAGATCTGTTCAGAGGGCAGTTATTGGTTACTCCTTAAAATACTATAACACAAAGAGGCATATATTCTCTGGTAGGTTAGTATTTTAGTATGTAGTGGTCTGTTCTAGGTAAGACAATTATGTTATTTCTATGCAGCAGTCTTAATAGTACCTTGTAAGACTACACCAGCTACCCAGCAAGTTGGAGGTTTTCTGGTTGGTTTGAGGTTGGTTTTGCTACACTTACAGACAAAATATGAGATGGCTTCAATCTTACCATGCCGAAACAACCTATTCTTTCTTTCTTTCTTTCTTTCTTTCTTTCTTTCTTTCTTTCTTCTTCTTCTTCTCTTCCTTCCTTCCTTTTTTTCTTCCTTTCCTTCTTTCTAAATTTTTATTTTTTATTTTTTTTTTTATTTTTATTTTTTTGTTTATTTTTTTTCTATTTTTTATTTGTTTATTTTTATTTATTATTATTTATTCTTTTTACAACCTATTTTTCTTTCTTTTTTTTTTTTTGTTTTTCGAGACGGTTTTCTGTTAGCCTGGCTGTTGAACTCACTTGTACAGTGGCTCGACTCAGAATCCTGCCTTGCTCCAGGCGGATAAGCGTGCGCACACCCGCTTAACTATTCTTCTTAAAGACTTTTGTGGCCTTCTCAACCTTGACTCACAGGGAAGTATCCTAAGCCTCACACTGTAATTTTTTAAATAACCCATATTTCCTGGGAGCAGCCGGCAAGATTTTTTATTTCAACTCTTAAAAAAAAACCCAAAATAAAACCTAAACCAAAAAATAGTCAGTTTCCATAGGCTTTTTCATACATTCTTAGTTTTGGTTCACTCACTACCTACCTCACAAACCCCTATATTCCTCCCCATTTAAATCTTTAACCCAATGTTCCCCTCCCTTCTTTAATATCACCTGTATTTTATTATCTCCTCAATTAATGGGTTGTGGCTTAGCAGGTCATTTTCAGTTCTAGTATTTCAGTTTGCTAATATTATTTTTGAAAACCAGTGTTCATCATTTCTATACAAGACAATATTCTTCATGAGTTGGAATTTTCTGATTTAAGAGAGAAAACCCACATAGTTTCCAGTTAAACTTGAATATTGGATATGTAGAATGTAAATTTATATACATGATTATGTCAATCCATGCTGACTTGCTAGCTTTGTCAGCTTGAAATGAGCAAAAGTCAGTGGAGAGAAGGGAGCCTAAATTGGTTCCTCCATCAGATCAGGCTGAAAGCAAGCATGTAGGACATTTTCTTAAATAATGATTGATGTGGGATATCCTAGCCCATTATGGGTAGTGACATCCCTGACCTGGTAGTCTTTAGTTCTATAAGAACGTGGACCTGAGAAACCACTTGGAGTAAGCCAGTAGTAGCACTCCTCCATGACATCAGAGTCATCTGGTGCCTCTATGTTTCTGCCCCTGCCTTCACATTCTCTAAATTCTTGGGAAAGAAGTAGAAAATAACAGTAAGTGCAGAATACATCTCAGTATGAAAGAACATGACCCGGGGACTAAATACATCTGCATGAGTGTATCCCTGTCTCTCTTAACCATTACACATCACAGAAGCAAGCTGTACAAATGAATCTCCTTCACTTTCTTTGGCTGGTAGAATAATAGCAATACTAAACCTATAGGTTAGTCAGTGCATCTCTTAACCTTCATCAGAGAAACTTCTCGAAGTATAGGGCAATCAATACAGAAACATGTCGACTGGTTGATGTTCAGAGAATAAAAGACCTCAAGAATGCTCTAAATGAGATGTCTATATCATATCTTCCCCTTAATAATTAATGATCTATACAGAACTCGAGCAGAAAGATTGTAAAGGACAAAGTTGGTGGATGCTTCATGAAAACAGTTTTCCACACACAACAGGACAAATACACATATGAACTTAGAATAATTGTGACAGGTACACACAAGGAATACACTAACCCAACCCAAATAAAATTCAAAACAGAGGGTTTTATATGAGAATGAAGCCATGTCTATACCAGAGGAGATAGTGGCACTTGATTGCTGTTGGGAGATTGAATCTTCTAATGGTGTGACACTTGATTGTATGGACCACATTCTAGAACAAGCCCCTGGCCAAGGAAAAATTAGCCAGTATAAACTAGACACAGCAGATTTTGTAATTGTTTTTGTTTAAAATAGAATGTAAAGTTGAGGGTTAGGGAGGGTAAGAGAGAGCAGGAAAAGAATTGTCAGAGAGGGATAAATATTAAAACATATTATATGAAATTCTCAAAGAGTAAAGACTTTATTGAAAATAGGTATACCTTTTCATTTGGTTCTTCCAAGTTCAGCTCCATGTGGTTCCTGGTATGATTATGTAAAATCTTGATGGGAAAAAGATTTCAGAATCCCCATGTGCTATTTATTTCCTAATAAGACCTTATATAATTGAGAAACAGAAGACACATAAGCAATCTATTAATTTATGAGGTACTCTTAACAACTGACAGCACCCTGAATATAATATGGTCACTTGAAATATGTGATGGCAACCGCCCACAATAAATTTAAGAGAGAAAGAAGAGAATGTTCTTCACTAATTGGCACAAACCTTGGTCTACTAAATACAAATGTTTCATGAATGAAAACAATTTAAATTTAAATGTTGATCATTTTCTAAAAATGAGATTTGAAACAAAATAAAATATCATACACAACAACATAATAAGCATAGACAATCACACTAACAAAATTTGAAAATGATTTCCAATTTATAAATCTCAGACTCAGGGACCAAAAAAAATACCCTGTGCATTCATTGTAGGTTTAAAAATAAAAGATAAAATGTAAAATGTGTTATTCATCAGAGTAGGAAGGAGTTCGTTGAGTAGCTAAGGACAATTTATAACACCCGGGTGAAGGAGACTAAGTTTTCTTTAAGGATATGGGTTCCAGTACGTCTTCCTCTCCAATGGATGTCCCACATCCAAGAGTATATAGGCACTACAAATTGGAGTCTATGGTTTGTTTAAAAAAAAAGAAGGGCATGATTTGGGGTTGTATAATGTGAAAGAGGGTAGATCTGGGAGGAGTTAGGTAGACAAATAGGGTTGAATACAGTCAAAACATATACATGAAATTCTCAAGGAATTAATTAAAAAACAAAACAACAACAAAAATTATGCTCCAAATTTCACATTACCATTTACTTACTATTTTGACCAGTAATGGTATGTTTTAGTCTCCTGCATTTAAATTAATAAAAAGCCTACATGTGAAGATATTACTTTTCTTATTTCTATAAATTCTTTAAGTAGAAAAATATATGGCAGTGTATATACACTTATGTCCTTTTGAGTAACATAAAATAAATAAAAGACTGACAAATTCATGTGAGGCAATTGATTTATTGATAATTTATAATAACAAAATTGATATTCTGGATTAAATTGGATAGTTAAATATATCATATAATCCAAAAATAATTAAAGTGTGAGGGAGCATGTAAGTCCAAGGATTTTAATTCAGCAATTTTTGTAGACACAACTATATAGCAGGGTTAAATTTGAATATGGTTTTCCAAATTATTTCATAGAAAATTAAATTAAAACATCTTGGCACAGTGGAATTGTGGGATAGAGATTGTGATGCTTGTGGCTCTGCTGCATATGCAACTATGTTCCTGTTTAGCACTATATTTTAGATAGGGGTGATGGCCATGGTAGCAGTAGTAAAAGTGGTAATAGCAGAATAGTGTGGGAGGGTGTACATTGAGTGTAAGGATGGCCTACACATGTGTGTTGTTGTAGAGATTGTGTAGTTGTAGAGTCGGAGGGACAATGTTGCTTATTTTTCTTTTATCTTTGTGTTTATTTTTGATAGTCTCTCCCTGAACCTAAAGCTTATCAATTTTATTATGTTGTTGGATCAATGAACTTCTGAGAGTAGGGTTACTGGCATAGGAGACAATGTCTGTCTCTTTGCAAAAGAAGAAAAAACTACAAAATCTGTGTTATTGAGATATAAGTGTTGTCTGACAGGCCTTTTGCAAACAGAGCCATCTCTTTAGTCTCATGAACAGTTTTGTTCTGCAATTTAGAAAAACAAATACATTATATTTTGTAATTTCTGTAGGCCAGAGATTTGAGAATGCTTTTCCTGGGACTTAGAACTAGCTTAGAATGTTTCATTATGTTTCTGCAGATATATTTAACAGTGATATGGTCAATTGAAGGCTTCACAAAGAGTTGGAATATTCATTACCAAAATTGATCACCTACCTGACTATTGGCAGGAAGCTTCCATTGGTGCCTTGCTGCTTGTCTTTCTGCCAAATACTGCTTGATCTTCATCATAAGGCTATTGACTTCTCCTAGGGAAGAAACAACACTGACAACAATTTGGATAGAATATGAGAAATGTTATTGTTGGTTGTTTTTTTACTTTTGTGTATATATGCACATCCGAGTACAAGTGTACATATACCTGCCACCCCCCACACTAAAACCTGCACATTCTCTTTCTCTTAGAACTCCTGTGAGCAAAATGGGGGCTGACATGAATGCATTCTCAGTTGATAAAATCCTTATGATGTAAAAATGTTTTTATATCTCAATCTATCTGGCTTTATTGTGTTTTACTAGTAACTCTAGTAAATAAGAAGAAAAAATTTAAATCTGCTTAATTGCATCACCAAACTTCATCTTAATCACGTATATGTGATACTTATTGAATGTATGCTGTATTCACAAATGTGATAGTTTGGTATCTCATTTGTCTTATCACAACACTTGGAGGCTGATACATATGGATCTGGATGACAAGGCCAGCCTGGGTCACATAGAAGGATTCTATATCAGCAAAAACAACCGCAAAACAAAAGACCCAAAGAATTGCAATTAGTGTTTTGTTAATAACCCAATTTTTAAAATGAGGTACAGAGCTAAACAGGGAATTTTCAACAGGAATCTTGAGCACTAAAATAAATGTTCAATACCGTTAGTCATCAGGGAAATGCAAACCAAGACAACTCTGAGATTTCATCTTATACCCATCAGAGTGGCTAAGATCAAAAACAGAAGCAAGGGAATAATCCTCCATTGCTGGTGAGTGAAAACTAGTACAACCACCTTAGAAATTAATTTGGCAGTTTCTCAGAAACCTGGAACTAGGTCTACCTCAAGACACTGCTATACCATGCCTGGGCATATATCCAAAAGATGTCCTATGATACCACATTGACACTTGCTCAGTTATGTTCATAGCAGCTTTATTTGTAATAGTCAAAGACTGGAAACAATCTAGATGTCCTTCAGCTGAAGAATGGATAAAGAAAATGTGGTACATCTATGCAATGGACTACTACTTGGCTATTAAAAACAAAGACATTATTAATTTCCAAACAAATGTATGGAACTTGAGAATATCATCCTGAGTGAGGTAACCTAGATTCAGAAAGATATATATGGTATGTGGGCACTTATAAGTGAACATTAGCCATAAAGTTCAGGGTAATCATGTTACAATCCACAGGCTCCCACAATCTGAGTAATAAGGAAATCCCAAGGAAGGATTCACAATTCTGACTCAGAAGTGAAACTAAATAGTCATTACAGGTGGTTGGAGAGCAAGAACTGGGTAGGAGAAACAGTAATGAAGGGATGAGAAGGGAATGGCAATCAGATGTGGGGAGCTTGACAGTCAAGGACTGGGAATGAGAATGAAAATAGGTTGGGGGCATCTCTAGTGATTACATGGAGGCCTGAACAGGAGAAGATATAAGGAATATATGGGATTGACCCTAGCTGAGAATCTTCCCAGAGGGGAATATAGAGACTGAAGTGGCCACTTTCTGTAGCCAGACAGATTTCCAGAGGAGGAAGGGGGACATCAATCTAGCCACAAAACCTTCAAGAAAAATTTGTCTTGCTTACAAGATATGCAGCAATAAAAATGGAGAAGAGACTGAGGAATAACCAACCAATGACTGTCCCAACTTTAGAACTATACCATACGTGAGAACCAATCCCTGACAGTATTAATGATACTCTGCTACGCTTGCAAACAAGAACCTAGCATAACTGTCTCCTGACTTCATCTAGCAACAGATTAAAACAGATGCAGAGACCTACAGCCATGCATCAGGTGGAACTCCTGGAGTCATGTGGAAGAAGGGACTAGAAGTAAGCAGGCCAGAGGAGTCAAGGACACCATAACAAGAACTACAGAATCAACTAACCTGAGACCAAGGGAACTCACAGAGCCTGGGCCACCAACCAGGGAGCAAGCAGGAGCTGAACCTAGAACCCCTACATATTTGTAGCAAATATGGAGCTTGGTCTTCATGTGGGCCCCCTAACAATTGGAATGGGCTGTCTCAGTCTCTGTTCTCTGCCATTTGATCCCCTTTCCCCTACCTGGACTGTCTGGTTGGGCCTCAGTGGGAGAGAATGTACCTAGTTGAGTTGGGACTGGATGTCTCATAGTGGTGTGGTACCCAAAAGGGGCTCCCATTCTCTGAGAAGGATGTGAAGTAATGAGGGGAGGGATTTTAAGAGTGGACTGGGGGGTGAGGATGGAAGGAGGTTGTGATCTGGATGTAAAGTGAATAAAAAAAACACTAAACAATTGGAAAAAAAATCATATCATTCAGTTCCCATTAATTTTTAAATCTATTTTATGGGCAGAAATTGTGCTTTCTATAAATTTTAGCTTTCATTAAAATTTGAATTCCATTATGCCAGGAAGAATTCAGCACTTTTAGAAACTCAGCCTCCAAATCATTTTGTTTTTCTATAGAATATCAGAGGAGAGGTGATGCAATTGACAGGATTGCTGGGGAGAAAATCCTCAGAGGAGCTCATGGGGAAAGTTGTACAACATACATTTCAGGAGATGACAAAAAGAAAGAAAAAAGAAAACAGAAAAACTCCATTTTCCAATTACACAAGACTTCCAGGGGAAATATGAGCCAAATGCTGGTGACTTTCATGAGAAAGGTGAGGAAGTCATATGGTTTGCTTGAAGAGCCACACAAACTTGTAAATCTTCATGACTCAGCAAAATCTGATGAGGGTTACTCATCCAGTTAAGCCAGAACTTGTTTTCTTTGGAACTCTTCCATCTCTGGGTATTTTCCTTACTGATTTATTGGTGTTTGAAGGACTTTCTTTCGGGTTTCAGTTTGAATTTAAGATTAAAAGAACCCCAAGGTCACAGGACACATTCCATTCCTTAGTCAGGGGCATATTCCATTCCTTAGTCAGAGGACACTTGCTAGATTAACATTCAGAGGAAAAAGGGAGAGGCAGATTAACATTCCTCAGATCACAGGGGAGGGAACCCACCTGCTGGTGAGGAAGGGACAGAGCACACAGACACATTCCAGGAATCGGAAGATGGGCCCTTAACATAATAAACCTGGGCAAACAGAAGACACTCCTTGTCATAATCTGAGTCACCTAGAGACCAGACCTGGAAAGGTCAGACTTTGTGGTTTGCCCTCATGAACTCTGTATAAATACTGTTCCCAGCTTTTGCTCGGGACTCTCTTGCCTAGATGTGAGAGAGTCCTAGTGGACTAGTTTCATTAAATCTCATGTTATTGCAGTGAGTCCCATTATGTGTGTCTCTGTGGGAGCATATCCACTGGTTTTGGATCTTAGAGTCCAACAGTCTTTCAAAGAAAGTATTGTTTATTAATACATCTACTCATGATGCTATTATGACAGGATTGCTATTACCTCAGGCTCCTTCAGTTTGTGATATATTTCTTCTGTTGTCAGCATCAGCAGTGATACAAAGTTCTAGTTGTTCCGTTACTTGGCCCTTTGTGACTCAGGTACCATATGACTATGTCTATAGTTACATGGGGAAAGATGATCTTATTTTGAGGTGAGAAAATAAGTCTAAAAATGTAGTGGTATATTTCCCACTATATTAAACTTGTTATTTTGGAAGGAGTTAATGTGGGAGGAGTAGGGAGAGGGAGAGGAGAAGGAAGAGGAGGAGAGAGGGGAAGAGGGCAGCGGATGTACACTTGTCTCTAGCAGTCTAAGGTAGTTGTAATATCTAGGTTAGGTATTAGGTAAACCTCTAATGTTTTGGGCACCTTGTTATTTGATAACTACCAAATACATAAGACTTTGGTTAATCTTTAAAATTTAGAGTCTCAGTTCTACCAGGTACTGCATGGATGGAGGGATGGTCTGGGCTCAGCCCGACCTTGACAGAGCCATCTCCCACATTGGTGTCTCATGGGTACAAAGGTTGGTGCTTTGGCCCACTGAGCTGGTGGTGGCCTGAGCTGAGGTAGCATTGAGAACATGCTGCAGCTCGTGGCCTCAGGCCTTGCCTAGTTGGGACCATGGCGGTTCTGTAACAACAAGGCAGATTGGGTGCCACTGTTTTAAATATTAACTGTAACATAAACATATTAGATTTTACTTGTGGGGTTCCCAATGGAGGAGTGAGAGAGAAGACTGAAGGAGCTGAAAGGGTTTGTAGCTCCATGGGGAGAGCAACAAAAAAAAACAATCCAGAGCTCCCGAGTCTAAACCACCAGCCTGGGAGCACATAGGGAGAGACCCTTGGCTCCAGCTGTATATGTAGGGGAACGATGGCATTGTCGGGTATAGGTGGGAGAGGAAGGCCATGGTCTAGATTTTACTTTTAAAAATGACATTTTTTTTTTCAAGATTTAAAGGGCATGAGTAGGAATCTAAGTTCTGTTATATTTAGCAAACATATATAAGCTTAAATGCCCACAATGGTCTTGAATTCTACTTAGGGAGAATCATGCTCTGATAAGATATAATTGAATTCAAAATCAAAACCATTTAGGATATTTAAAATATTGGAACCTCTAATACCGACATGTTAGAGACCAGAAACAGAATAGAGAAATCTTACATTTGAGCCACACTGCCAGTGACAGACTTAGGAAATCTTGGCATGTCACGAACAACACTGCTACTGGTCAAACAAGTCTTCAGATAGTAGTGCATCTGTTGCTCAGTTTTTGCCTTCTTTTCCAAATGTTTACATGCATATACTACTTAAAATATTACTATTTCTTCCAGGGTATTTTTCTGTATCTGGCTGTAATTCCAGGCCACACTTTTCTATTTCTCTTTCTGTGTGGATTCATAATAACATTTAGAATTCTTTTAAAATATGTTTTTAGTTGAGCTAGAATTATATCACTTCCCTTACAGTTTCTCCCAGATACTCTTTCTTAACCTGTCTCATGCCTCTCACACTCACATTAATAGCCTCTTTTTTATTGATTATTTTATTACATATACACTGTGTGTCTGTCTGTATGTATATGCACACACAACACCCCACACACACACACACACACACACACACACACACACAATCTTCAGGGTCCATTTTTTATGGTGGATAGATGATTTAAAGACTGACCGCTCTGTATTGAAAAACAAATAAGGGGTCCCATCCCTGGAAGAGTCTCATCCTCCCTCTCCTGGCACTCAATACCTGCTTTTAGTTCTTTAGCTAGGTGTGGGACCTCATGAACATTTCTCCCATCTATGTCAACATGTCCATTGATATTTCCATTGTTCCATTCTTGTTATGTACTCATTCCTAGGAGCAACTGTTTCATAGAAGACTTCTTGGCTACTGAGAGGTTGTTATTAATTTCTGACCTATTTATGAATATGGAGGACTAAACTTGTGTAAAAGGAATGCTGAGTTGTGGTGGGCAGTCAAATGAATACTCTGGTATACTGCAGTATTTATATTGGGATACCATGCCTTCTAATTGACACTGGCAGTGGATGGAAAGAGCCAATGAGTTCAAAGAAAGCCTGAGTCTAAAAAGTAAATAGAATTCTGTGGCAGAGTAAACCATCTAAGCTACTGTTTTGAATACATGTTGCTGCTATTAGCCATGTTATAAAAAATGCAAAGAGAAAATAAAATTTGACAAGAAAAACAAATTTAATTAATAGCATTTAGGATACTTATGTAGCAAGCAAATAACAATGTCATGTAAATTATTTGATATAAATGAATAAATAAATGTGTATTTGAGATTCTTATTTACTTGAAGTAAATACACAATGTGGTTTTTTTTTTTTCCCCCCCATGGTAACATTAATAAATGAAGAAGATAATTTATTTGAAATAGTACTGCAAAGAAAGAAAAAGTCAAATAAAAATTTGCATTTCCATTTTTAAGAATCATATACATTATAGTATAATATATACATGCATATGTACTAGTAAAATTAAAGGCTACTAGAATACATTTATCATAGGTTATTGCTAATGGTGTGTGTTGGAAGATTTCTTGAAGAATTGTCATGTAGCACCTTTAAACCCTTTAATATAGAAGACTGGACAAATCATTCAGAGTAGTCCTGAGTAGGAGAACTGATGAGCAAGGCTGCACCATGAAATTTAAAATGAATATTTGAGAATTTTCTTCTTCTTATATCTGACATTAAAACCTTCAATTCATCCTTCTCAGCATGAAAATAGCATCTCATTATAAAACAAAAATCCATTAGTCCACTATTACATACTAAAAATGAGTAATGATATCATGTCCAGATGAGCTACAACAAATTGTAGTTCTTAGTCCATTCCTCCAGTGTAAGATTAACTGATAGTAGGCCTCCAAACATATACAGCAGAGGACCTCTGGGTCTGGACTCAGTCAGAGAAGATGCACCTAACCCTCAAGAGACTGGAAGTCCCAGGGAGTGGGGAGGTCTGGTAGGAGGGTGAAGGGGACATCCTCATGGAGGAGGGCGGGGAGGAGGTATAGGATGTGGAACAGTCAGAGAGCTGACTGGGAGAGGGATAAAATCTGGACTGTAAAAAAACAAACAAACAAAAAAGATTAAATAAAATTAAAAAAAGAAAAAAGAAAGGTCTGGTACACCACATGAGTTATATCAGAATCAAAAAGAAAATGTCATGTTTTCTCTCATACGTGGATGGTAGGCTTTGAAATATATAAAGAAACATTTGTTTTTATTTGGAGAACCTATAAAGATAAAACAAACAAACAATAACAACAACAACAACAAAAAAAAAAAAAAGAAAAGATAAAAAAACCAAAGACCAAACAAAACAAAACAAAAAGCCAATAAAGTTCCATATTGGTGAATGAGCTAAAGAAAAAGGAGATAGAATTTAGCAGTATATTAGAGTAAAGGAGAATAATGGACCAGGAGTTGTTAGATGAGTGGGATGGTGGAAAGGCAGGGCAGAAGAGGAAGAATGGGGAAGGAGAACAAATTCTAAAGGCTGTGTGTGGCGCACGCGCGCGCGTGTGTGCGTGTACATAAAACCTTAAATGCAGTAACACTATAAATGGGGTACCATGCCTATAAAAGTTAATAAAAAAAAAACAAGAGAAAGAAAAGAGAGAGAGAGAGAGAGAGAGAGAGAGAGAGAGAGAGTATTATGTAGGCAGCCGTGTTTAAGATAGCACCTGGGATGGTTGGAAAGTCTTATGACTAGCACCTGACGATGTAGGCAGCTGGCTTCCAGCATGGCCAACTCAGCTAAACTGGTAAACAAGTCCTTTGTGCATGCGTTGGCCCCTCCCGAGCAGGCTTATGCTAATGAGGTATTGGCAGCTTAACCTATCTGAGAGAACACATCACCCAGCCTGCCTTGGGAAGATATATAAGCAGCGCATTTCTGCTGCTGGGGGTCCCAGTCCCCATCCCCATCCCCGTCCCCATTCATAAGTCAAGATTCGTTCCTGGAATAAAGCTGACTGAGAAGGATCCGATCGTGTTGTGTCTTAATTGCTGGTCAAGGCGGAGTGACAGTATTAGGACTCGGTTATCCACTCTAGAGTTATTGATCAATAGGTTGTCTTAGATAAACATTATAGACTCTTGACATTCCCTTGAGTGTCTTCCAGAAGTTGATGGTAGGACCTTGTTGCTGTAGACTCACATTCTTGAGTCACAGAACAGGAAAAATAAAGGTGGTATTGACATGGAAGTGGCATTCCTACTTGCTACTTCCGTAATTCTGGAAGGACCTTACACGTGACGAGAGGGAGAAAAGTGATCATCAATATCATCTGCACAGGAGACTGAAAGACACAATGACTGGTTTTGAAAAACATGTCTACTGGTACAGTAACACAACAAATGTTAGGGGAGCAACCATCTATATGCTCATCAGATTTAAGATCCATTCTATAAGTGAAACGTAAGCCTAACTGTCACTGGAGCCAGAACTTGAGATTAGATAGATTATAAACCCTATAAGAGATCCTACTATTAAAGGTTTATTAAGTAGAAACTATATTAACTAGATTGCTAATCTGTTAGTGCTATGCTCATATATTAGTGAATCCCTCAACCCTCTTCAGAGACGCTTCCTCTTACAGTAGGTAATGACTAACCCAGAGAGGAACAACTGTTTAACCTGTAGAGAAAAAAGAGGCTGGAGAGTGCCTAGCTATAAACTGTACATTTGGATCAAACCTTTGCACTCAAAGCTTGGTATTTATTGAGGAAATGGAGTCAATAAGATTATAAGACCCAGATGCAGTGGATGACTCCAAGGAAACAAATGTTTTCCTGACAAAACACAGGGCAATTGCATATGTGAAATTGCAGCTGCTGTGACAACATGCACAAAACTTGTGCAAGTCCAAACTAGACATGTAAGGATGTAGGTGAAAGTGGACATGAAGTCCAACCCCTAGTTAAGGAGCTGTCACACTCCTGTAGTTGGTCAACACCTAAGCGTATTTCAGTAACACAAATTGGACTCAGTGAGCTTACTAAAAAAGAGTAAGGTGTATCATATTCATGAAATAAAACACAAATTATTTACTTATAAATTTTATTACTCTCAATTATGAGTGTGTCTGTTAACATAGATAATTCTCTCCTTCTACCATATGGGCCTGAGGGTGCTACCCTGTTTGTCAGCCTTAGTTGCAAAGGATTTTACACAGTGATGCATCTGACTGGCTCACCATGAATAATGAGTATACTTCTTAGGCACTTCTACATGTCCCTTTATGAACTGGAGTTTTGTGTTAAGTTTTGGACAAAGTGGGAGAAATCCTTAGAAATGACTGAGTTCTTTGAACCTCAGGATAGGTGCTTTATAATTGTTTCAGACAGAAAATCTGGAACTCTGACATGGAGGCTTCCCTGTTCTTCTTCTCCTGTAATAGGACCAGAGTAGAGATTCCTTGCCTAAGACTTACATTTACTTAGATTTAAGGGGACCCAAACCAAACACTAGGTGAATCATGGGGAAACCCCACAAAAGAGGGAGGAGGTTGTAGGAAACAGAGAGGCCGAGAACACCAAGAGAATACAGCCCACAGAATCAATTAATTAGTGTTTATAGTGTCTCACAGAAAGTGAAGCATTACGAACCTTATATGCATCTAATCTATTTCTTCTGCATATATGTTACACTTGTATAGCTTGGTCTTCTTGTGTGACTCCTAACAATGGTAATAGAAGGTTATTCTGACTCTTTTGTCTGCTCTTGGAACTTTTATTTCCTACTGGGTTGCATTATCCAGTCTTGAGATGAAGGTTTGTGCCTAGTCTTATCTTAACTTGTTATGCTGTGTTCAGTTACTATCCCTAAAGGCCTGATCTTTTATGAAGGAAAAAGGACAAAGAGGAGTGGATATAGGGGAGAGAAGTGAGGGGGTCTAGGAGAAGTGGAGAGAGATGAAACTATGTCAGGATGTAATAATATATGAGAGACGAATAAAATAGATGATAGGCAGGTAGATGTTAGAGAGATAGATAGATAGATAGATAGATAGATAGATAGATAGATAGATAGAGTGTAGATGGTAGATACCATCCATGCTCACTGTCCTACAGTCAAACTACAGTGCATTTTGTGCTTTGGTTGACACACAATAATAGCCATAACTTGATACAGGGAAAGACAAATAGAGAGTTGAATAATATGATGTCTAAAGACAATGACAGTATGGTAACAGCAAACATAAAAAGTACTCATGTGTGTGATCTCTAAACGTTGTCTTTCACTGAAAGCCACTCTAGTTATTTGAAAATATAATGGAACTCAAGAAGTTTGGCAAGAAAAGCACAGTAAGGAGAACTGCAAAATAAGCTCTCAAGAACAATGAAAATATCAAAAATGTCCTCTGGCTAAACTTGTAAGAATTTGAGCATGAAAATATTTTTGCTTAATATCTCTTTAATTCAAGTTTGTCCTTTTGTTTTGGTTAGGCTATACAATGGATAAATGTTTGGAAGAAGACCACAGAAGTAAAGTGGCATTTTTATCATACAGCCAGGGTTCTTGTCCTCAAAGTGTTCTGTTTCTAAAAACCTTAATATGGAATTCCTGGCTCATGGACAGATTGCTAAAATTTCCTGCAACTCTAAAGCCATGCTTTCTACTAACTCCTCAGTTTCTCTTGGTAGGTAAAGATTGACTGTGAATTGAATCTTACACTGGAGGGATGGACTAAGAACTACAATTTGTTGTAGCTCATCTGGACATGATATTATTACTCATTTTTAGTATGTAATAGTGGACTAATGGATTTTTGTTTTATAATGAGGATTATAATCTAGAAATATTTTATTTATTTGTTACTCAAATTGTATTTACAGATGTACTTAAGTAAATATAATGAATGCATATTTTTATAATCTTAATCCACTATATAAACAAAGATATGGTTTGGAATATGTGTTTAAATTTCAGGAAACTCTAACAAGTAAATATCTGTATATTACCATGTAATTCTACAGTGTTACAGCTTTCTGTAGGATTAATCCTAAAAAAAAGAAAAAAGAATTAAGAGAAGAATGAAGAGAAGCAATAAAAGGAAGATGGGGAAAAGTAGGAAAGAAGATTACAAAATTAAAAATAAAATTGGAACAAATCCACATATTTGTGCTTAATGTGAACAGCTTGATAAACATTGGAAATTGAATCATGGTCCTACACAAGATGCTATTTCATGCTGAGAAGGATGAATTGAAGGTTTTAATGTCAGATATAAGAAGAAGAAAATTCTCACACATACACAGAGAGAGATACACATAGAGAGACAGAGACAGAGAAAGAGAAAGAACATAAATAAAACCAACTCAGTCTGTATGGTATTGAGTGACCAGTTTTTAACTAGGTTGTTTTCATATTTTTGAGTTCTTTCTATCTTCTAAATGCTTTCCCTGTGTCAGATGTATAACTAGTAATGATTTTCCCAATGCTTCTTCATTCTCATGATGGCGTCCTTTGCTATACAGCAGTTTTATGTGGTCCACAACTCTGCTTACAGGTCTTCTGTGTCTCCCAGTGGTGCCTGGATGTCCAAGAGTCTGAGAACCCCATGGTCCTGGCCTCATTGCAGGCTTTCCCAAATCTCACACTGCACTTTTCCCATCCCAGATTGTTCCAACCCTGGAGGTGGTAAGATGAGCTCAAACTCCTGTATTCCACCTCCCCAAGAGGCTATGCCCAGCTGCTGAGTAAACATGGACCCACCATTTCTGTGGCTTTGACAACATTTCTGATAACATCTTTTAAAAATTTCATTGAACCTTAGAAGAGTTGTTTTGTATATGTATCTATTGTGCCTATAGTCCATAATTCTGAATTTTAATTGGCTGTGGTTTTCTGAATGAATCCATCTGTGGCAAAGATAAGTTTCCTTGATAAAGTATGGGAATTACATATATCTTTTGATATAAGGACATGTATTTAGAATGCGTTTAAGGATTATGCTATTTTTGTAAAGTGGTTGTGGCTACTCCTCTATGTTCCATGAGTCTACTAGCCCTGAGTAGTTGGTTGGCTAGGATTCCAATGCCAGTCATGATTTCCCTCTTGTTTGGGGAAGCCTTAAACCCAATTCAAAAGGTTTGGTTACCACTTAGATATGCATGCTAATACTGTACCCTTAAGGTTATCATGCCAAGTTGTTAGTTGTTGTGCTTTCTAGGTGTTCTAGCTGTGCAGGACCTTTGATTGCTTCTGTCCTTTGGAAACTTTCAATGGCACCTTGAAGTATCATAAAATCTAGTTCTCAGAGAGGAGGCTTTCTGGTCTGATCCAGATAAGCAATGCTGAGAAAGGAGAAATACTCTTTCCCAGGGAAATGTCACCCTATTGATTATATAATACAAAGAGATCACCCCTGAAAATATACAAACAAACAAATAAACAAACAATGTGAATATTTATATATTTATATATTTAGGAATACATTACACACATATGTATATATGTATGCATATTTGAAATTATAGAGTAAATGACTGATTACTTCTAGAGGGGAATGTATCTTTATTTTGTACTTTATGTATTAAGAATAAAATATGCGTTTTCCATGAATTTGTAAAATAACTGTATGTGTGTGTGTTTGTGTGTATCAGGCTTAAATTTGTAATATGGTGGTAATAATTCAGTTTGTTGTTACCATTCCTTTACTACTTGAGATTGAACAAATTTGACAACAAAAAGGTCAAGAGGGTTGCTTTTGAGTGTTTGGTGTTTCTGCTATTCCAGTGGGTTCCTGCCTAGCTACAGGAGGTAGTCTCTTCAGGTTCCATATCCCAATGTAACGAGTTACAGGTAAGGTCACCCTATTGATTCTTGGGTGCCTCTCTTATCTCAGGTCTCTGTCTCATCCTAGATATGCCCTCCTCACCCATGTGAGTTGTAGATTTCCATGTTCATTTTCATGGCCATCTGGCCATCTCTCCTGTCCTTTCCTACACCTGATCCTGAAACTCACCCCCATTCCCCTCTCCATGCCCTTCCTTCCAGTTCCCCTTTCCCTCCATCTTTCTCTTATGGCTATTTATCCCCCTCCAATTTATCCTAACTATGAGAAATGCAGGCTGGGGGATGGAGCAGAGACTGAGGGAATGGCCAAACAATAACCGGCCTAACTTGAGACCCATCACACAGACAAGCACCAATCCAAAATACTATTAATAATATTTTGTTATACTTTCAGACGAAGAAGCAAGTTGTTCTCAGAAAGGTTCCACCCATCAGCTGACTCACAAAGATGCAGACACCCACAGCCAAACAGTGGTTATGGAAGAATAGGAGAAAGGATTGTGGGTCCTAAAGGGGATATGAACTCCAAAGGAAGGCCAACATAATCAACAAACCTGGATCCTTGGGGATCTCAGAGTCTGAACCACCAACCAAAGATCATACACATGCTGGACCTAGAGCCCCTGCACATATGTAGCACATGTGCAACATGGTTTTCCTTTGGGTCCTGAACAACTGGAACTGTGTGTATCCCAAAAGCTGTTGCTTGTATGTGGGATATGTTCTACTAGCTGGGCTGCATTGTCTAGCCTCAGTGGGAGAGAAAGGTGCCAAGGTCAGGGGGAATCTGTAAAGGGAGCACCTGCTCAGAGGAGAAGGTGAGGGGGGAGGCAAAGGGGGAAGGATTGTGGGAGGGGTGGCTAGGAGGGGGCCGTGAGAGGGATCTAAAGTGAATATGTAAAAAACAAAAACAAACAAATAAACAAAAAACCCATCTTAAATTAAATAAAAAAAAAAAAAAAGTGAAGAGGGCACAGAGAACTCACCACTGGTCTCTAGAGTCCAGAGTTCCTTGAGGAGCACATTCACTACAAAATGGAAATCACAGTGCAATTGCTTTCAGTTAATCATGAAACTGAAGTAGGGAACAGAGTAAGAAAAGGATGTAGAAAGCAACAGCACCCAATGTACGTGAAATCATGTGAAGTTACATGGATAAACCAAACACACAAGATAATAACATGTGAGAATTAAAGATTCCATGTTGCTTTCAGGAAGAAATAAACTTTAAAGATAATTCTCTCTTTTTTTCATTTTTAAAAGTAAAAGACATTTTAATATTTTTTTACTCCATACAATTCTGTTCAGAGTTTCCCCCTCCCCCAACTCTTCCCAGATACTCACAAATCCCTACGAATCCAAATCCACCGATTTGTCTCTCTGTCTGTCTTTCTTTCCAAAATATAATAATACTATATAATATAATTAATATAATGAAACAAACCAGACTAGTACAAAGCATACTATCAGTAGAAAAAGAGCCAAAGAAAAAGCACAAAGTACACATATAAACCTTTAGATACAGACATTCTCATGTACAAAAATCCCATAAAAACACAACACCAGAAACCATAATATATATGCAAAAGACCTACAAGAATTAAAAAAGAAATTAAAAAAGACAAACAGACAGAAAGAAAAAAAGAAAAGAGTGAAACTAATACCAATAAACTTCCAAAAATCCCTTTGAATTAGTTCTGTGTCAGACATTTACTGTTGGGCATGGGTCTCAGGAACATTTATGTATGTTGTTTTATTATTTTCTTTTATTGAAAATAGACATTTTCCCTCACATAATATATCCTGATTATGGTTTCCCCTCCCAGTACTCCCCCTTTTCCTCCCACCTTTGCTACCATCTGGATTTATTCCTTTTCTTCCGCTTATTACAAAACCAACAGGTTTAAAAGAAATAATAAAAAATAAAATATAATATGTTAAAACAAAAACCAACACATTAAAATTGGACAAAACAAGCAAGGAGAAGAACCGAGAGAGAGCACAAGAATCAGAGTCCCACTCATTTCCACACTCAGGAATCGATAAAAGCACATAACTTGAACATATTGGTAACATCTTCCAAAGTTACCAATACTAGATGTATTCCCTCTTTTGTCTTAAAGAAGCTCAGTGAGCCATCTGATTTTAAATGATTTCACATGAATCCTTTCATAAAAAACATACACAAAAATCATTACCTTTCTCTTCCTCTTTCTTTTCCTCCTCCTCCTTCTTATCTTCCTCCTCTTCTTCCTTATCTATCTTCTTCACTTTCACTGTGCAATGCCCTAGACTTCAGACGATTTAGGTGGATCTGCTGCCACTTAGTTGTACTCTCAGTGCTAAATAAATAATATAGCTATTATACAACATGCCTCAAAAGTGTCACTTAGCAGAGGTAAACAACAGAATATAGAACTGACCAGTGGCTCTGAAAATTATGCAAAAAAGGAGAACTACAAATGACCTTTAATCACAATTACAGATCTCAGTGTCTCTTGTCAGAGATAATTTAAACTATTCTGGAATTATTTTTCTAACAATCTTTTTAAAGATTATATTATTTATGTGGGAATTATATGACATTATTATCCTCTAAATCAAGTGATCAGTATATATCAAAGTTAAATTAGGTGAACTGGACATTATATGTGCTTGCAAACATGTGGAATAAATTTTTTCGGATTGTATATCAGCTCCATAAAATTTTTGAGATTGCATAGCAGATTCAATTAGATTAATAGAAATAAAAATATATCTTAAAATAATTAGGTCTAATAAATTCATTGTCACATATAAGTTTTAATAATCCTAAAAATTTATGCATAATAGTGCTGGGCCCGTCAGGACCAGTAGTATATAAAATTTAAAGAGTACTGTATACAAAACATGCATCATGTGTTTACTTGCCCTTTTCAGTGACCACTGTGCCTAACAGGAAGGAAAACATATTTATACATTTTATAAGGTTCAGAAGAGAAGAGTTAGAGAAGGCATAGTAGAGAGCTATGGAAAGAGTATGTGTAAATATATCTGTATGTTTATAAGAATATAAGTGTATATTCATAAGGACAGATCATAGGAAATGGAGACAAGATTGAACTATGCACAGGAATAGCCTCCAAGGCCCACCCCTAGAAAATTGTGTTAGACAAACAGACCCCTAAATACAGGCTAAACAGTTTTCAAATTACTGCTGTAAGCTGAGATAAAAGTGCTCATGCATGAGCCTCTAGAAGATACTTCAGATTTAAAGTATAACAAGAATAGGCTGGCAAAATATTTGTAGATATAAAAAAGAAGAAGAATAGTTTTTATTTAATGTATCTGAGAAACAGGGCAGATGTGGAAAAAGAAGGCAGATAGTGTTCAAAGATAGAGGTACTTTTGTGTATATCCATTTATAATTGTTTCAAACATAAGCTTACTATCAATTATAGAAACTAAACTACGGCCTTATTAGTTAGCACCCTTTGCCATGATATAATGCATACATATGAATTGTGTGTGAAAATTGAAGGTATAAAATAATTACGTGTATATAAAATAGTGATTGACATACAGGTCCCCTGCAATATGTGAATATAAGATTTTGTACAGATAATTTTACCATCCACATCATGGTCACCTTTCTGTTGATGATAATTTGAAACAAAAGTCCTTGTGGCATATACATTTCTATGCAAATTGACAAATGTTTTATTTATAAATATGAATTGTATTATGTTGTCATAGCAACTCAGAAAAATCATCTGAGGCATGCGTGTACACATGCATACATACATGTTTTATATTATCTATGAAAGAAGGGTATTTTATTGATAAAAGTAGGGTAACAGATTTCTATATATCATTAATTGAATGGGAAATTAAAGTTGAGGTAAACAAATTCCTACTAAATTAAATACATGAAAAAGCTGATTTATTTGCAACCATCATACAGTAATCAATGCAAGGTCAACTCTACTGGAAAATTTTCTAATTTCAAAAATCAATATATAACATTACCTTTCCATTGAATTTTTCTGTGACGACAACTTTGTATTTTTAATACAAAATAAAGAACAGGTAATTCAACTATATGCTGTGGAAATATGCAACTTTTGAAACTTGACATATAATTGCATCCTGAGTATACCCTGGAATCCCATGGTGAAACATCTGGATTTTTTAAATGAAATACCAAGAGGGAAGCTTTCCTCACATTGGGCCTTTTCTATGTCAATGTTAGAGACTGTCTTCCCTTCTGTTCAATTAAAGGGAAATTTGGCTACTGTGATGCTGACTTACTTTGAATGTTTAAGAAACTGAACAAAAATCATCTGTAAGGGCTGCAGACAGATTCCTACTTACAACTGGTTAAACCTGCTTGATGGATTGTCTGCTTGCTTACTCCGGTGTCAATGGAAACAGTCACTTTTAGAGAAATGTTCCTAAGGCTGGATGCCTTCACTAGCAGTTTTAGATAAGAAAGATGAAATTTCTAAAAGATGTTTTTTTATTCCATAAATATCTGTGATAGCCTCTTTGATCATGGGACCATTGTAATGGTTGCTATATACATTCAAGAAACACCTTGAGAAGTTTAGAGAGGTTATTCCAAGTCTCCACGACTAAATGGCAGGCCTAGATTTCAAATTCAAATCCTCTTCCATGTGGAGTTGAAAAATCTAAGTCATTCCATTATGCTCTGTAAGAAGGCTTATTGTTTCCGCAGCTTAGTTCCATGGCAATCATATGAAATATTTAGAGAAAAAAAATCAAATAAACTCCCTCAACTGTCCTCCATAAATATTTTCTTATCACGGGCTTTGATCGGTATGGGTCTAAGGGAATTAATTCAAAGTCACATGCCTCTGGCATATTCAAACTTCGTGTCCAAGAACTTGCTCCAGTTCTTCCATACTTGAGCCAAATTTGGGGGTTAGCACTGGGCAGGGGAGGCAGTTTGTACTCACCAGAGACCAGAGAGAACACAAAGCACTTCCTAACTCCTCATACTTCAATAGTCAATGTTTCTCTTACAGATGTTGAAACAACATATGTGATTTCTCTATTGACAAGAAAACTTAGAAACATTTTAATATTTGGAATATTCTGCTTTATATAAGATAAGGCTATTAGTAATATAATTATAATATTTAGCTAATATAATTAGCTAATGTAATTATACTGAGTCACTCAGCTCAGGCTATGCAGACTGACAAGCTTATCAGTCAGCAATCAATTATTTCTCCCTGGTGTTTTGTACTCACCAAAGAAGAACACTGTAAAGTTCAAATGCAACTGATAAAGATAACAAATATTTTCTTACTTATATCAATATATTGAAAATTTTGTAACACTATGGACAATATTGAGTTTGGCTTAGTCTATGTAATCCAGTAAACAGAAACATGAAAAAAAAATTTCTGCACCTTTGTGTATTCCAGAAAACAGCACAGAACAGAAGAAAGGACGCTTCTCTATAAAGCTTGGGTAATACATTGTTTAATACCTATGGCCTAAGCTCATTAGCATCCTCCAAATTGCAATTCTTTGCCTAGTAAATGATTGGATTAAGGGTCTTTTCCAATGGTCAAGAGGAATACAGTTCAAGAATTAACTTTGCCCTACTTCTTTCTTCTCCCAGGACTTCAAGGTCTGGCTCATCCTCAACGTGAATCTCCACACAAATCCTCCTTGGCAAGAAGAAGCCTTATAGTAAACCATCCTAGACCTACTAACCCAACAGGTAACGTTCCACCTGATTTCTCCAGACACACTTCCTTCTATATATTCTTGTTTCAGCTTCTGTACAAGGGGACATGAATGATGTGTAGCACTTTTCTACCTAACTCTTAAGATACTTATTCCACTTACATTTAGAATTTTTTTCTTTTGCAAAGTCACACTTCCTTGTATTTAATATTCTCTACTTTGGCTCTTTCACTGGGTACTTATTTACATACATACCCTTACTTAAAACATGCCTTCGTTATTCCAAAGATTTCACTTTAAATATTACAATGATTAGTAACATTCAACATACCAATCCCAGAAATATTACCTATATCATTTGAAATAATATCTATCCTTCCTGTGCCCATTCCTAAAACTCCAAGGAAGCATTTACTGAGATGTCCTGTCAGGAGCCATAATGGGACAAGCTATAATCAGCAAGTGATCATCCTGAAATGCTTGCCTTTGATTATTATATAATCTGCGACAAAGTGAGTCCTCATCCAGCAAGTCTGTGAGGGACTTATTTTAGGAAAGATTCCTGCTACTAATATGCTTTTCCTATTATTATTACTATTACTATTATTATTAAACTTATGTAACAAACACTAAGCAATAGACACCCCTTTGGAGCAGATCTCTGCAGATCCATGAAGATGTACTGTCTTGTAGTAATGCTATATAGACAAATAGATGACTTCTTAAGTCTTAATGATGATCCTATAGGAATTCATAAAATTGGATCAAGGATTATCAAGCTCTTTTATAGTGGAACTGCTATTAGGTCCCATTCTGATAGTCAAAACTGCAATGAGAACTCTGCTAGTCTCCCGAGTGTCATCAGTTAATTGCCCTTAGATAGTAACCACACTTTCTCCTCCTCAGAGCACATTCTAATGAGGTTTTAAAACAATTAACCAAAGGTCACTAAAAGAGAACTCATGATTTATTATAGGTGCTAGGACAGAAGAGAAAATATTGCCTGGGCTTATCTATCCAAAACTTCTCTAATCTATTAGATATAGTTTTAAACCTTGAGTGAACGTGTGAAGCTAGACAGGTGATAGATGTTTAGCTAGATAATTACTCCTAATGGTTATGCATGTAAACATTCTCTGTTGTAAACTTCTATTTCAATTTATGACTTGATTTTTGGTGTGAACTTGTGATGAACTTTCTAGCATGTGATCATGTACTCTGAAAAATACATAAGTACTGAAGACAAAGACGAAGAGGGTGGTAGAATAGAGTAGTCGTGGCAGTCATAGTAGAATAGAGTAGGCTTAAATGTGGGGTTCTTTAGGAGCCATTCTTCCTTTCCTGTCCTTTTTTTCTGCTTAGAATTTTTCACTTAGAATTTGTCCTTTGTTAGAATTTTTTTCCTTTTCCTCACTAAGGACCTTTCCACTTTTTCTCTTAGATAGCTTTCATAGGAAACTTTTTACACTTAGTAATAAACTGTAATAACTTCTCTAAGTGTCTTTTCTTCCTGTGACCTCAGACTAGCAGGCGTAAGTCAGGGCCCAAAAGTTCTTGCTGAAAGAGTACAAAGGCTATTTACTTAATCCTCTGCTGTCTTTGGGCTAAGGTGTTAAGTGACAGAAATGGCAATTTCTGGCTTCAGAGGATACCAGAGGGCAGGTCAGCTACAGTGACATAGTATGTAAACTTTGGTAATGTAGATAAGTAAGATTTTATTAAACAGCAACCCTAAATATCTCGCAAGACCAAGTCTTACCCGCCCTCCCTTCCCTTCTAATGCTCTTCCATCCCATCCCCCTCTGCTTCCTCAAGAAGAACCAACAAAGAGAAGAAAGAAGAGACTCCCTCTTCTCCTCCCATCAAGCCTGGCTGGCTCCCGGGAATGTCCTGGCTTTCAATTTTGGCAAACTCTTTCTTCTCAGGAGAAGTTTATAGGCCTCTCAAAGCCTAAAAGCTGCTGGGTCTCTTCTTCTTTCCTCTGCTACACAGTATCTCTATTTCTTGATATTCTACTTTTTTGGTCCATGCTTGGTACCCCATGGGGCTGCTTTCCTCACATGCCTTTGAGTGATTTTACCCAATACCTGACCTCTCATCTTACTGAAAACCAATGTTACCTTCAGGGTTTTGGATCACTGCTGATCTCTACAAGGAGGACACAGAACATGGAGGCTCCTGCACATAGAGAGACACTTGTCTCCTATCATTAATTATCTAAGTAAGCTCTGTCTGCCTGCTTCTCTTTTTACAAAAAATTCTCATTAATTTCTTTCCTCCTAAAGTATACTTAGTTGTATGAGATTGTAAATTTTCATAAACATATAAATACTCTGGATTTTTGTGGTTGTTGATAATGTTGTTAGTTAACTTTGGTTGCTTATTCTTGAGATTGCCTGAGCATCTTCAGTTAATAGTGCAGTAGTATTTTACTGGATATTCAAATAAAAATTTTCCGAAGTTAGTATTTCTGCTGAAAAAGGTAGGGGTATATCTAGTGACTTTCCTGAACAATCAAGGACTGGTTTTTGTGATCTCTGTGTATTATGATTTGCAGTTCTAGGACTTTTATCCACTTAATGAATTGAAAATCTAATGTGTTTGTTCAAAACCTCTCTAGCCTGCAACATTACTTTAGCTGTTCTGGATGTGTGGCTTACAAGGAAGACATAAAAGAGCTAATGGATTGTAAAGTATTCCTGAGAATGACATAGAACTTCTATGTCATCATTTTGTTCCTTCTGTAGCACTGCTGAGTCTTGCCCATCAAGAAGGTAGGTTTTATGCTTTCCTGATTGGCACCATTGGAGAAACTCTGTATCAAGACCTAGAGCTCATTAGATCCTTTCTTCTCCCATGGTTAATTGTCTGAAATTAATTTTGGACATTTGGTGGAGTAACTGCTTCCTCTGTGATCACTAACATCTAGAGTTATTTTTTTTTCAGATTTCCAAATGAAAAAGTCTTGCTTTCCTTCATCGGTAGCACTCTGATCATAATCTTGTCCATTGTCATCCCAGATACATGCCTCTGCATAAACATTTCGACTCCAGATTACACATTGTTACAAATTAGGGAGATCATTATAGGAACCAACAACCTGCCAAAATGTAGAGTTGTGGAGCCCAATCCTAACTGATACATCTACAGCAGACCTCCTACACCTAAGGCATAAGAGGCACAGCAGGATTGTTAAGAGCCAGAAGATCGGGAGTTTGTTGTGAGAAAGTGTCTCCCAAGAATGTTAGAGAGGCTGCACCCATAAAGACTCATCAACAGGACTGTATAAACATGAACTCACAAGAAAGACACCAATAGGCATGCTAATATTCAATCTCAGAAGGCTTAACCCTTTCATAAAGAACTACAGGCAACTAAGGAATGCTGAGACTGGGAGAAATAGAGTTCTTCAGAGAAGAGTGCACCAACTGGTTATCCAATACCAAATAGTCGGTGCTGAAAACACACATAAAGGTAGCATAAAGGTACACATATATATCCAACAACAATTAATGACAAAGAGGCCATGAATTAGGAAGAATACGGGGCCATGCATGTTAGTGATTGAAGGGAGGAAAGGGAAAGGGAAGATGATGCAATTTTATTAAAATCTTAAATTTAATAGTACTATAGGAACTGGATAATTAGAAAAATGTGTTGATTCATGTCTGTGATCTCAGTACACAGGTAGGAGGTTTGAAATGTAAGGTCAATCTGGTCCACACAGTAAGATTATTGCAGCTTATCTCTATCACCTCTCCCAGATGCCTGCCTGTTGTCTTACTGAGCTGCAGTTCCTTGGGGCTGTGGGACCCTGGGCGCTGTCTGGACCCAAGGATGCAGGCCTTGGAAAACAACTGCATCCGGAGTATATGAGCTTCGGAACCTTGCTAAACTAGAGTGGAGTTGAAAATTTAACAAAATAGTTTTACATCCTTTTCCATGACAATTTTGTCACTTTAGATATTTTCTGTGTTCCTCATCTTCTCTACCCAAGCTTATATTTTCACGATAGCATTTCTTATTTGGTATCCATCATTAACAATGTGCTAACAGTCACTGCTTAAATTAATTTTACATATTAACTCTTTTTTTTTGATGTAGGGGGTGCAGCAAACTTTATTGATGGTATTCAAGAGAGAGTAAGGCTGCCTAGGTCCCTCCCATTATTATGAGGAACTGGAATGGAAACTGTGAGGGAGATGCTCAGTGTTGGGGATTGAATTGGGGCAAGCACTCCTCAGCAGTCAAAGGCCTCTCTCTTGTTCTTTTGTTCTTGCTTGAGAGAGTAGACCAGGACTCCTTACTCCTTGGAGGCCATGTAGGCCATGAGGTCCACCACCGTATTGCTGTAGCGGTATTCATTGTCATACCAGGAAGTGAGCTTTTCAAAGTTATCATTGAGAGCAATGCCAGCCCCTGGATCAAAGATGGAGGAGTGGGAGGTACTGTTCAAGTTGCATGAGACAACCTGTCCTCAGTGTAGACCAGGATGCCCTTCAGTGGGCCTTCAGATGCCTGTTTCACCACCTTCTTGATGTAATCGTACTTGGCAGGTTTCTCCAGGCAGCATGTCAGATCCACAACAGATACATTGGGGGTAGGAATACAGAAAGTCATGCCAGTGAGCTTCAGTTCATCTCTGGGATGACCTTGCTCAGAGCCTTGGCAGCACCAGTAGATGCAGAGATAATATTCTGGGCAGCCCCATGGTCATCACATTCCACAGCTTTCTGGGAGGCCATCCACTAGTACATATTAACTCTTTTATTCTGTTTTTGCTTTACCACAGGTATACTAAAATATAAAATACATACAAAAAAAATCAAAATTTACTGATAATAGATTATAAAGAAATTTAACATAAAGTAATCTATTGTTATAGATATAAATTTACCATCTATTAGAAATGAAAGGAAATTTGTATGTTAATGAGATTGCCATGCTTGTTTGTTTTTACAAATGAATTAAATGTTGGGTGGATATTTGAAACATTTTTGATATTATAATTAAATGTCTTCTTCCATTCCCTCCCTCTCTCCAACCTCCCCCATTTGTTTCATTCATATTTTATCTTAAGTTCACAGCCTCTTCAAAAATAACGTTGAATATCTATGTATGTACAATTATAGAAGTACAGCCTGCCCAAGTCTACATAGTATTACTTATATGTTAAATGTTCTCAGAGCTGATCACTTCATATTAGGTAAGCAGTTGGTATGCTCTTCCCTGGAGAAGACTATTTCTACCAATCTCAGCATTCCTTAGTTGCCTGTAGTTCTTAGTGTAGGGTTGAGGCCTTCTAACTAACCTTACCTAGCCCACAGTAACTTGTCTATTGGTGTCTCTATTGCTCAGGTCATATATAGATAACTATATAGGTGAGACTTTATGAATAGTCTCTCTGACATTTCCGGGAGACATGGTCATACAGCAAACTCCCTGTCTTCTGATCTTTCCTTTTATTAAAAAAAAAACAAAAAACAAAAAACAAACAACAACAAAAAAAACATCTTTTTTACAGTCCAGATTTTATCTCTCTCCCGGTTCACTATCTTATTGTTCCACATCCTATACCTCCCCGCTCCCCATACTCTCCTCAGTCTCCATGAGGATGTCCCCTCCACCCCACCAGACCTTCCTACTTCCTGGGGTCTCCAGTCTCTTGAGGTCATCTTCTCTGACTGAACCCATACCCTGTAATCTTCTGTCATGTTGGGGGCCCCATATTACTGGTGTATGATGCCTGGTTGGTGGCCCAGTGTGTGAGCCATCTCAGGGGTCCTCCTTCAAGGCTGTCCTCCTCCTCATCTTCTTCCAGCTTTTCTCTAATTCAACCTCAGGGATCAGCAGCTTCTGTCCTAACCCTTCTTTCACAATGGTCTTTGAGCCTAAGTTTAAGATTTGTGTTACAGATCAGTTATCAGTTGGCATTGGGCTCCATAACTCTGCACTTCGATCAGATTTGGTTTTCTTTAATCATTTCCATCTGTTGCAAAGACAAGACAAGTTTTCCCAATGAAGGGTGAGAGCTATACTTACCTGCAGTTATAAGGACAAATATTTAGAATATAGTTAGATGTTACACTGGTTTAGTGAGATAGCAGTTGTAGGTTCTCCACCAAGAGCTGTAAGAAATCTGGGTAGGTATCTAGCACCATGCATATTTTTGTTGTGTGAGCCTTAAATCCAATTAAGAAGCTGTTTGTTAATTAACCCCAAAATATGTGCACCAATATTGTACTCTTATGATTATTGTGCCCTGCTGGTCATTGTTGCTGTTTATTGAAGTGTTAGCTATGGGATTATTCTTGATTTTCTCCTTTGGAAAGAAACTTGTATGATACCTCTAGTACCATGAAAACTTGCCTGAGAATTCTATACTGTAAAAAGTAGAGCACTTTTATCATTTTCCAGAACTGAATGATTTTATTTTATTCTTATTGTTGCTGTCATCACAGGTAGAAAAAAACAAGTGATTATCTAAGATGACAAAGATGAATTCACTATGAAAAATGCAGAGTTACATAACTCATTCATATGGCAGCACAACTTCCTAAATTTCCTGGTGTGGCTAAATACCCAAGTGAACCCAGGACCCAATTTCTAATGTCATTGACATTTATTCTCACATTCCACCTTTCATCCTTTTCTTTCTTTCTTTCTTATCCTTCTTTCCTCCTGGTCACCCTTCTCACTCTCTCTCTTTCTCTCCTTTCTTTCTTTTCTTTCTTTCTCTTCTTTCTTTCTTTCTTTCTTTCTTTCTTTCTTTCTTTCTTTCTTTCTTTCTTTCTTTCTTTTTCTTTCTTCACCAGAGTGCATTCCTGTCAAGATCACAGAGATAGGACCACACAGGCCTCCAACACAATTATTACATCTGCTCTTCACAATTCCTTCATACTTGAGATATCTTCATACCTGAGATAATGTCTAGAAGAGACTTGCTCTAGAGGTGAGAAGAGAGGAATTTTAAGGTGAATTGTGAACTCATTTCCTATAGCCCATACTGCTGGGTTTTTGAATGCTGATATCTTTCAGTGACTCTTAGATTACATTATCTAGGCTACAGGGCCAATCCCTGTTGGGGAAAGTCTGAAGTTCCATTTCAAAGGTCTCAAACGTTAAAGTGTAAAGACATTACAGAAGTATAGCTTGATAGAAGAAAAAGCTAAAAAAAATGAATCCTATCTTGTTTTTGAGTCTGAAGAGTAAAAACATCCTAGTACTGGGCATGGAAAATATTGAAAATCCTTGCTGTTTATGGCAACAATACACAACAAAGCACAAAAGCTTGCCTTTGGGGGAAAAGAAAAACGGGAAATGATTTAATTTAATTATAATATAAAAAATAAAAGAAATAGAAACAAATGAATATATTTAGTTTCTAAAAATGTGCCTTGGCTAAGACCCTAAAATGTATTAAACTTAGGAAGGAAATGATAGTATTTATAATTAATTATAATTAAGAATTCTAGAACAACATTCAGATCTGCTGACATGGCATTAGAATTATGCAATACATTTCCTATTTGCCTTTTTCTGGAGAGGCTGAGAAAAAAATCAATAGTAGATGATAAGTAACTTGAGTAAATACCTTACCAAATTCCTTCTTGTGAGTGTTATTGGTCTATAAGGCAGAAAGGAAGGAGAAAAGAGCACTGTTTGGCAAGTAGACCTCACTCCTGACCTTGTTATTTATCAATAAAACCCCTTGGGAAAATTTCAGTTCCTTAACAAGGTCTCTAGATATTCTCATCCACAAGGGTCAAACATTACCCAACTCCAGCTTTACTCAGTGATATTGCGTCCTGATTTGATGCCTGAATAACCTAA
Source organism: Mastomys natalensis (assembly GCA_021653895.1). Lineage (NCBI taxonomy): Eukaryota > Metazoa > Chordata > Mammalia > Rodentia > Muridae > Mastomys > Mastomys natalensis. Next base: position 400,932 of record JAJTUV010000370.1, read on the forward strand.
GAGGGTGATATCTGCCTTAGAACTAGAAAAACAAAATGAAGACAAACAAAGACAAAACAAACAAAAACACTGTATTTTGAAGTACAGTTACAGGAGCAAAGTTCTGTGACTATATTGTCTCTTAGCATTACTAAAACAATGAAGTTCTGAACTCAGGAAACAAAGTCTGAAAATTTCTTATCTGTAATACAAGCAAAATTATGTCTTTATTTTCTACAGATAACATTTCATTTTATAAATCAAAAACTAATACGTTTATATGATATGGATGAGAGAAGACCACCTATCTTACAGAAGGTAGTTTGTATTAACTAGACTTTTCTTTTACCCAGAAACATACAATGTGGGATCAATTTCCAAGGACCATGGAGTGAGTTTTTTACAGTTAGAACTGCTCCAACAATTCCCAAGGGTTGTGGAATAACAACAGAAAAGGCATTGTAGTTTTTCCTGCTTGGATCTGGTGAGAAAGCCAACTACAGCTTTTTAATGAGATTTAATCTATTGGATGGCTCAGTAACATCGGTTGATTTAGCTCCTTTTCTTAATGTTTCAAATGGTGTTAACTGAATAATTAAGTTAAAACCTAAAGATTGATTATATTATCATCGATATACTAAAACTTAAATAATGATTATACTATATTGTTTGGATAAAAATGTTAAGGAAATTAAATCTATTTCAGTATAGACCCTAGCATTTCGGGTCTGATAGGATCCTTCACAACAGTATATGCTCTAGTAAGGAATGCTAGAGGGACCCTAGATGTCACTGTGGTGGAGGAGGCTGACACAGCTTGTGCGCACATTATTCCGTTCATGTGAGATTCAGTTTAGTACTCAATGCACAAAATATTTACCTCTTTTGTGTGCTTTATGAAGTTTTGAAGATGTCTTGAGTCCACTCTGAGAACGGTTTGGAACAAATTTATGTTTTGTTACTTTACAGCAGCAGGCACTATAACAGCTGAGCTAAGGTAGACTTTTCTGAAAACTGTTTTAAACTAGTAACTGTGTTACTGTGTGACATAATAAGCTAACCTTGTGTGGAAGAGAGCTTTCTAGCAACATCTGTATGTATCAAGTTCATTAAAGAATGTTTTGGAATTCTCTGAGGGATTCTGTAATAGTTTGTGTTGGCTGTAATAGTTGAATGGCTGCTTTACATTTATGTATTTGAATGCTTTGTTATGATGGAATGGACTACTTGGGAAGGCTTAGGAGGTGTGGCCTTTGGGGAGTATATGTGGCCTTGTTGGAGGAAATGTGTCCTGGGGATGTGGTTTGGAGTTCAAAGAAACAGAAGCCAGACCCAGTGCCTATCTTTTCCTTTTGCCTGAGGATCTGGATATAGAATTTTGATCTACTTCTCCACCATCTTCTCTGTTTGCATGCTAGCATGCTTTCCTCCATGAGTCCAACAATGGACACAACTTCTGAAACTCTAAGCAAGCCCCACTTAATGCTTTCCTTTATAAGAGTTGCCATGGTCATGGTGTCTCTTTATAGCATTAGAACACTGATTAGGACATAGTTTTAATATGCAAATTAAGGCAAGATTGTAGAGGCATAGTCTAAGTTTTATAAATCTTATTTTTTTGTTAATATTTAATAAAATAATAGGAATTTTGCTATCTGTGACTTACAGTTTTTGTTCACCCCATTAAGGATAGAATTTCATAGGTTTTAATGTCCAGTACCAGTTATGTCTGTATTGAACTTTTAAGGTTACCATATAATTAAAGACTTTAAAAAGAGATACTCACTTCCTATGTGATGGTACAATATAATAGAAAATGGAGTTTCACTAAAGTAGAAATCACTGTAGAGTTGTATAGTTATCAAGGACCAGAATTTAGATTAGCTACTTACAGGGCTTCAGATCTTCAGAGTTTGCACCTGAGACCTAGACCTAGACCCTGTAGACTCTAAGATCTGGGGAATAACTGGATGTGGGAGTTATACCTAAGTCTCAATACTTGGAGATAGGAATATTAATAGGATTAGAATGATACTACTAATATTTCTTACTGTCTTTGGGATTGGTTTTCTTTTGGCTGGGTGATCTCAGAAGAGTCAGAATTCGTGAGAACCAAGACTTTCCCTGAGGCCCTGACATATGGAGAAGGAACTAGTTCCTTGTTGAAAACCAGTATATGCTTAAGGGCCTTGAGGGAGCAGTTTAGAATCTTAAGATCCAGACTCTTTACCCAAAGGGCTATGATTAACAGTTCGCAGACCACTGTGTGAGCAGGCTATGATGCATTTGAGATATCCTGTGTTCCCTTTATGCTACATTTGTTACTTAACTTCCTGCTGAGCTCATCTCATCATAGGATGTTTTTCTGCTTATTCTGTTCCATTTTTCTTCAGAAAGCCATATATAAGATGTTGTAGTTCTTAGTAAGCTTGTTTAGAATTAGATATAGCTTATGTATGGCCCCTTAGCCTCAAATTCCCTATCTTCTCATTTTCCAATGCCCCCAGCCCTTCTCAGGTTCTTGTCACTGAAGATTCTGATCCAGGTCCTTGGTGTTTTGAGTGCCTTGTAGATAGATCCATTGAGACTGGTGTCCACAACTCTGCATTTTGATTGGTTGTGGCTTTCTATAAAGGTCTTTCTCAGTTGCAAAGAGTAGTTGCCTTGTTGAGATTGTGCTTGTTTAGTGGGGTAGTTGTTTTAATTTTTATTCCAAGGTCCACAGCTTCACTAGCTCTGTGTAGGGCAGTATACAGTACCAGGTATGTCTGTATTGCACTCTTAAGGTTATCATATAATTCTCATGGTTGTTGTGGTTCGCAGTGGCATGGGTAGGTAGAACTGTTAGTTTATTTCTCCTTTGCAGTCTTGCATAGTAATTTCTGACACTATGAAAGCTAAGCTCTCAGCGAAGAGGCATTCATGTCAATTCCAGATCAGAGGCCTGTGGACTCTGGGTCTTAATTTCATGCTGTGTTCAGGAATAAGAATTTACCTTCTGTGCCTTAGGAGCAATCAAAGTAACAGCAACAGTTTGTAAGATTTGAGAATCTCTTGGACAAGTCTGATCAACAACTCAAAAGAGGGATTCTCATACTTGGCTTTTGGAGGAACCATTAACATCCAATATAAGACAATTTATTTTAAACTATGTGACGGTTTGTATGTGCTCTGCCCGGGGAGTGACACTATTAGAAGGTGTGGCCCTGTTGGAGTAGGTATGCCACTGTGGGTGTGGGCTTTAAGAACCTGGTCCTAGCTGCCTGGAAATCAGTATTCTGCTAGCAGCCTTAAGATGAAGATGTAGAACTCTCAGCTCCTCCTGTACCATGCTTGCCTGGATGCTGTCATGTTCCTGCCTTGATGATAATGGACTGAACCTTTGAACCTATAAGCCAGCCCCAATTAAATGTCATCCTTATGAGAGCTGTCTTGGTCATGGTGTCTGTTCACAGTAGTAAAACCCTAACTAAGACACTCTATATGTATATGTATGTATAGAATTATATTATTATAGTGTTTTATAAGACAGTTAATTGTCTGCTTCCCTGTGACCTTTTCAGACATCCTCACTGCCATTTTACCCTACTTACTCTTTTGTATTTATCTGCACTGGAGAATTCTTAAAACCATTTACAAGAAGGAAAGTGTGAAGTGATATTTTGTAGTCCTTTGGACATTTTTTTAACATTAAATCTGTAATGAGACTGATTGATTTCTCCTAACATCGCTGGACAAAATTATAAGGGCAAAGGGCAGCTGCTAAAAGTTCAGGATCAAATGTTTTACCCAAGAGGTTCTTGTTCTACTCAAAGGTCTAAAGTTTGTTTAGTTATTACTAAAGTTCAAACATAAGGCTACGTGGACTATTTGTCTGCTCCATTTTTTTTTTTTGTCAGCTCATTAGAAGGCTCACCGTTTAATTAAATTGAAGAAATTAAATTATTAAAAAATTAGTATTTTATTCAGGTGAAGAAAGGAAATTGACCAGTTTGAAATGAATATAGTGTTTTGAAACAAATGGCTGTTAAATAAAAAGAAATTCATTCTGGCATTTTATCTGACTTCAGAAAGTATAAATATTCTAATATTGGCCCACTCCTCCTTGTGCTAAAGTAGGACTGTAAGTCAGAAGTGAATGCCACATACTTTTAAAGAATGATGAATAGATGGAATTGGTCATATGACAATTGAAGCACTTCTTTCCCTTCATATCTCCAGTTCGACAGTAATGTTTAATATCACTTAAAGAGAACAAAACTGTAAGAATAAGACATGATTTATCAAGGAATTTATAGGAAAATCTAAGAGCAACAGAAGAAACCATGACAGAGAAACTAGAGAAACTTGAATCCTCTTGCACTTCTCTGATAGAAAATAAAATCACAAAATATAGCCTAATCAGCATGAGCTAATATCTAGCAGACAATAGAAAATGTTGACCAGAATGTAGATTAACCAGCACTTTTATTCATAAGTAATTATAGTTCATGATCGTGACACTATTTTGCAAAATGGTTCTTCAGTTTCTAATAAATGTAAATTGTGCAATGATACAGGCAAACTTAATAAGCAGAAGTATTAACATAAATCTAATGAAAACTGTTCCAGTTTTAGCTTGAACATAGATGTTTATAGCTGGTTTATTTTCAATAATCAGACAAAATACTTTTTAAGAGAAAGGAAATAGTATATACATGCATTATATATACATATGTATGTATATATGTATTATATATGCATATTTATGTACATATGTATATATAATATATATTATACCCATAGTTTGTTGTTTATTAATAATGAGTCATTCAGTTACCATTTTTCTTATTGCTTTACTGATTTTATTTCAGGAAATCAAGTGTTTCAGAAACTACTGTATTTACTATGTAGATGGAATTTACTTACAGACAAGATTATTATTATTTCCACTAATATTTTAAAAAGAAACCAGGCACTTTCAATGAAGAATGACTTATCCAATGCTTATCCTACTAGATACAAGGCAGTGTCTAACTATAGATTATGACCCTGCTGTTGAGTTAGGTATGGTTTGATAATTAAGCTTAATTGTGACATAGTAGAAAAGATCCCTAGCTAAAAGTAAATATAAAATGTGAAGTCATTCGAAGGATATTGAAGCTTTTAAGATCCAACATTTCTCAGAAGAAGGCAGCTTAATTTGACAGAAACAGAAGAGGTAACGACAACAAAGTGCATTTATTTTTAGGTGCTGATGGAGATGGAGACTTAGAAACAGCTGACAGTCTTCTTCCCTGGAGTCAAAGCAGATCACAGTCAAGGCTGGAGCACTATTGCATTGCACAAGCCCTGTGGCCATTTCCCCTCTGCTTAATCACAGCAATGGGAATGACTTTTGTCTGGAAACTAAGTGTTATAAAACTTGTAATATGGTAGAGAGTGGAGCAAGGCTCCTCAAAGAGTTATGCCAATGTGAGTACTGCTTACTAGATCTATTCTATTTTAACTATGTGATCTTTTATATTCACAGGTGTTTTGGAATTATGGGCAACCATTTTTGGAGATTCTAATCTAATTATAACTTTCTCCCTTTCCTTTCCTCCCTCAAAACGCCCCTATATATACCTACCCGTTTCAAATTCATGGCCTCTTAATTCACTGATTTCTATTACTTGGATATATGCATGTGCATAAACGTATATATTTCCAATATAACCCTTCAATCTATATAGTGCTACTTACTGTTTTTTTTTATTTTATTTTATTTTATTTTATTTTATTTTTTATTTTATTAGGTTTTCTTCTTTCTCTTTTTCTCTTCTCTCTCTCTGTCTCTCTCTATGTCTCTCTCTCTCTTATTGGATATTTTCATTATTTACATTTCAAATGTTATACCATTTCCCAGTTTCCCCTCACTCTGGAACCCCCCATCCCATCCACCTTCCTCTGCTTTTATGAGGGAGTTCCACCAACCACTCACCCACTCCCACCTCCAGCTTTGGCATTCTCCAACACTGGGGCATTGAGCCTTCACAGGACCAAGAGCCTCTCCTCCCACTGATGCCCAACAAGGCCATCCTCTGATACATGTGTAGCTATGCCTGAGCCTGACAAAGGTGGATGCTTACAGCAAATCATTGGACTGAGCACGGGGTCCCCAGTGGAGGAGTTAGAGAAAGGGCTGAAGGAGATGAAGGGGTTTGTAACTCCATAGGAAGAACAATAATATCAACCAACCAGATCTCCCAGAGCTTCCAGGGACTAAACCATCAACCAAAGAGTACATATGGAGGGACCCATGTACTCTAACCTAATTATAGATTATATATAGTGCTACCTATATGTACGTTTTCAGGGATGATTGTTTGGCACAGAACAACCACAGATTTAAATAGAATGCAATTCTCCATAGTCTTGTTAGGTACAGTTAAGTGCTACAAAGCTTTCTTTTGCTGTGCCCTTGGTCCATGTTCCTAACTCTTTTAGGTTCTTCCTCGTTAGTGTTTCCTATCACTCCTTTAAGCTACTGTTTGCAACTTCAGCCATATGCTTGTCATTATTTATCAATAAATGAGAGGTTTTCTCACTCCACACTAGCTCCTGTTTTCTTCCTGGCCTCCCCTTTTCTCCTTGTCCATTTTTTCTTATTCTGTTATGAATGAGCAATTTAATGAATTGTATAACGAATGGGTTGCTTATGTCTGACCTCTTACCCAAAGGGAAGAAACAGGAGTAGAAACAGGAGTTTATATCTCTGAGTGTGTGAATTTTATCCCATGACTAAGCATAACTGCACGTATCTTCCCCACCATCATAGCCAATCCCTACAAGTTAGTCTCTGCCTCCTTCTCTGGATGTCACAATAAAAGCTTACAAGAAACTTTCCAAGTGTACAACCAGTTCTCATTATTTTTGCAGCTTAAGACTTGTGCTGCCATTCTAAGAGAACTAAACTGGATCATTTCACTTCTCTCACGGGATCATCTGGACAGGTTGTACTTTTTAATTATTATCAGATTTTAAATATATATTTTTTTAAATACAAAATTTATGTCAGTTAGTAAGTTGTTAAAATAAAGGGATGATAAAATCTGTGTTGATACTATGCCTAATTGATAATGCATATCATTTCAAACCTTTTTAAATTGCTTGTCACAAAAGTATTTTTAGATATGCTTTAATGTTTAAAGATCTTTAAAATAGAATTTAAGTGTTACAGGAAAGTATTCAATGCAATTGCTATAAAGAATCTTGAGAATACTATTGCAATCTTTTTATGTAAATAACTTAATACAACAAAAGATTTGATTAATTGACAAATCATTCATGTGTATTTCCTTTACCAAATACACTTTTTAAAAAAAAGATGGAAACACAGTGGAAGCTAGCCAATTAAAAATATGGCCAAATACTGAGAGTAACAAATGTTTCTCAGAATGGCCTTTGTGTCACTGTGGTGTAGACTGGCAGAAATGTATATAAAAAGACAACTGCTTTCAGCCATTTTACTCAGATCCTGACTAAAACTGGAAAACTAAGGACTCAACAAAACTTTTCAGTATTTGTCATAGAATGGAGGAAAGGCAGTTGAATGTGAAGGGAACTGACTAAAGTTCAGATAAGGAGGTAGAAGTGGAAATGATTTTAAAGAATGGAAAAAAAAAACATATCTGAATTCACTAACTGTATGACTTACATTTTAAACAATTTGTGTTGCTTTTTCTGTACAACTGACACCTATTCCCCTTCTTATAAAACAGTATTAACAATATCTCACTGAAATACACATTTTAGGGAAAACCACACAAGTATAGGACATTGATGAGAAAAAAAATTGTGGGAGGAAAGAGGCTTTTTGAAATCAGCACTTTTCCTCTGAGACAACTTAACTATGAAGTAACAGCATGATGACAGGCTCCTGCTTAAGCAGTAGGTTAACCCTGTTAATTGCAAGCCAATTCTTAAAATTGTGGCTCAATCCATACACCATAGTTCACTTGAATGAAAAATTTAATAAAGCAAGCAGTGACTATTGTAGTTATCTGTAGAAACGGACACTTATTTCCTGTAAATTTTCTCATACAATATATCCTGATTATCGGTTCCCCTTCCTCTACTAATATTAAGTATGCTTTTATCCTGTGTAACAGGGAAGGGGCAGCATTTAGCTGGCTTTTGTATGCGTAGTTATTGCTAATGGGAAAGCATTGCAAAGGGAATACAAAATTTAAAACATTTGTTTTCTTTTCCCAGTACACTGCTTGAGATGGAGACTTCTATGCCTGAGTTTTATGAGGTTTTTGGTGAGTTCCGTGGAATTTATTGGATAAACGGTTCACCAAATATTGGGAAGACGTTGAAACATTCTCGGCAAGGCCAGATGATCTTGTCATTGCTAGTTACCCTAAATCTGGTAAGTGTCTTTGCTCTGACAGGATGTTGCTTGGACACCTAGGAAGTATGAACCTACATTAGGTCATCAGCATGAGAGCTTTTACCTGACACATCCTCACTTCCCATTCAAAAGACAGTTGAAGCAATTTTAGTGTCAAATATTAATAAATTGCACATCATGAACTCTGCTCCACAATCGGAAACTACCAGAAAGTGATAAGTAACCTCATTAAGTCATGGGTAAATTGAACATATTGATCTCAAACGATTATATTATTCAACACAGATGAGTCAATTCTGAGATATGCATTGCGTAACAAATATTTTAAACTACTGTGTTTATATTATTGCTCTGCACATGCATTACAAGCTTTTTCTTTTTCAAAGATAATTTACATGTTTATGAGTACTTGCAGAAAGATATCAGGAAACTTAAATACAGCAATGGGATGTATTCTTGCCATTCATTTTAGGCAAAAGAAATGGAAATTTATATCTTTTAGTATTCTGTCTAAACTCCACCTCCACAGTTACCTGGCAACAGCCAGGTAGGCCTGCCCACTATAAAAGGGGCTGTCTGCCCCCTCCTCTTCCTCTTCCTCTCTTACCCTCTTACCTTCATGATCTCTTGCCTCTAGCTCCTCTCTGTCCCCAACCCCCTCTCCCCTTCCCTTTCCCTCTTTCCACATGGTCATGGCCGGCTTCCACTTCCCTCTACTCCTCTACTCCTCTACTCCTCTACTTCTCTGCTCGCTTTCTCTCTCTCTCTCTCTCTCTCTCTCTCTCTCTCTCTCTCTCTCTCTCTCTCTGCCTCTACTATCCTCCTGGCTCCCCTCCCCATGCCCTGAATAAACTCTATTCTCTGCTATACCATTGTGTGGCTGGTCTCTCAGGGGGAAGAGATGCCTCAACATGGGCCTGCTGAGACATACCCTTCCATCATTGGTCCCCTTTTCATCCTTTCAATATCCCTTAATATATCAAATTTATTTATTTCTCTTCCTGTGATACAAGCTGATTTTGGTTTTTTTTATAAACCTTTCAAAGATAATCAATAGCACTCTTTTGGGAAATTACCTTCTTTTCATCAGATGTACTTATAGATTTTAATTTCATTATATATTCATAGACAGCAATTCTTTTTTGAGATTAGCTCTACTACTATAAATATCTTCAGAATCTTAAAACTATACTCTTGGTCTGTTTGTTTGTTTGTTCTTATGAGTATATTGTTGATGACTTCAGACATACCAGAAGAGGACATGGATCGGATTACAGATGGTTGTGAGCCACCTTCTAGTTCCTGAGAACTGAACTTCGGACCTCTGGAACAGCAGCCAGTTCTCTTAACTGTTAAACCATCTCTTTAGCCACTAATACTATATTCTTTAGAATCTGGAGTAGTCTGATCTTATATTCTCTGTTGGCTGATTATTAACATTTGACACTTAAAAATATATCAGCCATCTATTTATGAAAATGTGATATTATAATTCTAATTTTTAGGAAACAAGAGAATCATGACTTTGAAACTAGCCACACACACACATACACAAACAAGAATGAAAACTACTATGTCTCTGACAACTCTTTTCTAAAACTTTTCCCCTCTTTTTCTTCTGGGCTCAGCTCAATGGCCACACAACACTGACATCTGAAAAGAGAGCACAGAGTAATTCTCATTTCAACTTTTGTTTATATTTATCTACAACTATCCATCAAGATGCTTAATCTAGTTGTTCTGATAACTAGGTCTCACTGTTATCATAAAAACATTTTTTTTCTGCTGTGTATATGTGCACTACTTACATGCTTAGTGTCCACAGAGAAAGCACAAATGATGATGTCAACTTCTGTAGAACTAGAGTGATGGATTCTTTGAGCTCTCATTTTGGGGTGGGAGCCAAAATCAGGTCCTGTGGTTGGGCAAGAAGCAGTCTGAGGTGCCAGGCTACATGTCTGCCTCTCCTCTGGTGTGCCTGGAGTACTGTAGGCACTCAGCTCAGGGGTGGCAGAACACAGTCCATAAAGGGAGTCCTTAGTCCACGTTTTCCCCGGTAGGAAACAGCAGAGTCTGGGAAGACTGCTGTGGTTCTCTGTCCAGTGTGTACACAGGCTTGGCTGATTTACAGCAGGGATAAAGGGCAAAAAGGATTTACCTCAGGGCATTTGGTGGGGCTAGGAGATAAGAAGCCTTCTCATGGAGATTTAGGTACAGCTATTTAGGACAATGGCTACCATTGTGGTCATTGTAGAAGACAGGGTGGCCATTGTTTGTTCAAACTGCTTTATTTGATAATGGATGTGAATGCATACCTTTTACTCAGGGTGATCCAGAGATTAAATACCTTTTGCAGGAAAGAATGACCAGGAAGGAAAGCTCATAGGGCCTATCTAGATACTTCATTAGCATGGCTAACTCCAGGTTTTTAGGTGATTCTCCTCAGGCAAAGGCAAGTGTGGGGATTGGAATCCCTGAACAAGGTCAGAGACAGAGAAAAACTGCTAACAAGGGAGTCTCTCCCCTTTTGCACCAAGCACAAAGACTATCCAGTCATGATGGGCTTCAACCTCAACTAGCAGTTTTCCCACACTTAGGTGCTGAGCTATTGTTGCAGCTTCATGAGGGAGCTTCTTAACATTCTATGTGTAGTAGCAGAGGCAGTAGCACAGAGTATAAATCCCTCCCTTGTACATCTTCAAACTCTGTATTCTTGTCTGTCTTACAACATCTTGAGAAAGAAAACTATACTTTGTCATTACTGGTTTTCTATTTAATTTTTCTGTATATCATCAAAGGTCAGATATGCAATTCATACTTTCTTATATCCTGTGACTTAGGCCTTGGTTTAGGCACAAAAACTACCAATAAAGTCTATAGCTGGAAAGTATGCTTGTATGTGTCACCCAAGCTTCACCTTCTACTCAAGTCTCCTCATTTCTTACTCATAAGAATGTTATTTGTTCTCATAATGTCACAATTCATCATGGGAGGTCTGGACACATGGACCCAGTTGTTATTCATGACACTATACATCCATATATGTCGGAGTTATTTTTGGTGGTATATATTTAAATATTCAAGAAAATGTTATTTGAGTTTCAATGATTTAAACACTATCGAAATATACTGTTATCAGCCATACGAGTTCATTGGTTTTTACAGGTTCCACATGGATTAGTGAAATTTTGTACATGATCTATAATGATGGTGATGTGGAAAAATGCAAGAAAGATGCAATTTTTAACAGAATACCTTACCTGGAGTGCAGAAGTGAAGACCTAATAAATGGTAATTTTAAATTAATTGTAAAAGGTGTATTCATATATTTTAAGTTACATATGTATTTATGATAGATATATTACATAGATATAGTTATGGTGTAATAAGAGCAAAGAGATTTTAAGTAACATAAGCAATTACTATTCTGTCATCTATATATGAGATTCTAAAACTAAATCCAGAGTAGTCTCATAGCATGGCATGTACCTGGAACAGTAAACAGTCCTATTTGTTCAGGGAGAGTCTTATATGTCAGCATTTATTTCTCTGTTTCCATGAGTTGAAAATATTATAAATACTAGAAAATTATTAACTGAATATCAAGGATAGTTAAAGCTGTATTTCTGAAACCTTGCCTACCAACATGCGAAAAATTACTCACTTTGGTTGATGAAACTATTTGACCTTACTTTGTGATTTATTAATTAATAATTTTCTTTACAGGGAGATTGAATTATTATTAAGAAGTCAGTCTAGAATCTTACACAATCTCTTATGAAAATATCCATTTATATTCATGTGAACATTTGTCAAATTGTCTATTTTTAAAACCAGGAGTAAAACAACTAAAAGAGAAGGAATCTCCTCGAATCGTGAAAACTCACCTGCCACCCAAGCTACTTCCAGTATCTTTTTGGGAAAACAATTGCAAGGTAACCAGAATTAGTTTATCTTAGACTTGCATGAAATCTTGGCACTTTGTAGGTCACAAAGCACCTAAAAGGCATCTTATACATACTTTATTGTTGAGGGTAATATTTAAAATGGTGGCACCAGATCTGGCTTGTTCTTAAGCAGCCTCCATGTTCCTGACTAGATAAGGACTGAGGCCAAGAGCAGCAGTGTGCTGTGCTTTTGCTACTGCTCGACTCAGACCCTGGCTCAGGCTGGCCAGAAGCACCAGCTCTGGCACCCACAAGACGCCATTGTGGTGGCTAGATCAGCCAATCCACCACGTTGTCCACAATGCTAGGCTGAGCCCAGATAATACCAGTCATCCCGCGGTACCCAGTAGAATGAAGACTCTTAACACTTAATGGCTATCCAATTGGTACATATATTTGGTAATGCTCAACTAACAAGATGCCCACACAATTAGAATTGTTAATCCAAATAACTAACCTAGATATAAATAACTACTTGAGACTGCTAAAGACACTTGGATGTCTCCAGCCATCTTCTCTCCGGCTCTTCCTACCTTTTTCCTCTCTTTCTCTCTCTTCGCTCCTCCCCCCACGTTAGCTCCACTGCAAACAATGTAGCAGCAGCAACCATTCTGCTACACTTTACCATTCCTTTCTTTTAACACACAGATCTTTCAACAAATGTGAATTATTTTTAGTGTAACCCAAGTCTAGATTATATTCACACTGTTTTTTTTGTTGTTGTTGTTTTTTGTTTGTTTTTTTGTTTTTAGTTTCATAAGGTGATCTGAACTGAACACTTGTTAAACTCTAAGCCTTTCTTTTTGTCTGGATAAAAGAAGGTAATAGTTGTCATTGAATAGAACTAAGTACAATTATCTTTGCAACCTCAAGCTTAGTGTCTAACCCATTGCAAGCACTGGATGAATCACAGTGGATTGAATGTCTTTATTTTTACAAAATATTGTGTGTGACATTGTGAGATACTCAAATGAATCAGAATAGGATATCCAGATAAGTGCCTTGTAATAAACATTTACCCAGTGAATGAAAGTAACTATTATCATCCAGTCCACTTGCTAATAATGTACCACACACTTGAAAAAAAACATAAAACAGGAGATGTATTTTGGTTTGTGGTTCTGAATCAAGGTCAAGATGTAGTACTTGCTGATAGCCTTCTTGTTGGCAAAATTTCAAGGTAACCTATGAGTCAGTGAATACACGTGTATTTATGTCTCTAAGTCTCCTTCATGTTTTTTTTTGTTTTTGTTTTTTGTTTTTTTTTTTTTGTTTTTTTTTTTGGTTTTTCGAGACAGGGTTTCTCTGTGTAGGTAGCCCTGGCTGTCCTGGCACTCACTCTGTAGACCAGGCTGGCCTCAAACTCAGAAATCCGCCTGCCTCTGCCTCCCAAGTGCTGGGGTTAAAGGCTTATGCCACCACTGCCTGGCCTCCTTCATGGTTTTTAATGCCACCAGCACTCAAGAATTAACTACTATGATGACATTTTATAACCCTTAGCACCTCCCAAAGGCACAAATTCTAAATACAAAAGTCAGATTGTATTCATTCTACAGGCCAAGAAACTTCATCATGAACACTGAATTTGAACGTAAATTTGAAGGGTACAAACCATATTCAAAGTTACCAGCTAATGTCTTACAGAAAACCATAACTCATAGTAAATTAATAAGTAAGCAGACTTTATGGGTAGTACTTAGGTCATGGAAGAGAAGACTTTAATTCAGATGCATTGTTTAAAATGATGAAGAGTCTATTCAAACCGAGACTCAGGAGATATCTGAAACCACTTCAACTTGACTGGAAAACTAAGTGTCTGTGCTGGGTAGACACTTCGTTATTTTCAGCTGTAGTATTATTAAATATACATCTTCCTGCATGATTTCCTGCAGAGAATCTCTCTCCTGGTTATGTAGTTTTTCAAATGTCTCATCCCCATTATTGGTAAGAGTTTTGATAGAGCCATTCCTTTCCTTGTGAGAAATGTTGTAGGATGTTACTGTGCCACTGAAATTTATAGTCAGTCTTTTATTACATACTTTTTTATGCTTGAGAGGTCATCAAAAAAAAAAAAAACAAAACAGACATAACTGAATGGATTTACCTTTGGATTATTTCCAGATTGATTTATTGATGCATCAGGAAAGGTAGTGGAGAATATTTTGTAAAAGTAGGTTAAAATAACATCTTTTGAAAAGTTTTTCAAAAAAAAGCCCTTAAACATGAGAATGAATCTTCAAAGAACAGGCAGAAGTATTTTTTTAAAAAAACTATAAGCACATGCACAAGCTAGAGAGTTTAACCTTAGCCTCTTAGTTGTAGAGTATTAAGGGCAGAACTCCTTGATGTCACTGACTAAGGGCTTGAAAACTGAAGGGAAAAACGCAAACATAGGCTGGCAGACTTCTGGAAATCTCACCAGTAGCCTTGACTATCAGACCTGAAAGAGACTACGTGCTCTCTCACTTCTTAAGTGGGGAGAAAAGTGTGCGTAGAAAAGACTGGGCTTTTGCAGGATAGAATTTTACAGTGCTGACTCTAGAAACAGCGTCTTCATAATTTGCTGATCCATGGATATTTATCTACTGTATATAAGCATAGAAACCTTCCTTGGGGAAGGAGTAGTCATTTTATTATCAAACAACGAAAGGGGTATCAAGAGGAACCTAGATTAAAAATAAAATAGAAAACTTTGGGTTAAGGATTTAAAGACAACTATGTAAATATGATTTTTTTCTAGTTGCATTTTTAATGCATTTTCTAAGGCCTTTTTTGTCTTAGTATCCAAATTGTAATATAGTCTAAAGAACAGAAAACTGTACTCTGGACTGAGTGATCTGTCAACTTGGTATTTGTATTGATTTACTGTCAGTTCTGCTATATACTTGAATCAACTTAAATTTCACTATTTTATTCATAAAATTGGGGAAAATCTGGGTAACTCAATTTCTTTTTGTCAGTGAAAATGTCATGGTGTTGTCACTTCAGGCTATTTAATAGGTTTCTTTGAAGTGTCAGACTAAAGGCCAGCAGGACACTGAGCAAACTTTGCTTCAACTTAAGATATTAAGAGTATTTTTTCTTATATGATGTTTATATTTTTATATTTTTCCACAATGAATTTGCATTATGTTAGTTGTTGGAAACATGAATATTTCAAACATGATGACAACATGGTAGATCATCCAGTCCATGATTTAATAACTTATTTCATCTTCTAGATGATCTATGTGTGCCGGAATGCCAAAGATGTCATCGTTTCTTATTACTACTTTATGCTAATTGTAACTAGTTATCCAAATCCTAAATCTTTTTCTGAATTTGTGGAGAAATTTATGCAAGGAGAAGGTAAGAGCACCTTAAATTCTTTGGATCTTTTCTTTAATCAAAGCAGGACAATACAAATGCTATTTTGTGCAAGCAAAAATAAATAAGTCAATGTAAACAGAGTTAATATAAAATAAGCATAATGTATACAAACAGAACTATAATATATAAACAGAAATATAATAAAAATAGAATATAAACTTATACACACAGAAAGATAATATAAATATATAAATATACACAACAGATTAATACATGTAAACAGAAATATAAGGTAATATGAATATATAAACAACTATAATATAAATAGATATAGAATATAAGGTTTCTAAGGGATATAATAATATACAAATCTGAAAAACTGATGGTTAGATTGATAGTAGGCTTCTGTATATGAAGATGACAGAAAATTAGAGACTCTGGGCATTCCATTTAATGCCAAGAAGTAAATGCATTGACTTACTTGTGACATCAGGGGTGGCAATTTCTGCTCTGTAAGTCTGAGAGTTAGTATGTCCCTTCTCTAACATATATTTTCATATTTTAAAAAATGTTTTAGAACATGCTTTTACAACACCATTGAACAAAAAAATAGATGAAGTATAAAAGTATTGCTCATTCTTTTCCAAATAAAATGCCAAGGCATTAAATGAAGTCGCACGTAGGAATTTACAGTCTTTCTAAATACCTGTAAAACTCTGGCTTATTCTTCTAGGTATGTAGACTGAATATTTTAATTTTGATTTCACTGAAGAGTAAAAAGTTTCTTGAGCATATACTATGGGAACTCTACGATTCCATTAAAATTTTGACTAAAGCAACTGCGTATGTTAGAAGATGAAGGGGCAAAGAATAATTTGAGTTTCATTCAATAAGTCAGTGAATTGTACAAATAAGGATAATTGAAGAAAAATGTTTTAAAACCATAGAAGATAATATTACTCATTAGAACTTTATGACTTCCATCATGAAGAACATATATTCTTCGAGATTGTCCATATTATCTTTAAATTACAGAGAAAGTAATTTGTATGCCTTGAAAATGTATTAGATGATTATTAATATAATTGTGGATCTTTTCAAAAGTATCTTTGCTTATGGTATCAAGGCACAGAGAAAGGTCAATGGCAAGTCTAAGAATGACACAGAACATGTTTGCACTGTTCTGTTAGCTTTGGATTTGATAAAGCTGTTTTGTAAGGAAATGAAGAAAAGGTTACAACATTTGTTACATCACATTATCTCCAAAACGATTGTCCCTATGAGAACATCTTTCACAACCTAAATACTAGTCTTTTAGTAAATGCTCAAATATTACTAATCTCTCTCTCTCTCTCTCTCTCTCTCTCCTCTCTCTCTCTCTCTCTCTCTCCTCTCTCTCTCTCTTGCTCTCTTGCTCTCTTTCTCGTGTGTGTTGTGTCTGTCTGTCTGTCTGTCTGTCTCTCTCTCTCTGTCTCTCCCTCTCTCTCCTGGTCTCTGACTCACACAGAAACACACAGATAACATACAAACACATAGACTCACATACACAGACACAAATACACGATGATAAAACTAAAAACATGTTCCTGAGAAGGAAATCATTCAACAATCTTTGCATCGCTGCCACACAGAACTCTTTTAAATATGTGTAACTGACCTATTATTTCTAATTCTATGATCAACTTTGCCTTTTATTAACAATTTGCATACCTATGTTAAGCTTGTAAAATGATAACATAATATCTTTACACTTGTTTCTTCTAATTTCAGTTTTGTACGGTTCCTGGTATGATCATGTCAAAGCTTGGTGGGAGAAGAGTAAGAATTCACGTGTTTTATCTATGTTCTATGAGGATATGAAAGAGGTAAGAAATGGAAGGCATAATGAACATTCTAGTGATTCTTAAGATGCTCTTAGCATCTGACTATTCTTTGGATGCAATATTATCACTGGAAATCTAACAGCAACCAATGACCAAGCTAAAAAGGAAAAACGCGATATCCTAGTTTGATTAACTCAGACTTGATTTTAGTAAAATAAAGTGGTTAAGGAACAAATCCATTTTAAATCCTAGTGTTAAAACTTTCCTAAAGATAAAATTTGCAAAAAAGAACCTTGAATTCATAAAAAATAAGAAACAAAATAATAACATACACACATGTTCACCTAACTTGATCTTTCACTGTACACTGTATTCTGAGAGTTTATATGTTTTATATATAAATTTCATTCTGCATATATCATGTATCCACAATGCTAGGCACGGTAGCCTATACCTCTAATTTTAGCACTTATGAAGCTAGACAGGTAATTGGGAGTTCACTCCATGTTAGAGCAGAATAGCAAGACTTGCCTCAAAAAGAATGGAAAATAAATAAAAACGGCCAAGTAGATGTGTCTGTGGATAAAGTCAAGCTATGTAAGCTGGAGGATGCAATTCAGATCTGCAGCATCTTCAGCATTTGAGCTAAACCAAGTAGGTATTAAAACCTGCCTCTAATCCTCGTGCTATGGAAGCAGGGGATGCCAGAGGCAAACGCGCATGGTGACCTAACAATCAGTTAGCTCTGGGTTGAGACTTCTGCCTCAGTAACATAAAGTGTAGAGCAATAGAGGAAGTTATACTGGTATGCATTTCTAGCTTTCACACACTCTTATACAAGTGCATGCACACTTATCTGCACGTAGGTTCACATACAGGCATGCTTGAACACACAGAAACACACACACACACACAAACATATGTCTATGTAAAAATAAAGACACAGAAATGAAACAATTTGAAAGAACCATTTTACTAGTTGCAAGACTTAATATTTAACAACTCATCTCATTTGAGCCTAACAGCTTCTGAAATGTCTCCTACATCTATTTTTCGATGAGGATGGATTGTTTAAGAAAGTTTGTTTACTTCATTATACATTAAATTATAACCGGACACAAAATAATGTTCTTTCATATTTAGCCTAATACCTATTCACCAACTTTTGCCATTTTGGTTTTTAAATCTCTTTGTTTCTCCATAGGATATCAGAAGAGAAGTTATGAAGCTGTTAGAATTCCTGGAGAGAAAGCCCTCCGCAGAGCTTGTGGACAAAATCATTCAACACACTTCATTTAAGGAGATGAAGGACAATCCAACCACCAACTATACAATGATGCCAGAGGAAATGATGAATCAAAAAGTATCGCCTTTCATGAGAAAGGGTAAGAAGACAGAGTCATGTGGTTTTCCATTAAAAGGTCTAAGCATCCGTGACATAGGCAAAAATCTACTCAAGGTTATTCACCCTGCACAAGAAACAGCATGTGTTTTCTTTACAACTATTTTTTTTTCTTGAACACTCTTATGAAATTATCAATTTTGCAGAGGCACTAAACACTATTTATTAATACATCCAATAATATATACTAATAATATACTAATAATGAATTTCTGTTTCTTGTTTGAGAAGCATATTGGGTAAAGCATAATGCTCACTGCCCTCAGCGTTAGCAATGATACCATAGTGTACTGACTGTCACTGAGTTGTTTGTCTTGGGTGTATACTATGTACCTCACACATAGTATCTCTATAGATTATGATTTCTGACTAGGAAGATGGATTTACTATCTCATTCTGTGGTGAAGAAACAAGTTCTGAAAAGTCAGTCATATTTTCTTTATACAAGTGACAGAAAGTTTTGAATACTAAGTGACTAAGGTAAGAATTCAAACACAATTATAATCACCAATAATATCAAGATACAATGAAATAAAATTTCATTTACATAGAAGCATTACTTGGTGAGCAATAGGAAATTTATATACCTGACATTTGGGGAATATATATATATCATCCAGGTAGCAATGTCAGGTAAGTAATTTGATATAAAGGCATAAGTCTGGATTTGAAAATTTATCAGCAAAATATGATATTCAGTAATTTGATAGTCATTGTCCCACGAGTCTCATCGTAGAATGCCTGATCTATGAAAGAACATAAGAGAGCTCGTCTGAAGTGGTATAGGAAGAAAAGACTGAGCTAATAGAAACTCTTTCAAGACAAAAAAGAAAATTTATCTTTGTAAAAATCAAACAACATGATACTTAAATATTCTATTGAGGTATTAACCATTAGGAAAAATTTTCACATTATTAAAGAAAGAAATACATGATAGAGAAATCGTACAATTCTGACTCCAAGAGTTGACGCTTCTGATTTTTATGTTTCATTACAGGAATTGTAGGAGACTGGAAGAACCACTTCCCAGAAGCCCTGAGAAAGAGATTTGATGAGCACTACAAGCAGCAGATGAAGGACTGCACTGTGAAGTTTAGAACAGAGCTCTGAGACACTCCCTTGTGTCTGAAATTGGAGTAGTTTGCAATTTATCCTTCATCTTCTCTTGCTGTGAATTCAATAGTAATAGAAGTCTTTTGAAGTCTGATGGTTTAAATTTATTCTGTTTTTATTCTAAGTTTTATGTCAGTGTAATTTCTGAATGTCTTGACAGAAATAATCACATTTTTCTTATATATAACATAAGCATTGTCCTCTAACAGTATTCAAAGATTTCTAATAAAAATAATTTGATGTCTGCATACTTAAACATTCACCCATTCATTTTTATTCATTATAATATGTATATTTGTATTTGTGATACGCAGATCAACAAACTAGATGCTTTGAAACTGGAAAATAGATTACTTTGTGATTGTGTTTGGAGACAAATATGCAAAATTATATGAAGAAAGTAAAACAACCCCAAAAATTATAAGGTCACTTCAAGATAATATCTAAAGATTCATCTGCAAAACCATATGGCTGTGTTGCGGTAAACCTCCGACCCAAATAAGACCACTAAAGGAAAACACAACTCAATAACTATGGTATAAATTGCACACCTAGATTGGGCAGATTTACCATTACACTACTCTATTCCCCAGCTATGAGATCTCTTATAACTGACGGTTTATCCAGGCTTCTTGCTTGTCCTTCCACCTCTGGCTCCTCCATTATAGGCTTCCTACTCCTTCACCTTCTTCCATCGACTTCCTTCTCCTTCCTTTCATCCATCGACTACCTCTTATATCGAATTCCTCTTCCTTTCTCCTCCCCTAAGCCTTTTTCTCTGCCTCCCCTTCTACTGCCCAATCACTGGCTCTAGCCTTTATTTTACAAATTTAACTGGACAGAAGGTTCACAAGACCTTCACTCCTCTTCTGCAGCCCCTCCCAGGAAAGTGGAACTAGGATCAAAATATAAGGCTGGGGCTATCCACAACATTTCCCGCTTTTTGTCCAATTAAAAGACTCTTTTCTTTCAGATATAAATTGAACACAAACTATATTACCATGTTGTAATTGTTAAAGTGCAAGATAGACCTAATATCCAGTCTATTATTTTTGTTAACTAAATAGAACCTCTGCTATCTCTCTTAACTAAAAGGCTTAGTCCTGAACCTGGCTTATGTCCTGTCTTTAGAATGAATGCCATCTGAAAACCATCCTCTCAAAGTAAATAGCCTGCATTGGCTGTGAGACTACAAGTCTTCAACTCCATCAGAAATCCAGAATGAGTGAATTAACTGAAGATATGCGAAGCACAAAGCATGGCTTCCAAAACATTGCCAATTTATATAGACCGCTGAACACCTGGACAGTCCCTTACTTCAAAACGTTGGAGTATCTGGTCTTCAGCGTTCTGGCCCAGGATCATCTCACAGACCTAGTAATGCAGAATTTTTAAGGGCTGATTACTCTGTCTTGGCAGATATAATCAGTCGACTTTTCCTCAAGTGTGTCCTTTTCTGGACACCATTTTGTCTGTAGATGAAAAGAGGCAATTCTTGCCTAGTGGCTGTCTCTCCACAACTGGAGTAACTCGAAAGATGCTCAATTTCTTCCTAGAATCCAAGACAGGGAAGCTGTCAGGAGCAGACAGGACTCTAATAAAATGAACATTAATACAGAAATACTAGTGACGTCACTTCTGTGGACTTCTGACATTTTTGAAAACCAACTATCTATGTAGAGCAATCTGGGCTGTTGTCCATTAAGTCCTTTCTGTTATTTCTAATTAAAATCTAGAAAATATACTAATAGTAAACTCAGAGGCATGGAATTGATATAGGCCCTTAACTCACAGGCTAACCATCTCAAATCAGTTAAAAAAGTTAAAAAAGGGACTGGGTCTAAGCCTTGTATTCCTAAAGGTGTTATATAGGCACAATGCCTACGAGAGTAACAATATTAATCTCACTTTTATATCAATAAGAAACTCGTATCAACGAAAACCTTAAATCTGAAATCAAAATAAATTTTGTACCATTTAAGAAATATAACTTTAGCTTAATAACAATTATACAGGTTTCTACCAAATAGTTAAATAATCAATTCTAACTATTCCTCCCTGTTCCAATAAAACCATTACTTTTCCCTAGGATAGCCTAATATTAACCACCTCAGTCCCCAAGTCCAGGGAATAGGGGCGCCGACTCTTCATTTACTTCTTCAAGCTGAGTTTGGGCATTGAGAAATTAGAATAGGGGCAGGGGGAAGGGTAAATTGATAAGCCTCTGACGTCTGTGTCTTCACTGCATCCAGCTGAAATTCCAGGACATCAGAGTTTGGAGCAGGTCTGCTCAGCTTTCTTGATGAATAGATACACCAAGGCTGTGTATTCTGCAATATACAATTCTCAAAACAAATTTTAGTATCAAGATAATTTTTTGTTTGCATTCTGGAATCTAGTCTTCTGGTAGCCTGCCTCTGTCATATCTAATCCATATAATTCTGGGAGGTAGAAATATCTTAATCATCTCTTCTGAAAACACACAGACAAAAGCTTTTTCCCATAAAACCATTTCCTTGATCCAGTAACCAGAAAAACCTTTATCTTGACCTCTTTCCCAGAGGAAAAATATAACCGCAAAACTGAAAATCACACCCATCTTGAAAATAAAATCAACTTAATAACTAAAATACTGTATGTGCCTATTCTTAAGGCCTTCCCTATTTTGCCAAGCAGGAAAAGAACCCCGAATTCCCATGGGGCTCACATTAGACAGAGCCAGAGTCTCCTGTGAGACAATATAACTTTATATCATATGAATATACCTGATTTACACTATCTTTCTCTTTCGCTCTCTGCCATAACAGTCTTTATTTATACACTGTACTCTCTACTCTAGAGTCAGTGACAGTTTTCCCTATCTCAACTAAAGTACTGTATATGCCCATTCTTAGGCTTTCCCTATCTTGCCAAGCAGGAAATGAACCCAGAATTCCTGTGGGGCCCCACATTAGACAGAACCCGAGTCTCCTGTGAGGCAATATAACTTTATATCATTTGAATACATCTGATTTATACTATCTTTCTGTTCGGCCCTCTGCCTAGAACAGTTTTTTATTTATACCATCTATCTGTTTGGCTCTGTACTCCAGAGCAGCTTCCACTAAACACTGTACTCTCTACTCAAGAGCCAGCTACTTTCTTCTTTTCCTAACAGAAAGCAACTTGTGTTTCCCCATAGCCAGGGAGTTCAGCTGCAGTTTTTTGTTCAGGGTTCCCATGCTAGGAGTCATGTGACTCCTATCAGCGTCAATCATTCACTCACTACTCACTTTTTTTTTTTTTTTTTTTTTTTTTTTTTTTATGTTTTGAGACAGGATTTCTCTGTATAGCTCAGGCTGTCCTGGAACTCACTCTGTAAACCAGGCTGGTGTTGAACTCAGAAATCCACCTGCCTTTGCCTCCCAAGTGCTGGGATTAAAGGCGTGTGCTACCACTGCCTGGCTCACTTTCTTTTAAAATTTAATTGGACAGAAGGTTCATAAGACGTCACCTGTGTACGGATTCGCTCCTCCTCTGTAGCCCCTCCCAGGAAAGTGGAACTAGGATCAAAATACAAGGCTGGGGCTATCCACAACATGGCTGTTAATAAAATAACTATTTATATATTTATTTATATATATTATTTTATATATTATAATATTATAATATATAAGTTAACATATTTATAATGTATTATAACATTATATTAATATATTAGTTTATTAATATAATATATTATAAATGTGTAAGTTAACAGTTATATAATTATACATTATATAATAATATATTTATACAAAAATAAATATATGAATGTGTATAGATTTATATATAAGACATAATATATATTAACATATAATGATATGTATTATATATAAATGAATATACAAATATTTGTGTATAAATCCCATCCGGTTATTCCATGTGCATGTTTTTTTATGTAGCCACTTGATTTCAGGCATGTTGTGACAGAAATATTTGGTAACATTTAGAGTCTCAATTCATGTGCTCCCAATGCTCAGTAGGTGTTCATAATATAAACCATTAGCTGTACTTGATGTCCTGCAGAAATAACTGGGATCCCGAAAGTTCTAGTGCTTCTGAACGTCCCTCTTAACTTCCTGTCATAGCTAACACCGTGTCTTTTTCTTCTTTCATTTACTTCCTATAGGAATACTGAATTTATCCCTTGGGTGTTTGCAATAAAGCCTCTAACCTTTATCAGGTTTGACTCATTTGCGATGCCTGTGCATGGTAAAACCAAAATTCACCCCTTAATATTGCACATAAATACAATATGTAAGAAAAGAAATGGGGAATCTATACTTTCTCTTTAGGTATTGTATTGCCAGAGCACATGTAAGACTGATAAAATCTTTCCCCAAACCCATAGTATTTGTGGCATGTATAATAGATATCATGTGGTTTTTTTTCTGCTTTTGTATGTATACTGATATTGTTCATGTGTTACAAGTGTGTTTACATACATAAGTCATAGATATAGATTCTACTAATTCATAAATTTTGTCCCTATGAGTTATTAAGTATACATTTATGTTCATAAAACATTTTAAATGTTTTTCGTTAGTTAAATTTGCAATAGCTTAAAAACGAGGATTATGATCAGAGTCAAAAAAAAAAAAAGTAGGAGCTTTGAAAATCCTCTAAATGTACTCCCATGGATTCACTTAGGAGCCCTTTTCTCCATGTTGGTTCTTTGTGTGGGAGTATGGTGTTTATGAATTACATCCCAGTGTCCTGGTACCTTCAGCTTCTACTTGACAGGGGAGGTGACAGAGAGGAATGAATGAGAAGTCAAGCTGATGGTTGTTGACTTTCGTGGTTCGTTCTAATGAGACCGAGCTAAATATGTATGCTTGTGATAGTCATAATATAGAGTAACAAAAATTAGTTATAATCTCATATATAACAAAATGGGAGGCTTGAATTTCAACTTATTTTAATCACATCAGCGATCAGACATGAAACCTAGGCACAGAAACCAGGAAGCATATTTTGGAGTTTGCACCTTGGTGAAATGAACTGGATATGATTTATCTCTGAATTCCTTGGCTTTATACATTTGTTTCAGCTTTGTCATATGACTATAAGCAGTAAGTCATAATCCAATGGCTTCTGTAGGAGGGAAACATGGGAGCCTGCTAAAACTCTCCGGATCACTTTCTGACTACAAGGTATAAAAGAAGGCAATCTAGGAATTTTTCTCCTTGTTTACTTCACTGATCTTTAAAAATGTTGAACTGCCTTCAGGTGCTTTGCTGTCCTGTGGCCTTATAGAAATATGCTGTGTGGGCTGTGGTAGACTTCTTCTCTGAAGCAGACTGAAAAATAAAAAAAAAAGAAAAATTAAAAAGAAAAGAAAACTGCTTTCATCTGTTCCAAATAATATGTATGCTTGTGATAGTCATATAGGAGAGTAACAAAAATTAGTTATAATCTCATATATAACAAAGTGGGAGGCTTTAATTTCAATTTAGTTAGTCTCATCAGCGATCAGACATGAAACCTAGGCACAGAAATCAGGAAGCATGTTTTGATCCGTCATATATTGATCATGTGAAAAATTAAAAGACCCTCTGGATACTATTATTTGGAAATAGATGTTATTACACTTGCAGGGGCTGTAGTGGTGGTAGATATTCCAACTTGTCTAGCGATGGTACTGCACCATTTAAGGAGTAGAATTTGTTTCGTGTTTTCTTGGCTGCTCTTCCTTTGCCCTTTCTTCTTCACAGCAAGCATGCCTTTGCAGAGAGTGGTGAAACAACATCCGTGTTCTGTTTTCCTTCTCTAGCTGAAACCAGGAGTTCCTAGAGTGATGACAACGGGCTTTCTTGTCAATCACAACTATTTCAGAGCAGTAAGTTTGGAACAGATATATTCTTTTATTCTTTTTGTTTTACTTACTATTATAGCCAACATCCACGGCATTTTCCCCTGAGCCTTTCAAACTTAAAACAGCAACTGGCTTTGAACAGCGTAGTAAACCGCTCTCAGCCAGTCATTACTGTTCAGGCTCTGCAGCTCAAAACAGCTCAGAGAACACGGCTTCCATTAATTAGCTTCTGTAGAAACACAGTCTAGACCTCCAGTTCTTATTAAGAAGTGCTTGGTAAGTAATGTACGATGTCTGTTGTTTGAATGATACAACATTCAACTGAGTAACTAGAGACTAAAACCTGAAATATTCTTGTACTTTCATTTTACTACAAGATAAGAAAACATTTGGAAATCCTAATTCAAGATTTTCTATCTGCAAAGACAAAAAATTAAGTTTAATAATGAAAGTTCTGTTGAAGTAGTCTTCTCTACTAAAGTTTAGGTTTGAAGAGATTAAAGTAATATTAAAGTGTATTAGCTTTCATCTTTTCAGTATTTCTCTTCATTCCAGGGGAATAGTCATTTGTAGGACATTACTAGGCTGAGTTTTGTGAACTGTGGTTGGAAACAGGAAAACAAGAACTAGGCAAGAGTAATCAAGACAAGCTGGCTTCGGTATCATTCTCAGAACTCTGAGCTAATACTAGTCAATGTATTTGCCACTGAGAGCTGGTTCATCTTGCTCTCTAGAATATTTTGATTATTTGGTATATTTTACATACATAGTTTTGTTGTTTGTTTTGTTTTGTTTTTTTTGCCGTACAGTATAAAAGCCACTATGGTGATTGTTCTTGAGTTTCAGGAGATTTCTTCTTTTTCTAAAAGATGCTTATACAAGATTTTTTAAGTGCTCCTCCTTGTCACTGTCACTGTAAGGATTTATTCACTATTCTTTCTATTCATTTCTTTCTCCTGGGATTCACTTCAGTATCAAAGCACCATGGTAACAAGGTTTCACAGATCAAACCTTTCTGACGGATCAAGAGATGTGTGCCGTCCTACTTACCGTAGCCATGGGAATGTTTTAAATGTAAGAGTTTAGATGCATTTTAAAGCAAAAATATGAGGAAGTAAAGCAAGTGTACTAAATCAATGGATGTTTTCGGTTAATAATCATAAAATTTTTGCCTGTGGGTAAATGCTACACAACTACTATTTTTCAAATCAGGGCATAATTTGTTTTCTCAGCTATATGAAAATTTGTATAGTTAAAAATTTGAAGCCAGTGTTCTAATAATGGTCTGAAATTACATTTTTTTTTATCTTAAATGAAATGTAATATGTGGGCTATCAGCATTTATTAGCTATCATGAAGTTAAAAATCATTACACGTCCAACATAACATCAAGCTGGGATACTCCTCTAAAGTCACTTAGTACTATCATGTAATATCTACATTCCCTAATGCCAAAGAGGCTTTACGTAATTCTTTAAAAGGCTCAGTTCTTTTGTAATCTCATAAGTAAGTCTTCTCTCATTTTTACGAGCGCCTACTATATATACATATATGTATTCACATATTTAATGTATAGGGTGATATTTTTTGTATGTGCATATCTGTAACCAAGTGTGTGTCTGAGGCCAGAGAAGCCAGAAGAGGGCACTGGATCTCCAAGAATAGTAGTTACAGAATTTTGTGAGCTCCCACAAGGGTGCTGGGCAGTGAACCTGAGTCCTATGCAAAAGCAGTAAGTTTTTGTTTGTTTGATTTTTGTTTGTTTTGTTTTGTTTTTAAACCATTAAACCATTTCCCTAGTCCCATTATTTCTGGCATTTTAGTAAATTTATGTACTTATTCTTTGAAACTAAGAGCAACTTAGTCTTGTTTTTTAAAAATTTACATATGTCATTCTGAAAGAGCCTTTGCAAATAAGTTCAAATGTTACTTCTAAGTTGCTTCAAAATCCATTAACAAGATGATAAGGTCTTGTTCCCCATCAAAATCTGCATATTTCAGACTGTTTCAAATACAAGTATTTTCGCAAGGCAATTCTCTGCTTCTCTGAGAAATCTAAGGCCAGTTTTATTATGTACGATGCGTGCATTTTATCTTACTAAATTCTGAGCAAAGAATTACGTGCAAAATAATTAGAATGACATAGATGTCAGACAGAGGAGACTGGGCTGTCCAGCATGTCCAGATTTTTTAATCTGAATAATTATCAAATGAGTAATTATAAATAAATTACTAACACCCTAGCTTTTGTGAATATATGTCATGGAAATGTCAATTATATTTACTTATAAATCATTTAATTATTAAACATCAGTGTAATGACTGTAAGATCTTATCTAGATATGAAAACTTAAACTATGTTTCCCTGATATAGGTAAAAAAAAAAAAACTGAAATGAGATGGAAAATAATTCTGTTTAATTTTCATATTTTGGGTATATTTTTTGCTCCAAAGTAAGGTAAGATGTTTACCATGTACTTGAAAGTAGATATGAACAAGTGGTCTACTTGAGACTCTCCATAAAAAAAGAATACACCACTCTCCTAGTTGGTTTTTCTTTTCTTTTTTTTTTTTTTTTTTTTTTTGCCACTGTTCTTGTCATTCTGTCATCATGACAAAGTAGCCTTACCTGTGAAGAGGAAGCTCTATTAGGAAAACAGCACCCAGTGGATTAGACAGTGGAGCAAACTGGGGTGCACTTTGCTTGATCACAACTCATTGTAGGTTGGACCACCTATGGGCTAGTGGTCCAGAGTGCGCCAAGGAAACCACCTGTCCAAGGCAGGAGTAAGCCAACAAGCAGTACTTCACCATATGCTCAGCATCAGCTGCTCTCTCCAGGTTCCTGCCTTGAGCTCCTGTTCTGACGTCCTCGGGTGATAGACTACAAGTCCTCGGAAAACAATAAATCTTTTTCTCTTTAAGCTGCTTTGGGTCCTTGAGCCTTATCACAGCCGTATCGACTCTGAGAAATTTGCTGAGACCTTTAATTATAGACACGTGAATGAAAGCATCTGTCAAGGTACCGTAAGCTGGAAGTGGGAGCTACAGATATCCACATATGGGAATTGTCTCAAATGTTAGCATTTGGCAGAAAAAAGTAAATGGAAATAAGATATATTCAAACAGATTGAGTGGTTACATTAAAAAAAAAAAAAAGAATACTTTCTATCTAGTAATTCCTTTTATTGCTACAGATAATCAATACATATATCAATAATGAACCAATAATTACAAAATGTTACCAAAATTGATTGGAATAAAACACCAGCAGCAATGAGGTGTGCTATTTTGATACCTGCATAGTTTATGCCTGATTCAATTACAAAGACAGCATTTCCTCTCTCCTTATTATGAAAAAAACCTGAAGCTCTGGATCATACCATTGGTTTGTGGAAGAAGCAAACACATCTGCCTCCTCAGGTCTTCCAGTGTCTCTCTCAGAAGGACGTAGACATCCTATCTCATCATTAGTTTAGGTTAAATACTTGTACCATGCAGAGGATTTATGTACTACCAATATAGCACTGTCTAAGAGAATAAAGTATTGATTGCCATGACTTTGAAATTCACTTTGATGTCTATGGCACAAAATATCTTTAGGTTTAACCTAGTTCACCACTAGGATAGGAAGACCATAGTCCACTGGTCAGTTGATATGCGACTAATAGTAGGTGTTAACAATGTGCAAAACATTGAGGTGTTTCTAAGATCTTATAATTATTCCCCTGGAGGATTTATACTCATAGGACATTTTCAGGTAGGTAAACAGGAAAATGGCCTTAGGGAACTGCACATTGTTCAACATTTCCTGAGCTTACAACAACTTATTCTCTTTCTCACATTAAGTTGTGTACTACCAAGGGGCATCATTCTTCTATGGATTTTTTGGCTCTGATCTGAGTAAATTCATTTAAAGCTCCCAGTATTTAAAGGTAAGATAAACTTGGGTATATTTCTTCCATAAATATGTTGGCTTGAGTTTTTAAGGTGTAGATATTGAATATATGGGACCTTAAATTAACATATAAAATTTGAAAGATTCAAGAATTACAAAACATACTTTTGAGAATCTGGGAATCTTGTTCTGTGTTCTGTCATCATCAAATACTGATCAAAGCACAGATATTTTACAAAGTCCAAAGATCAGTACTTAAAATATCTTAGGATGTTTCAATATTCACTCAGAAATGACTCCAGATGAAATCTTACTTTTTATACAATCAAGTAAACTATATGGATATTAAAAAAAAAAAAATATGATGTGAAGAAATCATTAGGAAGGTAGGCTTATATTTTCTAAATTATTTCATATGCTCTTTAATATATTGTATTTAATACATATATGTGAAGCTCATTATTATGGAATACAATGAGCAAAATCAACCTCTTTGAGAAGAATATGGTAATATTCTTGTCTAGATTCTTAACAAAAACTCAGACCACTTCGCCTTTATTATTCTTTTGACCAGAGGCTTGGCATAACTTTGAGTCTCTCTTAGTACTCTCTTGAGTACTTTGCATTATTTGTTGTTCCAAGTCTTATAATACAAATTTAAAATAGTTAAAACTAAGAACCTACACTATCTTGGTCTAAACCAAATTCTCCCATTTGTTGAGAGCAAGTTATTTGGGGAGGATTTCTAAAGAATACTTATTTTTCTCATTGTTTGTTTTCCTCCTTAGCTAAAATGGGATAGTTGGAATCGACACATAAGAACCTTGTATAAACTGAAAATTACACTATATACTTTTCTGAAGTTCTGGACTATTTATATTTATTGGATTACTAACA
The DNA here is from genome assembly GCA_021653895.1 of Mastomys natalensis. Lineage (NCBI taxonomy): Eukaryota > Metazoa > Chordata > Mammalia > Rodentia > Muridae > Mastomys > Mastomys natalensis. The sequence goes on from JAJTUV010000370.1 coordinate 431,513, forward strand.
GTGGGAACACCAAGATTTTCTCTGACTTTTCGTCTGCTTTGGGGACTCTTTTTCACTACTGGCTTGTCTTGTCCAGCCTTAATATGAGGGGAGGTTCTTAGTGTCATTGCAATGTTTATTTAGTTACCATGGTTAGTTGATATCCCTGGGAGGCATGTCCTTTTCAGAAGTGAAATGGAAGAGTGGATCTGAGATAGGAACTAGGGCTAGGGTGGGCTTGGGAGGGAAGGAGAAAGAAGAAACTGCAGTTGGAACGGAATGTATGATAGAAGAATAAAAGTTAACGAAAAACCTGCCAGTAGCTATTATTAGAAATATTGGCATAATTCTGTTGTATGGAGTTGTCTGAGGCTGACATGACCAATAAATCATAGGTCTGTATCCCATGTCTTCCACTGCAGTGTTTCATTCAATAACTTGTTTCCTATAAGCAACATTGTCCACCATGCAGAGGACATCTGTTCCAACTCCTTTTTGTTAAAGTTGTATCTTGAAATTAATTCACTATGTGTGTTTCCATAGGCTTTTTGTACATTCTTAGTTTTAGATAACCTTCACTACTCTCTCATTTTTCCATTCTCTATAACCACAGAGTCCCCACTTTTCAGTTCACATATATTCTAATTTCCCCCTAAATATTTTTTAAATATCTTGTGGTATAGTATATTTATATATAGCTTTACCTATGCTGTGCTTTGGGGTTAGTCCAGGGCTCCACCTTCTGTATTCACATATACTCCAGAACTCACTCATGCTTCAGCCTCTTGTCCTCCAAGTATCCCAATTCTTACTTTTGTTTTACTTTTTTAAAAATCTTGTTTTTAATGATATTTAACTATTGTAAATTTATTGACTAGGATCAAAAACAAAGCCTTGAATGATAGCAAAGACCCAAGTGTGACTTCCTGGAGTCCAGTTATTGGCAGAGAATTGCTGGGAAACTAGCTGTTTCTTGGATTTTAATTAAAAGCTTCTGTGTTTTGATTAAATACAGTTTTTGTTTGTTTGTTTGTTTTTTGTTTCTGTTTTGTTGTTGTTGTTGTTTTGTTTTTCGAGACAGGGTTTCTCTGTATAGCCCTGGCTGTCCTGGAACTCACTCTGTAGACCAGGCTGGCCTTGAACTCAGAAATCCCTCTGCCTCTGCCTCCCAAGTGCTGGGATTAAAGGTGTGTGCCACCACCACCCGGCCATTAAATGCGGTTTAAACAACACTGTCACCAAAATTATGAGGCCAACATGGAGATAATTTGAGAACATTTATTTGACAAAATTCAACATCCCTTCATGGTAAAAGTCCTGGAAAGATCAGGAATTCCAGGCCCATACTTAAGCATAGTAAAAGCAATATACAGCAAGCCAGTAGCTAACATCAAACTAAATGGAGAGAAACTTGAAGCAATCCCACTAAAATCAGGGACTAGACAAGGCTGCCCACTCTCTCCCTACCTATTCAATATAGTACTGGAAGCTCTAGCCAGAGCAATTAGACAACAAAAGGAAGTCAAAGGGATACAAATAGGAAAGGAAGAAGTCAAAATATCACTATTTGAAGATGATGTGATAGTATACTTAAGTGACCACAAAACTTCCACCAGAGACCTCCTAAACCTGATAAATAACTTCAGCAAAGTGGCTGGATATAAAATTAGCTCAGAAAATCAGTAGCCTTCCTCTACTTGAAGGATAACAGGCGGAGAAAGAAATTAGTGAAATGATACCCTTCACAATAGTCATAAATAATATAAAATACATTGGTGTTAATCTAACCAAGCAAATGAGAGATCTGTATGACAATAACTTCAAGTCACTGAAGAAAGAAATTGCTTTACTTTTAATCTGCTATTATTATTCCTACTTTAATGTGTCCCTGCCTCTAAGAAGATTGTTTCTAGTTTCCTGGACTCCTCATAATAAATTAAGCAATCAAAACAAAATAATTGAAGTTAGGGTCTGCATATGAAAGAGAACATATAGTTTTGTCTTTCAAGGTATAAGTGGCATTACTCAGTTTATTTTTGCCCAGTTCCATCCCCTTTCATTCAACATTTTTTTCTTTATAACTGTGTAATATTTCATTGTGTATATGTACCACATTTTCCTCATGCATTCATCTGTTGATGAAAACCCAAATTGATTCCATTTACTAGATATTGTGACTACAGCAACAATAAATATGGATGTGCAAATGTCTTTGTAGTAGGATATTGAATAAATGTCCAGGTGTAATATCGCTGGGTGATATGGAAGTTCTGTCTCCGGATTTCCAAAATGACTGCATTACCTTTCCCAAGGACATTGAAGATATTTTAGTTTGGATAAGTGGACTGTAATAGTTTTACACAGTGACAAAAACAACCAACAACTTTCTCACAAATATTCCTTAATTTAGTTGACACTTGATTATATCTCATGGGCACTGGGAAAGCTGTGAATAACTCGGAAATATGTAGAATCTAAGGGTACAGAGGGCTAGTTATTTTATCTACAGACTTCAGACTTCTGACTTTGAATCCTTCTGACAAGTACTTGTCTTAAGGTTTTTATTGCTGATAAGAGACACCATGAGCAAAGCAATTTTTGTAAGAGACAACACTTAACTGCAGCTTGCCTACAGTTTCAGCTATTCAGTCCATTATCATCCTGGAAGCACACATCATCCAGGCAGACATGGTGCTAGAGAATCAGCTAAGAGTTCTACATCTGGTTGTGATATCAAACAGGAGAAGACTTGCTTCCAGGAAGCTAGCAGGAAGAAAAGTCTTAAAAGTCCACCCTTACAGTGACACACTCCTCTAATAAGTCACACCTACTTGAACAAGGCAACACTTCCTAATAGTGCCACTTACTCCCTGGGCCAAGCATATTCAAACTGTTTCATTCTCTGGCCCCCATAAGCTTGTTCAAACACATGAATCTATGGGGGTCACATCTAGCCATAGTATAATGAAAAATAAGTTTTGTCCAACTTCAAAAGTTCCCATAGTCTATAGCAGTCTCAACAATGTTAAGTGTCAAAAGTTCAGTCTCTTCTGAGATTCATCCAAACAATTATAATCTCCTATAAAATCAAAATTATATATATATATATATATATATATATATATATATATATATATACCTCCAACAACACAGGAAGTATATTACCATTCTGAAACTTTATAGTGAGGAAATACTGAACTAAAGCAAAGACCACAAACTAGCTAGGCAAACTGCACATTCTGCATCTCCATGTCTGATGTAAAAGCACTCTTCAGATCTCTAACTCCTTTCATCTTGGTTGACTGCAACAAATTTCTTTCCCTTTGTCAGGTTCCATTAATGGTTAGCGATTTTCCTAGGCAGATATCCCATGGCTCTGACACCTCTGATATCTGGGGGTATCCAGTGAAACTTCAACTTTACAGCTTCTAGTTCCAGTGTCAGGATCCACATATGATCTTCTGGGCTTCTCCAAAGGGCTTTGGTCACTTCTCCAGCTCTGCCATATGTAGTACTTTAGATTCTGATTAACTCCACTCCATTGCTGCTCCTATTCTTGGTGATCATCCCACAATACTGGCATCTTTAATTTGCTGGGGCCTTCCACTGCAACTAGGCTTCACCAATAGCCTCACAAAGGCTCTCTTCATGGTGCCAAGTCTCCACTACTTTTCATGACCCCTTCTATCCCCGGTTGTCAATGGCAATTGAGGTTATGCCTTCACCAATGGCCTTCCCTGTCCTCTCGAAGCCTACACCCACAGTGACATAATTTCTCCAAAAAAGTCAACCTAATTCAACAAGGCCATACCTCCTAATAATGCCACTTACTCCCTGTGACAAGCATATTCAAACCATCAGAGTACTAATTTTTAGGGATCTTTTGAAAAGCTTAATAATGGTACTGCATCTTAGTCAGTTGTTAAGCATTCTCTTAAAAGAGTAATACAAAGTCTCAGTTTAGCTAAAATTTTAAAGATAAATTTTTAGAGGAAATAACAGAATCCCTTAGCTTATGCTAAATTGGAGGCAGGTATATTTTGAAGTATGATTAATGGTAGATTTCAAGTTCTTCTCTTACCTATAACAGGTAAGAGAAAAAAAAAAAAAAGAGAAGTACCTTCATCTATAGTCCTGTTGAAAAAATAAAACAAGGTCATCACAATGAGTGTTTCAAAGATTAGTGGAAGATGTTCTTTTATACTTTTGTTGTTGTTTGTTCTTGATATTTTATTTTAATTCTCCCTTCCCTTGCTTCCCTCCAAACCCTCCTGTACATTCTTCCCTGCTGTCCATCAAATCCATGTCCACGGCCACTCATTCTACCAATTGTTATTGCATGTATGTATGTATTTGTGTGTGTGTGTGTATGAGTAGATAAGTCAATATAATATTACTTCCATGTATGTTTTCAGGGCTGACCAGTTGACTTTGGATAATCACTGGGATCTTTGCAGGGAAGTGCCACCTCTGACACTCCTAGTTTTACTCAATTGCCTATAGTTCCTTCTGTAGGGATGAGACCTTGTGAGCCTTTCCCCATGCATTTGGCATGTTCATTGATATCTTACTTATGATCTCTATTTTCTCTGCTCACACCCCACATACACATTTTCTCTTAATTTGTAGCCTGCCCTGTATAACTTAAACAATTTGCAGTTTAGCTTGTAATTTTTTATTGAATACTTTATATATTTACATTTCAGATGCCATCTCCTTTCCCCATTTCCCCTCCCTAGAAACCCCCTATCTCATCCCCCTCCTCCTTTTTGCTTTTATAGCATTTTAATTACATGCAAGTATTAAGGTCAGTTCTAGGTTGAGGAACTAGCAATACACTAGATGCTAGTCAAGGAACATGCAAAACAATAACACAAATAGTCAAAGAACAAGGGCAATAAATGTAATTCCATAAACACTCCAGTGATCACTGTTTCTAAGGGCTTATCAGAATAACCAAAATATCTGAGCCAACTTCCCTGTCTTAGCCCAAAGTCACCTTCATGTCTGAAGCTTACTTCCTTGTTCTAGCCTAAGATTTAGATTCCTGCCTGAAATTACTTCTTTTTTCTAGCCTAATGTTGGATTCCTGCCTGAGACCCACTTCCTTGTTCTTGGCCAATGTCATATTCCTGCCAAGCAGCCCATTTCTTTGTCCTTGGCCCATTTCAGAATCTTGCCAAGCAGCCCCAAAAGCTTTCTGCCTCTACCTCTTTTTTATTTTATAAACAAGACTGAGTCTGTGTTAAGTAGTTCTGCCAAGAATACCTTCCTTACCCATCATGGAATATGCATTATCAAAAGCAATTCAGTTGAGTCTTAGGTTGGCAAGGCTCCGTGCAGAATCTTACCCATCTTTGGCTTGCCAGACTGTTAATTTAATAACTCTGTCTGGGGATTCATTTACAGTTTCACGTCATGTACTTTGGGAGCCAACATGTTGATGTTGTTAAAGACAAGCTTTGACATGATGGGCAGGAATAAAAGTATTCCCAGGACCAAAAGGACTGGCACAATCAAGCTATATATGCCATTCTTGAAGCTAAACCAAAACAGAAATACTGACCTCAGGCCATGGGTAATTTTATCAGAAGAGCAGCATTCTTTAAATTCATAAGCTCACTGTGTAAAGTTAAAACATCCAGAGAGGTGTTAGAATTTTGCCAAATGCGCTGCAAATGTATTTAAACATTTTCCTAATTATAATGACTACTACTATAAATTTTAGAACATGAATCCAATGGTATTTGGCATGACACTCAAGATGGCTCCTTACACTTAAAATCTGAACCTCCTTCCAATAATTTGAATAGGGTAAAGATATTTTGGATATTAGCCATCTATCAGATGTAGGATTGGTAAAGATCTTTTCACAGTCTGCTGGTTGCTGTTTTATCCTATTGACAGTGTACTTTGCCTTACAGAAGCTTTGCAATTTTATGAGGTCCCATTTGTTAATTCTTGATCTTAGAGCATAAGCCATTGGTGTTCTATTCAGAAACTTTTGCCCTGTGCCCATGTGTTTGAGACTCTTCCCTGCTTTCTCTTCTATTAGTTTCAATGTATCTGGTTTTATGTGGAGGTCCTTGATCCACTTGGACTTGAGTTTTGTACAAGGAGATAAGAATGGATTGATTTGCATTCTTCTACATGCTGACCTCAAGTTGAACCAGTGCCATTTGTTGAAATGTTGTCTTTTTTCCACCAAATGGTTTTATCTCCCTTTTCAAAGATCAAGTGACCAGAGGTGTGTGGGTTCATTTCTGGGTCTTCAATTCTATTCCATTGATCTTCTTGCCTATCTCTGTACCAATATTATGCAGTTTTTTTTTTTTTTTTTTTTTTTTTTTTATCACTAATCCTCCATAGTATAGCTTGAGGTCAGGGATGGTGATTCCCCCAGAAGATCTTTTATTTTTGACAATACTTTTTGCTATACTGGATTTTTTATTATTCCAAATGAATTTGAGAATTTCTCTTTCTAACTCTGTGAAGAACTGAGTTGGAATTTTGATGTGGGCTGCATTGAATCTGTAATTTAAAGGAAGGGCATTATAATTTAGGCCATCTTTTATTTTTTGATCTAAGGAAAACTGTGCCATTCTGTTACTTAGAATGAACCAGTAGCCCTATTTCTTACAGTTTTCTCCTAACTTCAAAATGTAGTAACTATATCATACATCTTGAAAACATTTACTTTAGCATATCCTATTGATATAAAAATGAGGTGTGGTAATATGTTATGTATGAATGGTATGGATGAAATAAATGTTTGTTCAATTTATTTTCTTCTGTGGTGTTGTAGTGTGTACATGGGTCTGTTGTTGTATTTATTTGTGGGTCCTGTGTCTGCCCCACTAAGTGGCAAGGGCTGAGGCTCAGAGAGGCAGAGGCACTGTAATTTGACTGTATTTACTCCATGCCAGTGCAGGATCAACGTTGGGTTGTATGAAGCCAAGGGACTCTGCTCCAGGGGTGGGGAACACACTCTGAGGTCCCACGGTTTACTTACTTACTCAGAGGGGGAGAAGCTCTGGATGTGTCCCGTGAGGATGATACTCTTGGTTTCAGTGCACCGACTCACTTGGCTTGGTCAGTGCCGTGGGCTTGCCCCAGCATGGTGGGGAAGGTCTTCATCTTCTTTTTGTCAGTTCTTCTTGAGGCAGCCGAGGGAGAAGAGCATTGGTGGAGGGTAAAACTTGGTCTTATGAGATATTTAGGGTTGCTGTATAATAAAAGCTTACTTATGTATGCTAGAAAAGTTTACTTACTATGCTACTGTAGCTGCCCTCTGGTATCCTCTGAGGCTTGAAACTGCCATTTCTGGCACTTAGCACCTCATCCTAAAAACAGCAAAGGATTAAGTAAATAGCTTTTGTACCCTCTCAGCAGAAACTGCTAGGCCCTAACTTATGCCTGCTAGTCTGAGGTCACAGGAAGAAAAAAACACTTGAAGAAGTTATTATAGAGTTTATTACTAAGTGTAAAAAGTTTCCTATGAAAGCTATCTAAGGGGAAAAGTGGAAATGTCCTAAGTGGGGAAAAGGAAAAACTTCTAATAAGGGAAAAATTCTAAGGGAAAAAATTCTAGACAGGGGAAAAGGAAAGGAAGGGATGAATGACTAGTACTATGACTACTTTTTGTCTTTGTCTTCCGTACTTATACATCTTTCAGAGTACATGATTGCATGGTACAAAGTTCATCACAAGTTCACACCAAGAATCAAATCATAAATTGAAATAGATGTTTACAACAGAGAATATTTACATGCATATCCATTAGGAGTAATTATCTGGCTAAACATCCATCCCATCTGTCTAGCTCCACAGGTTCACTGAAGGTGAACTATAACTATAACTAAGTTATTAGTGAAGTTTTGTATAGATAATCCCAGTCAATATTTCATCTTCTGTCCCAGCACCTATAATAAATCATGAGTTCCTTATTAGTGACCTTTGGTTAATTGTTTTACAACCTCTTGGAATGTGCTCTGAGTTGGAGAATGTCTGGTTATTATCTAAGAGCAATAAACTCATGACACTTGGGAGACTGGCAGAGTTCTCATTGCGGTTTTGACTATCAGAAAGGGACCTAATAGCAGTCCCACTATAAAAGAGCTTAATAATCATTGATATAATTTTAGGAATTCTTATAGGATCATCTATTTGTCTATATAGCATCACCACAAGACAGTACATCTTTGTGGATCTGCAGAGATCTGTTCCAAAGGGGTGTGCTATTTCTTAGTGATAGTTATATTTGTTTAATAAGAATAATAGGAAAAGCATATTAATAGCAGGAATCTTTCCTAAAATAAGTCCCTTACAGCCTTGCTAAATAAGAAATCTCTTGTCACAGATTATATAATAATCCAAGGCAAGCCATTTCAGGATGATCACCTGCTAACTATTAGCTTGTTCTATTATGGCTTCTGATAGTTCAGCTTCCTTGAGTTGGTGGTCTCTGTGGCTGGAAGAACAGAGAGGTCTTCTGTGGCATTGATAACCTTCTCCACGGTTCCCCACAGCAGGTCTCAAAGAAGAGAAATAGGTTATGGACTTAAGATATTTTCTTTCATGGTGGAAAATGGATGAAAACTATATCCCCGTATTCTCAAGACAGGACTGAGGTTAAATATCTTTTACAGGTAGGAGGGTCTTGGAAGGAATGCTTAACTGGCTAAGCCCTCAGGTGTTTAGGTATCTCATTAATATGGAGATCTATCTTGAGGCTCCATGGCCTCTGGTCATACTCTCAACCTGTGGAGGGGCTAGTAGGGGCATTGTCCTACGAGCCTGAAAGGCACAGATCGATGGAGGTCTTCAGCCTTGTGTCAGGAGCCTAGAGTCTAGGAGCATGGCAAAATATATGCTGTCCCTTGCAGGGAAACTGTGGGATCTCTGGCCATTTCTAGCTGGTGCTCAACCAGAAACTATGTTGTCTTTTCACGATCCTACATTCTTCCCTTGATTATAACACACCTAATCTGAGTTCATGTCTCTAAAGTTTGAGAAATGATATTAATCTTCAATTAGTGACATTTTAAAGTTGATTGTTGATATCCTTTGTTAAAATATAGTATCTCCAAATGGATAACAAACTGGATGTCTTCAGGAGGGAATTAGTGGATGTTCAAGGTATCCCTCTCTTTTGGAGCATTGCTGAGCAATGGTCCCAAGTAGAGTCATTTGAAGCCCGACCTGATGACCTTCTGATCTCCACCTATCCCAAATCTGGTAAGAACTTTCAATTTATTCACTATAGACAGTTAGACAATAACCCATACTCATGAACTTGATTACCTGCAGATATTTGTCCAGCCTAAGCTGAATTTTTCTAACATGTTAAAGAAGCTTTGTAGCTTGCTGGGGATTATATAGCTGCACATTCACTTCTGAAATGCCAATAGGTATCCTGTGAATTTACTTGAACCTAAAATCAGTCAAACTTCCTAACTAATAAATACTCTAATAGCAACTTTTCTCCATATTTCTACTTAATTTCCTAGTGGGAAAAAAAATAACTAGAATTTAGTATTTTATGATCTGCCAAGATGAAATGAACCCAATGTGATTACAGAGTCTTAGGAATTAAATAAATATACTATATGACACTTTAGTATAAAAAGGTAGGTGGTTTGGGCCAATTTTCTTCTTTCATTTACTTTCATTTTAATTATTTTTCCAAGTTAGCCAACAAATTATTGAGTTTAGTTGTAACTAAACTGCCATATATATGTATCATTTCTAGTATCTAGAAACCATCAAAAAGTGTAGACAATCATATTTCATTCATTAAAATGTTATAACATAGATTAAATAGTATATTTCAATGTTTCTGTTATCATTATGAGAACAACTAAGGAGTTAGTTTTTTGATTTGTCATATTTTTTTCAATAGAAATATTGAAAGGCTCAGATATCACTCATCTGATAATCAAACCATATATGCAGTTGAGTATATAGTGTTCTCAAATGATTTAGGTACTTTTTCAAGGATTGGTGAGACATACTATCATACTTGCCAGAGTGAATCACTGTACTGAGGTCAAATGGATCCTATTGTATAAAGCATCCTGGCTAAAGTTCCTTGTGGTCTCTTTTCACACCTTCATTATATGTTGATCATCTTTATCTGATATTCCCTTCAAATCTAAGCTCTAAAGTTTTTTTTTTTATTTTAATATTGGTAGGAAATGTATGAGCTGATAATTTCACCAAAGTTGGCTATTCCCCTTGCCCATCCTCCTTGGGTCAAAATCAAATGCATTTTAGAATATTTTGATTTAAAACAAACCATTTTGGAGTAGGATAAAGGATGTGGATATAAAAACACACTTCTTGTTTGTTTATTCATTTGTTTGTTTCAGATATTACAAACACCTCTGCCTCTCTTGATTTCTCATCTTACTTTCAACAGAGATATTTAATGTCTTCCATTTTCCTCTTAGGAACAACTTGGATCAGTGAAATACTGGATCTGATCTATAACAATGGGGATGCAGAGAAATGTAAACGCGATGCAATCTACAGACGAGTACCATTCATGGAGCTTATAATCCCTGGAATAACAAATGGTATTTTTTCAGAATATTCATTTTCACTATAGAAATAAATATACATGTCCTCTTGTATGTGTGAAGGAGTCAGGAACAACAATATTACAGAAAGAACAAGAACTATGAAATCCTAAGTGTCTAGAGGAGAAGTTAGAATTTGGTTAGTCTCTATTTACCTCAAGTTAACATCTACATCTTGATCTATCTTAAATTCCTTTATATATGGAAGTCTACTACTTAGCTAGTACATCATATTACATGTGATATATGCATGTATGTATATATAATATATATATATATATATATATATATATGGAAATACATTTCTTTGCATTTTTTAAAATTTTGAAAAAATAGAAATGAATATTATGTCATAATTCCATCATAGAGTTTGAACATGAGAAAGATAGTAAAGAGATTTGAATTTCATCCAATCTTTTCATATTATAAATGAGCTAGAAGGATAAAGAGAAAACTGGAGACTGGTTCAAAGCTGCTCTTTCTGCTCCATCTTGTGTTATAAACAAGGAATGTTTTATAGACAGATGTGGAGATCATCATGCCCTCATACCTACAAAGAATGAAAGAGCCCTTTTAACCATGACTTTTTACAGTTTGTATCCTCAGAGATTTTAGGAAGATATGATTCTGTTGGTCCATTTAGCCAACAAATCAGAACAAAGAAAAAAGAAAAAGGAATTTTATTAAGCCATTAATGATTAGAAGATCTTAGGCTGAATTGGAAATGAGCTGTGTGAATCTAAACGTATAATTCACTTTGTTAACATGTATGTTTGTAGGTGTCGAAATGCTGAAAAACATGCAGTCTCCTCGACTAGTGAAAACACATCTTCCTGTTCAGCTGCTTCCTTCCTCATTCTGGAAAAATGACTGCAAGGTAGCAAGTGAAATCATCTTTCCTTATGTTTTCATTTCTTTTGTTCATTTTTATTGTTTTTGATATTTGCGAATAATCACAACATTTCTACCTTCCATTTTTCTCTCTAGTGCCACCTACATACTCCTCACTTCCTTTGTCAAATTCTTGTCTTTCTCCTTTAATTGTTGTTTTACACACACACACACATACACACTCCCTCCCCACAATATACAAAAACACATGCAAACACACACCCACACAAATGCAAAGACACAAACATACACACATATGTAAGATCAAAGAAGAATATGAAAGATTTTCCTTCAGTCCTTTCATATTGTAAATGAAATAAAAAGATGAAGGGAAAGTCTGGATGTTGTGTGTGTCTACAAGTCAAGGTAACCTGATTTAGCCACAAAGAATTAAATCAGGTCAGACCGGAGGATCCTCAGCCCAACTGAGGCTGTGCCAATTTCTTTGAGTGCAATCATATTTTTTTATACCATTATCAGAGACAAAATACAATGGAAAATTCCAGGATCAATGCAGTCAGAGGTGCTAGGATACAATGATGTTTGCAAGCAACACAGAGTACACAGGATTGATGTCAAAGACCAACTTTCCTGCCAAGTTTTCATGCTTCCTTGACTACTAACGGAACATAGAGAGAAACAAAAGTGTCCTGGATACTGGGAACTTGAAGGTACACTGTGCCTCAGGAACCACAGACTCTAACCTGAAAAACCTGTGACACATGCCTCTCAAGGCAGCTCGGCCAAGCACAAAGCCCTGGCTCCCCACAATTCCCATTTTCTGTTTTAATTTCAGGATATGCAAGTCAAACTTTAAAGCAGATATGGAAGAACAAATCTGTCTCAAAGTTTCCCAGTATAAGAGGCTAAAATCCTCGCAGTTACATTTCTATGAACCATTGTTTAGAAGTCAAATCAAAGAGAGAAAAGTGAAGGATAGGATTTAGCTAACTTTGAATGCCTAAATGATCATGTGACCATAATTGCTTGACGAACAATAGAATGAGCAGGGGAGCCTCCAAGATCTGAGGCATTGACCTAAACAGAAATATGTGGGTTTTTTTTCCAATTAAGAAAGTGGAACACAGGTTGAAAAGGAGCATAAGTTTCCCGTATCTTTCATCATTAACAGATGTATTCAACAAATACAATGTAGCAAAATCCCAGCAATTCTGTAGTCCCAGCCTCCCCCTGGGATTTCACCAAATCTTATGTTCAGTCACTAGTTTTTTCATCTGAATCAGGGTTGGTAGGTAGACTCTATTCTTCATAGTTCAACAACTCTGCTGACCCCCTTTCTTTCTTTCCTATGGGTGGAGTCTTTGTAGACACTTGGATACATACTTTGAAGTAAAGGTTGTTCATTAGACCTGGGTCACTGTCAGACTGTCTCTCATTATTAATCTTTTCACTTATCTTTCAATTGCTTTTAAAGAATTGATATTCATATAATACCAGACCAGATTGAAATTTATCTGAATTGACAATTATATATAATTCTATAAATCAATCAATATTTATAATTACATATATTTGCAGATTAGAAGTCTATTGGCAATCCAGCGTAATGTATAAATAGTATTTTATTAACTATAAATGATTTATAATTATATAGATTCATATATTTTATAATTTTATTTTAATAAATTTTTCAAAGAGAACATTAGGAAAATAGTACAAAATCCAAGAATTGAGCTTCATGAATATTTAGGAAATAACCATATTATGAAATTCAAAGTACTTATTGTCAGCACCCCAAAAGTTCAGTTGCATCAAACATCTAGTCAGTAACTTTTTTGGCTCTCACATTAAGTAACTTTGCCTGTTTGCCCTGTAATTATAAACTATGAATATTGTGAAGTTTATTTTCATTTTTCTCAATATGCATGTGAAAGCTATTCCTTTGTATAAATGTATTTGTTCTAATACATTACAAGAAGCAAGCCAACTAGCTTTCTAGACACACAATTCTCAGATTCCATTCTGATTATCTGAAACATAAATTGTGGAAATGAAACCCAAATGTCTAAAACGTAAC